>VXAK01009979.1:348931-602567 GCA_013399435.1 Arenaria interpres
CCATCTCCGCGCTGTGCAGCCCCCCCTCTCCCCCCCTCCTTTTCCTGGAGCCCTTTCTTCTCCCTCGGCGGCGGGGGCCGCTCTGCCCGGCCGCCTCCGGGGCCGCCCACTCCCTTTGTGGGAGCCGAGAGAGGCTGTGGAGCGGCAGAAACCCGGGGGAAGGGGCGGCACGGCCGGCCGTCCCCCACCCCCCCCGCTCCCCGGGACAGGGGGGAGGGCTGGCCGGCGGCCCGGGCCCCCAGTGCCGCTCGCCCCGTCGCTTCGGAGCCCCCAGGGCAGCTCCTGCCCCGGCGAGAGCCTACACCGGACCGGGCAGGGGCCGCAGCCCCGGGGGGTCGCGCCCCGGGGAAGGGAGAGGAGTGGGAGACCGAAGGATGCCTCAGGCTGTCGCTGACCTAAACCAGCTCTGTTTTACGGGGCGAAAGGGGACGAAACCCCACTTTTCAGGCATGAGACAGAGGTAGCGTGGGGATGCAATGGAGATCAGTCAGAAAAGTTTTCTTTTTTGTCCCCCTGCACGTGGGGTCGGTGGGCGCACCGCCGCGGGGGGACCGGAGCGCTCCGCCGCGAGGTCTTGCTTTGCGAGGAGCTTCATCACACGCATCCTCTTTGTTGGAAGAGCAGTAACTCGGGTTTTCCTCCGGAGCCTGAAGTTAGTGAGCAGCTAGCAGTTCACTCCCTCTTGCCGGGCCAACAGTAGTTGATTCTGGGTTATGAGGGAGAGCCCTGGTAGGTACCAGATGCTCCCACCTTTGGCTTGGTTCAGCTCCTGGTGGCGTCAGCAGCAGAATTTCTACTGATCCCTACTCCCTGGACGCTAGTCCCCAGCCGCATTAGGTCTCTATTAAAAAACAAAACTGGAGAATGGAAAATGGTTGGAAGGCATATGTTGTGCAGATGCAGGAGTTAGTTTTCTTTATGGTGAAGTGCGGTGTTCAAGATGCATGTAATATGGGAGATAAGCATCTGGACGTTTACAAGCTGCAGTAAAAGCGAGTGTGTTTATTAATATCATTATGTGTACAAAACTTCATCCTTCGGTTAAGGAGGACTAAGTCAAGCTCAAGTAAATTGCAGAGTCCCTATACTTCAGCTTGTAAATAAATGCACTTCACCTAGGTTATGAAAATCCAGCCTTAGAAAAAAAAATGAAAAGCTATGCAAAATGATGCAAAACTTACTTTTCACAGTTGTTTTTGTAGGGTACCATCTTATGTACACCAAATAGCTTTACTTCACTACTAACTCCTGTTTCAATATGTATGTTGGCACACAGTTTTAAAAGGTAGCAAGTTTCCTAAATCTGGCCAAATATAGGTGATGAGTTCACTTTTTTTGGTAGAAATTTGCAGTGATCTGTTGCAGCTTTTGCAAATAGTTTAGTGCTGATACTCCAGCTTTTAAATAGCAGCTCACATTGTTAGAGGCATCTTGATAAGATGTGTATTTTTGTATCAGTGATCAAAGGTACCAGTATATTTGATTGCAGCTAAGCTACCCCTCCTGGGGCTATTTAAATTCATAATTGTATTTTTCTAGTTGAAAGATCAGGTCAAGAGACCATTCTTCCTATTAGATTAATTTGATAGATTTTTTTTTCTCAGCATGAGAGTACAGATATTCTGAGGAAGCAGTAAGTATCAAACCCCCCTGGTGGATAACTGCCTTACAAAAACCAGAATTCAAGATAACTGATCCTAAAACAATGTGAAGAATGCAATGCAGATTAGAATAGCCATGTTGCTTTTGCAGAAAGTAAACAGCTGAAGCTCAAGATTGTAACCATTGTGATGGTGTAAAAATACTGTTTGTGGTGAGGCTGGAAAGACTTCTCAGCTGTTGCAAGAAGTATTGGAGAAGTACAGGGGAAAGGTATCTCGACATGGTCATGGAGACTACCTTGGCAGAACTCTCAGCATTTCTTATTTTTCTGTTTGTTTCTGCTTTTGTCCTGTCAGCAGATGAGGAAAGTAGAGCGTACGCTGGTTGCAAGGGTCTGTCAGAAAGTGCTGAATTTGGACATAAGAAAGAGCCACACAAATAGTAAAGTCACTGTACTGAACAACTTTGAAGATTAATGATTGGTTCTTTCAGCCTAAAGATTAATATTGACTTACCTCTAAAATTTAGTTGGTATTTTAATTGCGGGTGTTTTGTTCAAATGTCCCCACCATGTTGAAAATGGGGTTTGTGTTTTCAATTGAGTCTTTTGTATCCAATAATGCAGTTACTCTTCATGAAGAACATATCGCTAGTGTCTGAATCCACATGGGAGTAATTTTACAACCTCAGAAGCAAATAGCCATTTTGGAGGCTTTGCTCTGCTGGAATGCGTTCTTAATTATACTGGTGGTAACAGTGATACAGGTCTGCAAAGCAGAAAGGGAAATAAAGCAATGGTTTTGCACAGTATTGCTTGTATCTCATAAATTGGATTTGGCCAATGCCAAGTGATTTTTCTATAATGAAAAAAGCATCCTACTACTCTAAAATGTATGGTAATGGTAACTTTCAAGTCTGTAGCTGTAGGCTAAATGTTTCCTCAGCAGCATCTCACCTCAGTCTGGTTTTTTGTAAGCTGGTGTGCTGTAGTAACCTGCTCTGTTGTTCCTGCCTGGGGTTTTGGAGTCTTTAAGTGCTGATGCTCAGGGGATTGAGTGCCTCCAGGAAGGTGCCCAGTGTGCCCCGTCTAGGCAGAGCTGAACACAGGTATTTCTGACTCTTACCATCATTTGGGTTTCAAACCTACCTGATGTCAAGAATCTGCTTTAGTAAGTATACTTAGGCTATGATTAATATGCAATTCAGAACATTATGGGCAGCAACCACATATTTTTACTGAAACCTAAGTGGTATGGTTAACTTATAAATCAGATTGTTAGAGCACTTGCACAGGAAGTGGAAGACTTAAGTTAATCTCCTTAGTTTGAGGTGATCTGAACCCGCATCTCCAATTTCTGAATAGAGCGCCTTATTACCAAGTTGCTGTGACAGGTAATGCAGGGGACCGAGGGGCATGTATGAAACCTCTCCAAACCTCTGAAAGTGAGCAACTGTGCAGCCAAGAATGCCTTTGTGCAGAAAGAGAATGGGCAAGAGAAAAAGCTGATGCTGCAGTTGGATCATTAGGGCACTCAAAGGTGGAAGGAGAATCAAATTGCAGGCCTTCCTCTTCCTCAGCAGTCAGGCATCTAAATTCAGGAGAAAAATGTTTTTTACTATACCCCAGTCTGCTGTTTTTTCACTGGGTCACTCAAGCCTGGCACCATTCAGTGGGATGACTGTGCATCCCGCTTATTTTAGATGGACTTTTTGGTGCCTAATTCAGGATGATGACTTCCATCTCAGATGTGATGTGCTTTAGTTGTAGGTGTGGCAGCAAAATTCTTGAGTCTTTATGGGTTTTTTAGATCTGGCTTTTAGGCTAGAAGCCAACATAGGTAGATCATATGCTCTTGGTTGCCTCACTGCAGCCTCATGCGTTGAGGTGTTTTGTGGGTTGATGTGGTTTCCTCCAACACTTGAAACTGAGAACTAAACTTTCTGAATGTACTTGGGTGACCATAGAACTTGGAAGAAAGTCTTCTTATACCTCCAGGATTGGCTGGACTTTGCATTCTCAAATACTATACTTTTTGTATGAAATGAAAAAATATGTCATAGCGACTTTTCAACTGCCACAATGTACTGTGGGTTGGTATATGCTAATGCCTTGAATAGAGTTTGTTTCCATCAGTCTTAAATACCAGATTTTTCAAAGAGAGATGTAAGAAACCTGCAACAAATAATTAAGTGATACAGGAAGTGGGAAGGTTTCTATCTGCTGCAAAGTTTGTCTTTATTTTTAAATATTTTTCTCTAACATCTCTGCTGTGCTCCCAATGGTGTGAATATTGGTTCCTGATAAGAGAACACTGAAAGGAACCTGAGGTCCCTTGAGACTTTTGGAAAACTTAGAGGCACATTGGAAACAGCAACTTGCCTCTAAGACAGGAGGCTGATGAGAACAGGGGAGACCTGGGATCCAGGGGGGCAGTTACCAGATAGACTAAGTGTCTGAAGTCCAGCTACTGAAGGAATCCAGGTTGCATATGTATCAGTATATGAATATGTATTTTCTACTTTAGGTATTTCATCCTGATCAGCTGGAGCAGTGAACAGGATGAGACTGTTGGTGATGCTTGCATTTGTGTGTTTCTGTCTTTGCTGATCTATATGGCTGGCCATATATATGTGTGCATGTATGTGTTATATTGTGTGTGTGGCTATGTATGTGCCTTCTGGAAATATACGCTTACCTTTCCTACTGACTGGGTGTGGGAACATGGAGCTGCGGTAGGTGCTTCTGTTGGGCTACAGACTTGGCACACCCCAGCAAAACTCTGTAGAAGAGCAGGTATAAGTCTGGAGCTCTGGGCTTTTGTTTTCTCTGACACGGTTGAGAAGCTGATTTTTTTAAAAGTCTTCCTGGAAAATCACTGCTGCTCTAATGGCCATGGGAGCTCAGAGGGCTGTTGGAAGGGAGGGGGGATGCATGGCAGGCAGCCTCACCCACTGCCCTTCCCATACTTTGGCTGCTGAGACCTTAGTGTAATGGACTTTGCTCTACATAGTACTCTACAAAAGTCAATTTTAGATGACCTGCCTACCAAGTCACCTCAAACAGAAGCCACTTTGCATATCCCCAGGAATGCTGGCTTTGTGGGTACTGTTGCATTAAAATGATAAAGTTCCCTAAATTTGTATTAAGCAACACAAACATTTTGAAATCTTTATTTAATAGAAATAGAACTTGATCATACTCAAAGGAATTGGTAGAGTAGAAAGGGTAATGAACATGTAATAGATCTCAGCTAGTTGCAAATTTTCATGATGGAGGTCTGACTTTTAAGGATGTCAGAAAGGAAGAAAGAACCATGAGAATTTCAGTTTTTCTAGTGGTCTGCAAAGAACACCTTGGACATTTTGTGGGGGAAACACTGTGCTTGTCCTTGATTAGAAAGTCCTAAATTTAAAATCTGCTTTGTTTTTTTCCTCACTTGTTTTAAAAGGAAGTCAGAACTAACAAGCCACAGACTATTTCTTCTTTTCTCAGAGTACAAAGGTATGTGACAGAAAAATCCCATGAAAGCATTCTAAATAGACTGAAGATTAAGATAAAAAAACCCCCATTTGTCTGTCATAAATATTTTCTCCATTCCCTGAGGCCTTAAAAAATGCATCTCTGGAAATCCAGGACTATCAGTTGTTGGTATTTACAGCATTCTCACACAGGATCCTCAGGTGGGGTTTGCTGCCTTCTCCTACATGTACTTTTTCTGTCCTGCAGGCATCCTTTCCTGACCAAACAGGAGAACATGTTGGAGAAGTTTTGCAAGAGGAGATCGGTTAGCTCAGCCTGCAGGAATTGTGATTTGTTGGTTGGCATAAACCTTAGGTGCACATCAATCAAACTGCCCATTTATGTATGGTTTTGAGTACTTAAATGGTAGCTCAGAGGCAGTATAGAGTGCCTCTGGGCACTAGGATGTGGGTACAGCACACTGGCTTTGAGGTGAGTGCTTCATCTGGTTGTAGGTCAAAACAAAAAAGTTTAGATATATCTGTGTTCTTCTGTAGTTACTTCTGCTATTTTAAGGACTTTATTTTAATGATTTGTTTCAATCATTACAATCTGTGGTTTTTATTGGGGAAAAATTGCTTTTGCCCTGAGATAATTACTTAATACACATTTTTGGGAACCAAAAGCTCTATACATTACAATTTTGCAGGACAACTAGGAGCTTTATTTTGCAGTTACAGTAGATATAAATAACACAAATGTGTAAGGCTATATACTGTTGAAGTCTAAGCCTTTGATATCCTTATTACAAAGATACAGAAATGCACATAATTTAGCCTTCCCCTTCTGATGTGAATCAGCAGTTCTGATTCCCAAGAAGTGTCCCTAGCATTCCTGGCAGAGCAAAATAGACTTCTAGGGTGCTTTGGTTTTACTTGAGAAGCTGATTTTATTAAAAGTCCTCTGGAAAATCACTGCTGCTCTAATGGCCATGGGAGCTCAGAGGGCTGTAGGAAGGGAGGGGGGATGCATGGCAGGCAGCCTCACCCACTGCCCTTCCCACAGGCTGTGTAAAGTAGCAGCTAATGTGGGTTGATGGACTGAGTTGGTTTGTCTTGTCTTTTCTGGGCTTTTCCTACCAGCCAATGCCATGAGGATCCCATTCTTCTTCATGCAGAGTAGATTTGAGCCTTTGGCAATTCCTTCTATTTTAGCAGCTTTAACTAACTAGCTTTTATTTTTTTTTTAAACTGTCATTTAATACAGGAACAACTGCATCAGAGAAATTCCCTAACCTATACTTTTAGATTGAAGTTTCAGATTTGAAGGTTGTTTTGCAAGCATAATGTAATTCCTTTCCATGAGCTCATTTATTGTGCTGTGAGATCCAGGCCCTGCTCTTGATTCCTGCGTGAGAATAAAGGTTAAAAAGCTGTTTAAGACATGGTCTTCCTGAAGTGGAAACTCTATTTTCCCCTTGGCTCTGCTTGCATTTTTACTGCTGTTTTGCTCCAAAATGGCCTTGAAGGTAGGCTTGTGTCCACTGCCGCCTTTATCATGTTTGTATAAGCTTTTATCTGCTGAAAGGCTGAGGGGACAGTGCAGAACCTGTATAGGTAATTTGAAACAACTTCTATCGTCTTGATTTGATTAGTGATTTTTTTTTTTCTTGTGAGCCTGATTAAACAAGATGGTTTTAATAGCAAAATTGGTGGCATAGATCATGCTGACTGTAATAAACCTTGGATTTCAACCATTGAATGTAAATGCAAACTGGAGGTAGCACCGTTGCTTGCTTAGATTAGTACTGATAGTTTTTTATTCAGTTTTCTGAAAGCACAACTAGCATGTTACCTTCTGTCACAAAACTCATCTGATAAAGGACTGGGTAAAGAAATGTTTGTGTGGGAGGGAGAGGAAAAAAACCCAGTAGCAACTGGGCATTTCCAGGGAGGGCTGGAGCAGGGGTCTGAGCTGTCCCCTCATTGTGTTCACATGGGGGCTGGCAGAATGAGCTTTGCAGCCACGGCAGAAGGTGGTGGGTGAGGTGGGGAACATCACGCTGCTCCTCTGCCACCCCCTGCCCAGGCAGAGCTGCTGCCAGGCTGGATGGAGCCTGGCCAGTCTTCACTACCTTCTCAGGGTTGTTCTGGATCCATCCAGGTGTATCTACTGAATGAATCAAGGAGACTCCAGCCCCAGCAATAGGCCTGTGCTTGACAAACCATTTTATCTAATTACACCTTCCCTGTTTGTGGCTGTTGCTTTACCAAAGTGGGAAAACAGGCTCCTGAAGGGGCTTCGCTACTGTGAAACTGGCAGAGCGTCCATTGGCTTTTCTTGTCTAGGTTCTCCCTTACAAACGTTTCTCATTCAAATGCATGAATAGCTAATGTGTGTTTTGTTGTCCTCTGTGCCACGCCATCCATATATTTTACTTGCCTTTGCTGCCTTTTGTGCGTATCTGATTCTGTTGGAAGAGGGGAGGGTGTAAAAAAAAAAAAAAAAAAAAAGCTTGTAACTGTGTGCTAACGCCTCTGATTCATTTATTCCTACTTTATTGGCTGAGAAGGGCTAGATAACAGAAGTTTGAAGTGAAGGTTCTTTGAATTGTCAAGATCTGTGGAAACCCTGGTTTAATTAGGGTTGTGAAATATATGCTGTTGAAACTTCTAGGATTCCTTTTATTTGCTTTATCCTGTAGAGTCTCTAAAATGTATACTCAGTGACTCCTAGCAGCAAACACCCTTTAACACATACTAAAGATATAAACATTTTGATAAAAAAAATGAAGTATCAAATGAACTCCTCCAAATCTGAGAGAATTGCTGTGAATTTACATTTACAAAAAAATCGTGTATTCAGTAGTTGCTAACTAATGTGTTGTTTCAGCAAGGCTCTTTATTAATTGCACAAGTAGTCCGATTTGCTTTTATGGGGCAATATATCTCACAGGATTACAAAGCTCACATTTTTACAAATAGAAAGAAAATCTGTTGTGTATCTAGAACTCCATGATTTGTGAATGAAACACCTTTTTAAGGGGTTTTGGATATTAACAACAAACCTCGGTAAAAAACGGTCAGCACTTTAGAAACTGTATGGGTTTTTTGGTAATTCAAAAATGTGAGCTGGCTACTGAAATGGACATCTAGAAGTAGAGATGGATTTTAAGCTAAAATTTACAGGAATCAAGTCCTTCCAAGCCCTATCACAGCTTATCTTCCTTGAAGTAGGTTTACAGTGTCTCTGCCAACTTGCTGCAGAACAAGTTTATCATCACTAAATGCATGCGGGAAATGCAAATACTAGAGCCAAATGGAAGAGCACTCTTTACTTGATGATCACACAAGGGACAGCCTAGTTCCTTGCATTTTTGATATTGTCATGGGAACATTTCTAATGGGAGAAATGATTCTTCCAAGTACAGGGCAGGTTTCCTGTGAGGTGGATGAGGCTGCTCTTTGCAAGCAGTGAGAGAGAGCATTACGTGGCTGGGAAGGGAACTCCAAGCTGAATTGGGTGATAAATAAAGGGGAATAGATCTTTCCATAGTGATGAGTGATAGTCTGTGATCTGAAGGCAGCAATGTAGCAGTAGTGTCCTGGTTTGAGGTACAAATTATGTCTGCTGGTAGATGGCTGTATTCAGTGTGTATCTTGGCATGGGTCAGAGGTTGCCACACTGATTTTTAGCTGCAGTGGTATGTAAAGTTGCTCAGAAACTTTTTATTGTGTGATACTTAATAGTCGGTTTAAGGATTTGCTATTGCTTGTTGCTGCTGTCACAGCTATATAGTGGTAGTGTACAAATCCAAGTCTGGATATCTCCGGTAGACTGAAAATCTGCTGTAATGATAGGGAAAGAGGGTAAGAAGCGGCTTCTCAGTGAGGCAGTGGTAGAAAAAATTCAGGATGTTTGCTCCAAAGAAGAAAAACCCTTCTGTATACCACATAGTATCAACTGATGATACAGGCTCTCTAAAACTTGAGCAGCCCTCATCATCTCTTCTGTTCTTAAGGACAAGAAATACATGCCTACTCTGCAACTCTATCTGTATGATCATTACATTTCCCACAGTAATCAGCAAAAAATACTTGGGGTGTTTCAGGACAGGACCCAAAATCTGCTTTGCAATTTTTTAGTGTCACTGTAGCATTGCTGAATTTTAAAGTAAGTGACTTAAACGCTCAGTCCTGGTTCAAGCTGTTAGAATTTTCTTTAAAAATTGCCCTTTGGGCTGAAATGCATCATTCTTGTTTTCAGGCCAAAGGCAAAATACTTTCAGGACGCTTGATTAAAATTCCATGTAGCTGGCTGAGTTATTGAGCATTGATGGCAATACAGAAAAGAACTTCCAGAAAAGCTTGCTATATATTGGTTATTTCTCCCTCTTCTCCACCCACCCCCCCCCATTTTTGTGTCCTTAAAATTACACTTTTTCAGGAATTTACCCCATGTGACACAGATGCCTTTGATTTTTGTGAAGACATTTACTGTGGGGAAAAAAAATAAATGAGGGTTTGAAAGTGAGGGTTTGAAACAGAAAATGTGCATCAGGTGACTTGCTATAAACATTTTTCAAATAAAGTTGCAATATGGGCCCTGTACCTTTGTTAGCCTGTGAGCTTGGAGACCAGCAGATCTAAGTAAACAAAGCGTGGTGATTTGCAATTTTACTTTGTTGCCTGGAGTGAAATGCCTAGAAAAAGGTAGCAGGGTATGTTTTATTTTTTTGCAAAGAGCAGAAAACCACCTCTGTAGAATTATAACTGGAACAAAACCCCACCCTACTAAGGTTATTTTCCGATTAACCATTTAAATCAGAGATGGCAAAATCTTGCCAGTAGAGATAAGGCAATGCTCAGGTTTTGCATGTCTTCAGTGTCAGACAGTTGCGAATCCTTTCAGCTCCATTCAAGCTGGAGGAAATGCGCTCCATTCTGCCCAGGAAGATCTGGCAGTGATACAGGGCCGTGTGTGCCCTGATAATGCCTTTGTGCCTGCTGGAATGAAAACATTTTTCTTGTATGTCTAGAAAAAAACACATGGCTTTGTACATCAGGAGAGCTGGTAGTTCTGAGGTGCCAAAAACTCTTCAACTTGAAATAGCTTTTGTTCATTAATAGAAGAATTCCCCTTAAATAGAGACTTAACTTCATCTAAGGCAGCCGCAATTTGTAATATTAAGATAGTGCATTCATATTAGAAAAGGGAAAAAGTACCATGTATAAAGTTTGGTTTTATATATGGTTGGTGAATAGCAAGCTAAAACTAATGAAGTGAAAAATCCATTTCGGAGTTCCTTTTGTGGTGTAACTACTTGCTGTAAGACTTGGTTTATGATCACAAGGAGATGCCAGCTGCCTCAAGGGGTCCTTCTTTATGTTTACATGGGAAAAGTAGTAACATTTTGCTTGGTTTTGATACTGAGTCACTTAACAGAAATAACTGGGACCACTAGTAAAATTTCTTTTCACGCTCAGGTCTCTTAAACTTTGCAAGTGATAAATGTAAATTTAGAATCAGGACAGAGCTCATAAATACTGGGGTCACAGCTTCCTATTTATTATAATAAACGATTCAGTGTGAAGCTTAATGCTGCACATTTATGCATGTAGATTTAATTGGGATTAAACACAGACAAGATTTTCGTTTGCTAGGAAGACTGTTGCATCAGGTTGAAAACCAGTGATAGGAAAGAAGTGCTGGGTGAACTGTTAACTATTGAGGCAGAGTAAAAGGTGGTGGGGGTTAAGGCTACTTTAGATCTAACATCAGTAGGAACAAAAATGTTCTGCCTTGTTGATATTGGGATGCATCATGAGTGACAAATGACTGAAGTCCCTAGTCTTTGACATGCCAATCACACTGCCAGTACTATTGTCATACTGATCTAAGCTAATATTGTGTCTTAGGCTGCACATAAGCAAAACTGACAAGACACTGAAATATTTAATAGCTGTGGCTTGTATTTACATCAAGTTTGGGTGAAAATTGCTCCTAAGGGTAAGGTGACTTCAGGAAAAAAGCTAGTGTAATGCTAAGAGAAAGAGCAACCCCCAAACCAACAAACTCAATGATGTAGACTCCTCAACATGTGGAAAAAAACACTGGGTGAACAAGAAAGAACTAATTTCATGGTCTGGCAGGTTTGTTGTTCCTTGGCAGCCTTCCCATCTGTCAACTTTTGGCTCTTTTGCTTTGGTGTAAATGCTGTGGTGATTTCTAGGCAGATTCTTCAACAGGCCAACACCATACAAAAAAAAAAATCAATGCTTGCAAGACATGACTTGACAGAAGAAATATTGATCATACTTTGAAAATGCATGATATATATAGAGAGGACTCACAAATTACATACCTTTTATGTCCGGTTGTATACTGGCTGGTGCTGAAAACTAGCATGAAAGCTAGTTTTCTTCTTTTTCTGCCCCTTTATTTGTTCTCATTAAAAGAAATCAGCACAAGCTACTGCCAGTATTGAAGGTATTAGAAATTGCTGTGATAAAACTTTTTCATGTTCTTTTTTATCTTCAAGAACTCAAACTTAATCTCTTTTTTTTTTTTTTTGGCCTCAGATCCCTGAAATTTGTGAAGGACCAAAATACTAGAAACAGTACCCAGGGTGGTGATGTAAACTATTAAACCTATTGGATTTAGCAAAGTTTTCTATTTTCTCAAAACATTCAGCTGAAGGCTGTCAAGGGTGGTAGGTACATGCTGCTTCGGGAAACATCCAGGAATCTCTGGATGGAACTGAAAATTGGTTGCCTAAACTCCGTCAGTGTTAAGAATTTACACCCTGATCATGTCTTTGCATCCTTTCTCTCTGCTTCCAGTTTGGGCACATGTGTTGTGACATGTCTGTATACGATCTACACCTATGTTTGCAAGCCCTGAGCATGAGAGGGACTCAGGTGGAACGTTGTAAAGTTTACATTAACTAACTTGTTAAAGCTTAGCTTCATAAAATAAAGGGTATTGTTTTGGTGTTAGTATTCAGTCTAAATTAATATCTAACCTATCTGTGATGTTAAAAACTTCAGTGCTTTGTGTAAGAAAATGTTGGTTACTTTGTAACTAACAGAGGTAACAAGCTTCAGTTTCTTGTGCAGATGTATTAGCATTGCTTGGCCTTCCTTTTTTCTAAACAATCCAGAAGTCTGGGATTTTCTGTGTTTATAGACATTTTTCAGTGAGTTTGATAATCCCCTAATTTTAACTCTGTCTTTCCAATGCTGCGTACCAGGAAATTTAGCATTTTACTATTAAGACTTAATTGGTATGCAATGCTTTCCTCCCTCTTCCTTTACCTTAGTTTTCCATTGCCTTTTATATTTAGAATGCTGCTTCTTAGACTTTGATATTTAACATTTCATTAGGGTTCAGGTTTGCTGCCCTCTTTCGGAAAAAACATTTTGCCTTGTTCAAATTCTCTGCTACATTCTGGCCATAACCTGGCTGTTTGCTGGCCTTTGAGCATGTTAAGGAAGACAGGCAAGTTATGCCAGATTTTCTCTTTAACCTTCACAAACTACATGGAGGAAACTAGTGGGGGAAGAATAGTATAGCCGAAGTTTATTAAGTGAGCAAACTTTTGCCTTCTGTGTTTGCAGTCTGGATTTGACAGAACACATCTTTATTAATTTGCAGTGTTATACTTCTTCCCAATACACTTTGGAGCACTGAATGCTAATTAGCACATCATCTAGCCCAAGGCAGACCACAGTAGGTAAATGCCTGTTGCTGCAGTACCGTGTCTCCATTAAGGCTCTCACTCATTAAGGTTGAATGCCCATAAGCAACAGCAGAAAATATTTGGCAGAGAATCCCTTTGCCACTTGGACAGAGGAAGGGCCAGGGTCTGGTCTTCTGTAGCTTATTTGTGCTCTAACAGCCTGCAGAGTTCCAGCAGAACGTTGTTTTTGTCATATTAACCACTGTAATGGAATTTTTTTTGCCGTTGTTCTTCTGGTGCTTCAGCTGGGTTGTTTAAGTGTGATTTGCAAAAGCTTTACAGAAACAGCTGTAAAAGAATCAGAAGACTGGTCTCAAAGCAAGCGTTTATGATCATTCTGCAGGTGACTGCAAAGTAATCAGTTTTACAGATAACCTGAGCTCGTCGCTGGGCCTGATGTGGAGTATACTTCTCTTTCATGACTGACCAGGCTGCAGTATAACATAAAAGCATCTTTTATTTACCTCAGCATGCAATGGAAACTGAATGGTAGTGCCTTGAAAAGGAAACAAAACTTTTTCTCGGGTGTGTTAGCAAAACTGTCAAGAATTTAAGAAATTATTCTTCTCCAGTTGGTGCTGATGAGGTCTGAAGAGCTGCACTGTTGGAGACATGCAAGCTGCCAAGAGTTCAGAAGGATAAGAGGTTTAGAAAATTGGCTGTGGAGAGATTGAAAGGTTTACTTAGTCTGGAAAAGAGAAAAGAGTGTGTGATAACAGCCTTCCAGGTAATCAAAAGCTGTAATCAACATCATGAAAGACCATGAATGCAGCAAGCGGACTAAAAATTTCTAACTTTTAAAGTGACAAAGCACCAGAGTAGATTTATCAGGGATGTTGGGGAGTGTTCCTCATAGGAAGCTCTTGAGAACAGAGTAGATAAACTTAGTATGTTCTTCCCAACTAGCATTTCTGTGATGGACCTATTAGTCATTGCTCTGCAGTACGAGAAGAAATAAAGAACAGGTTTTAGGAGAAGATAGGGTCTGGCATGGTGGTGAGGTGTCATAGTTTAATCTAAACATTGCAAGTGAAAGTTTGCAGAGGTTCTGCTAATAAAACCACAGCCCTTAGCTCTTGTAAGCTTTGTGTTGCGCTAGCAGAAATTCTCCTCGCTGCAGGGCTACAGAAGAATGAGTTATCAGTTTTCAAAATGATTTCTAACTAGTGGCTTGCTCTTTAAGCCTATTGTGTAAGCTGTAGTGAAGCTTGCAGCTTTTCAAATGGGTCAATGGCTGTTGCTAATGCACGATTTTGGGAAGTGTCTACACAAAATGGATTCTAAAGCAAGTTAGGTGTTATACTACAGATTTTTTGCTGACTCTAAGAATAGGGAATTAGTGCCTTAATTCCTGCAGTTAGAAGTTAAGGATTTCAGCCCATTTACTTTCAGGAAATCAGCCTGGATTTTCATTGAGATTACAGGATTGCACTTTCATCAGAATTCTTAGAAAAGGTTAAGCTAGGGACATTCACTGGTGGAATAAAATGAGGGTAAATCTATTAAGCAGGCAAGGAATCTGAACCCAAGCCCAATAGTTCCAGGGCTTCTATTTAGTACACTGATTTAGTCCAAAACTTGAATAAGGCAGAACAACTAAAACAAATCTCTGCTATTGAAATAAGGAATGTGACCTCAACTTCTGCAGTGTAGTACTACTACATATTTTATACATTCTAATATTCTGTGACATTTTATTACATTTTGTCCTTGGCCCTTTGTGTTGTCCTGAAGTGGATCAGACTATTCTGAACAACTGTCACTGTGTCCTCTGTAAATGTTTTCAGTAAATGAAGAATCTATTGCTTGTGAGCAAACTGCAACATTGCCTGCTTGTTATGAACCGCTGATTGCCTTACATTTTTAAAAACGCTAACTTGCAAATCAGATTAGACCCCATCAAGTATTTCTGTGTTCTGAGAAATGACACAATAAAAAGCTTATTGTTAACTGCACACATCAGCTTTATATGCTTTTTAAGTCACATTTACTTTGTTCACTTGCGAATTACTGCTTTATTAACCTCAGCACACAAAAGGCAAAATACTTGGGGGAAAAATAAAGCTGTTGCTTTGCTGAATGCCTCAGAGTTGCTCACTGAAGTCTAGTTGGGAGTCTTCATTGTATACACCGATTAAAAATCCAGAAAACATTGTTACCTTCTGGACTCAGTTCTTGGCTTCCTTCAGATAATCTTTTGTCTTCATTCCCCATCAGTTTTTTTGTCTTCTGATTTCTTTGGGGAGGGGTGTGTGTGTATGAGCAGAACAAAATTAAAAAGTCACCTACCTAATTTATTCAGCTTTTTAGGGATATCAGACAGAGGTTAGTGAATCTGGATTCAGAGGACAACTGTCTTACATGTGGCCTTCCTGTAAGTAGTATTACCATCCTTGCTGTATAGATCAGGATACCATAAAGTATTATAATCTCTGTTGTGCTTATTGAACATATTTGCTAGCATAGTCAAGTCTACGTAAATCAGAACTCTTTTATGTATCCTTCTGCTTGTAGAACTGTGTTTGTAAAATAAATTAATTTAATCAGCTGTGCTTTTACTAGGAAGATTGTTATTCTGAGGAGTGTCTTCCTTTCTCCACGTGCCATCTGTAAAAATTACAGTTTCACCTTTCCTACCAGTCACATTGTGAGAATCCATACAGTAAAATGTGGCCAAAACCACAGGCAATGCATTGATTTTTGCCAAAACACACAAATCCATTTTCCATCCACCTGAAACAGAACAGTTAGGAAATACTATGAACTTCCTGAGTGAAAAAAATAATTAATTGGGAATGGGATTGGGGTTTAGGACCCCTGGCTGCATTCTGTACAGCTAGATCTGAATTAAAGTGAGAATACCTTTTGAAGATAAGCAAGGGAATAAATATACCTAAAACCTTTAAGTGGCAGAGAAGAATCACACCTGCATGTGGTTTCCTCATTTCCATTAGTGAATTTTCCATTTTTTTCCATTCCCGAAGAAGTGTAGAGCATAGAATCATGCATAGTCTTCACAATAGAGGGATAGCTGTCCTGGTTGCAGACATCTTTTGCTTATACAATGATGTATCTCAGGCCATGATGACTTTTTGTGAACTGTCAGCATTTGATTACTATTTCAACAAGCTGCATGTTTTAACTGTCTCCATTCATTCTGAAGTATTAGAGTCACTAGGCATACTGGAGCACATAAAACAGAAGATGACTACCTCATCTGCCTAAAAGCTCTTTGCCTGTTATCCTTTTTCCTTGCATGCTGACCACCTCTTCAGCCATTGTTCAAATACAATAGAACTTGCTTCATTATGAATAAGCCTTTCCCCAGACTTATGGCGAAACTAACGCCATGTCCTTCACCACAAGGTCTGCGTGCTGAGCTACGCATACACCAAATGCATCTAACCTTTGTATCCTTGTGTCTTGTCATTACTTAAAGAATCCAACATTGTAGAGCGTGAATGTGACAAATTCTGCCACATCCACATTGCAGACCACCTCGTTAGGGATTTGATTCCCTCTGATCTCTCTGAGATTGGGGAATTTTGCCCTTCTAGGAAAGCTCTGAAGGACATAATTCTGAGAGTACCCACTCAGGTTCTCAGTTTTCCTGTAGTGACTTCTAGTCATGCATCTGGCTAAAACCAAGTGCTTATAAGTGAGAGCAACTTGCTTGAACATCTAATGAAAACATTGTGCTCCACTTTGGCGCTGAGCTATAGTCAAAGAATTGTTACTCTTTCTTAAGGTCAAGTTGGCATCTATACGCTATTTATTTTCTGGTATTGGGTGCTATGTGAATCTCTGTTCGGGGCAAATGGACAGCTGACTAGCTGGAAAAAATTGAGTTAAAGGTTGTACCTTACTAGGAGAAGATCTGGCCATCAGCTTGAAATAAATTAATTTAAAATTTTTTCTAGCGTGTCTCAGGTCTCTCACTTTACATTACTGTCCATGTAAAATGCTGGACAGTAATTCCCAGAGAGGGGCCTGATGGTGGAAAGGTGAAGTAGCAAGTACTTGTGTGCAAAGGCGAAGTAGGAAGTGCTTATGTGCAAAGTTGGCTGCAAGGCGTTTTAACAAATGGAATATAGTCAACCAAGCAAGATTAGCAAGCTGAGAAGTCTACTACGGAACTCTGTACAGATCCACATGGATCTGTTGTCATCCATATGGAGATCTCTCAAGGCTGGTTCAAAGCTACAATAGTCTAATGTAATAATGGAGCCTGACAGCTCAGCAGTGAAACAGTGAGGATTTTGTGTGTAGTATGTAGCATTTGCCTTCCTTTCTAGTGGGAATAAGTGTGATAAATTCATTCAATCAATAACTTGTGCTGGACTTTACGTAGCAAACTGTAAAAATTTTGCCTTTAAGATGCAAATGCCTTTTAAGAATGCAAATATCATTTAGTAAAAGTTCAGTTTAATGAGACATGGTATCTTTTGCCAGAGTTTTATGTCTGTTACAGCCACTTGGATTTTATAGCAGGATATGATGACAGTCACCATGAGCCATATTTGTAAATGGCTCACTTAAGTGACTGATTCTGTGGCTGCTTGTCCTTATCATACTTACCTCTTCCTAAGAGAGATAAAACTATATTTTGCAAAATAGTTTTATTCTTTTATTTCGGTTTTGTGGTGTGGTTTTTTGCTTTGATTATTTTTTTTAGTGGTGTTTTTTTTTTTCTGGCAGAGGAACACCTAAGAGCTCTTGAACTCAAAATTCTGAATACCCAGCTTGTTTTAAGAAGAGACTGAAAAGGAACAATGTTCTTTAAAGATGCAACTCATTTGTTTGAAATTTGCCTCTTTTCCATTTTGTTTTTTTGCAGATACTTATTGTTTCTTAATAAATCAGCTCCTACACTCATCTCAGTCTCTACTGAAATCAGCAGCCCCACCTCTGCAGATTGCCTTAAAACTTGCTTGCATTAAAGAGAGAATCAGAGGTGAATGTAATAGGCTAGGATTTGAAGAGGTGTAGTACCTCGCAAGATGAAGCTAACAACCTCCTGTTTTTTTTTTTAATTGGGATCCTGGGGCAAAACTCCAGTGCAACGCAGTTGGATTATCTCTTATTCTTTCTGTGGGAGCCAGAAAACTCATCATGAGGCTACCATACAATTTTTCATTTCATTATCAATCAGTGAATTTATTAGAAGTCGGTGAGATGCTTGATGATAAGCAGACAAAAGGGCTGAGTTTAGGGTGAATGCTACAGTGATTTGAGCTTGGGGTTTTGGAATGAAGCTTGGCCAGCGTAGCACTTGCCATCAGCACTTTTCTTCAGAGCTTCGTTATTCCTTTGGCAAAAGTTCATTGACTGAAGGTTATTGTAGGCAAATTATGTCACTGTAACAAATGACCCTGGAAAGAGGTGGCAGGGCTACTGTGTAACATGAGTGAAGGTAATGAATGACCTGGGTAGTAATGGATAGCTCTTAAAGACTGGCTGATACACGCCTACCTGAACAGTAATGAATACTGAATACAGAAGATCTTATGTCATTGGAGAGTAATTTAAAAGACCACCATTGAGCTTTCTTTTTCTATAGGAAAACAGAGAGTGGCATTTCTGTTTTGCCTTCAACGTTAGGTCTGGAGCAATACTGTTTGTACTGCATGAGGTGAGAGAATACTATGCAGAAAGTATTTTACTGACAGAAAAACCTCACCAAAGTGGTCAATAGTATGTCCTCAGCATCCTCATCTGCATCAGATTTGGGTATAATGATAACAAGACATAGTTTAGATTTAACTTCAGTGAAGTCAGGATTCAAAAAATAAAAAGCTCCATCTTCCTATTAAGTTTTGAGTACAACACAATTGAAAACACGCTGTTATTCATACCATGGTGCAGAGGGTTAGGATTTAGCTACATTTTCAATAGCTGAAGTCAAAGCTTAAATAGCACTAAAACTTTTCTTGAGGCTTTCACGGAGTAATGCAATTACTGGGCAAGCAGACACTTTAAATTAAAGGAATATTGAATTTTACCTTGTTGAGATGGACAGCAAAGAAAAACAAAATATTAATATTACAATCTTTTACAGTGTAAAATAATTCACATAGTTTTGCTGGAGGAAGAGGTACAAATATGACTGGAAATTTTTTCATATTCAGAATTCTTTATAACAGAAGAAAAGTATTAAAAACCCTTTAAGAAATGTGGTTTTAATACCTCGCTATCAGAACAGCAGCAATTCTTGCAGCACTCTCAATAAGGCATACCAAGGCTCTAGCTTTGATTTCAGCTCATCGTGTTTAATCTCTACACACAAGACTGCATTTTCCAAAACTGTTTCTCTCTTTCAGTTTCTTCTGAGTGGAAATGGAGTATCTCTGTTCTACCATAACCATGCAAGAAATAAAAGCTTTTTAGTTTGGGATGGAAGGCTGGAAACTGATAACAATGCTTAACTTAACAGTGCTTAACTTCTTTCTGTTGCATGCAGTGTTCTTTAAATTTTGTCGGTTGCCTTCAAGCTAAAATAAAACTTAACTCATTTTAGAAAATACTAAGAATTTGTGATCTAGTAGCAGTAATCTTGAAACACTTCGTCGGTTTGTTATTCCAGCGCACAAGAGCAACACCATTTGAAAGCTTGGTAAAGCGTTTGTGTGAAGGATTATTAAGTGGCGAGCAAAACATCCCTTAGACTTTACACAGGCTGCAGGAAAGTCCAGAGCAAAGGTCTGAAATGGAGCCCTTGCGAGCCCGTAGCCCGCTGTTCAGGGCAGTGCCGTTGCTGCCTGAGAGAGCTCCGGTGAAATGCCATTTTCCACACAGTTCCTTCCCTCGTCTGGCAGAGGGCCCGTTGCCCATCCTGGTTTTGATCAATTCACAATGTGAAGAGAAGGTGAAGAGTTCTTTTACTAACTTTTGTGTTCTTCAGCAGTAAAGCATCCAAAGGCGGAGTGAAATAATAACAGGGTTATTGGGAGCAGGGTGCTGAGAGGGACGGGGGCTCCTTGAGGGCAGGGCCTGGCAGATGGGGCCTGTCCCACAACCGCAGCCAGGAGCAGGGTGGCCGAGGGGCATGGAGGCAGCCCCAGCTCTGGGAGTCTCCTTGGGGATGGGCTGGAGTGGGGATGTGGGCCCAGCTCTGCAAGCCCTGTGGCCAGGCTGGGCTGTGGGGGGCGGTGTCAATTGGGAGGGGGCTGATGGCCCTGTGGGGGCTGGAAGGGGCCCATGGGCAGGATGGGGGTAGCCCTGGGGTCTGAAATGGGGCCCTGGGCTGTGGGCAGGGACAGACAAGGCTGTAGTACCCCAGGGCTATGACGATAAATGTGCTGGTGTCAGTGTGGTATGATAATCTTTTCACAAAATAAAGTTTGTTTTTGTTGTATCTTCCTGTATCTTTGACTCTCAGCTAGAAGCTTGTCATGGAACACTGTATGTCCAGAGGCCTGTGTCATATCCACATTTGCATTTTGCTTGCTTTATGATGTGGCTGACAATCATTACTTCTTTCAAGGCCTGTTCCCTGCCATTTTGAACCTGGCCAGCAACGCCCACATCTCCACCAACGCCACCTGTGGGGAGAAGGGACCCGAGATGTTCTGCAAACTGGTGGAGCACGTCCCAGGACGACCCCTGCGCAATGCCCAGTGCCGTGTCTGCGACCACCACAGTGCCAATCCCAAAGGCAAGTTTCATGTGGGTTTTTTTTTGGTTTCGTGGGTTTGTGTCATTCTTGACCCTTCCCCATGAATACAGGGTGTATCGGGGTCAAATACTTCTTACTTTTAGTCTCTCTGCTACATAAGTGAAACTACCTTTGAGCAAAGTGCTGACAGAAAAAGCGTGAATACCTTAAATCACCATTAAGCGCTGCAGAGTCCAATGTCAACCTTTCAGTCTAGGGACAGATGTTAGCTTTTAGTTCTTTATGACAGGAAGAAATTTTGCACAGTGTGTGAGATAAACGTTGTGGGCCAGAGAAAATGCGGTGAGATGTATTTTCACGAGATGTCTAATTTTTTGCTTTGAAACAGAGCAGCACCCAATTTCCAGTGCAATCGATGGGACCAATAACTGGTGGCAAAGTCCTAGCATTCAGAATGGGAGGCAATACCACTGGGTCACCATCACCTTGGATTTAAGGCAGGTGAGTAACTTTTAGGTGAGCGTCATTTATGGTATGTAGGATACAAGCTAATGCAATTGATTATCATTCTTCTGTGTTTAGATAGTAGGATATTTAGCAATTCACCATTTAGTAGCACATAGTTAAACAGGAATAGTTAAAGCTAATATGAATTGATTTTAAACAGATGTGTCTTTCAGTTTTGGTTCTGGAGCATCTTGGAGATTTCATTCCTATCAGACTGGAATGGAAGTGACTATGTTTGTAAGTGTATAGGTCACAGGTTGTAATTCATGGCACAGTAACAATTGTATACGTGTGGATAAGAGTCTTTATAGTCTTTATACAAGCATTCCTTCTGTCTTGGTAACCTTCCTCTGCCTGACCCTGCTTCTTTTCTCCTCTGATATTGTTTTCTTCTACCTTTGATTTCATGACAGTTGCTTGAAGTCTGGGTTATCAAAGACTTATTTTCAAGCAGCAAACATTTTTTTTCAGGTTGTTGTCATAAGTGCAGATTTTATATGTGAAGATGCATTTGTTTCTGTTTATTAACTATATCTACCAGCCTGTCATCTAATTGTTGTGCAGTTTCTTAGTAAAAGAGGAAATGATTTGGAGAAGGACATAGTAGAAACATTTAGAATCATAGAATCGTCTAGTTTGGAAGGGACCTTAAAGATTATCTAGTCCAACCATCAACCTAACTCTGACAAAAAGATAAATAAGAAATAGGAAATAAAAATTATTAAACCATATTCCTGAGGACCATGTCTACCCATCTTTTGAACACCTCCAGGGATGGTGCCTCAACCACTTCTCTGAGCAGCCTATTCCAATACTTGATAACCCTTTTCGGTGAAGAAATGTTTCCTAATATCCAGCCTGAACCTCCCCTGGCACAATTTGAGGCCATTTCCCCTTGTCCTATCTCCTGTGACTTGGACATTTGTACACAATTCGACATTTACTGTAAGAAAACAGAGCACAATATACTTCCAAGTATGAACTCTTGATCCATAGGTATTGTAAGTCAGATACTGAGTTTCAGAGGAGAGAAAGGTAAGTGACTCGAGGATTATTGTATTCTCACATCAGTTATATCAGACAGTTATCTGAGATCTCAAAGAACTCAAGCTCTTCTGTTTAAATTTCTCAGTATTTTTTTATATTTACATTAAGTATGTAATGCTGTTAGTGCAACATAATGGTCAGATTGAAATGTAAAATGTCAGAAAGTTCAATTGCAGAATCTCCAGGATCCTGGAAATACAGACTTTCCTTAGTTGAGGGATATCCTTCAGGACAAGAAGACAAAAATGCAAACAATGGGTCAAAGTTAATGTTACTGAAAGAACAGTTGAATCCCATCTTCTGTGCTTCTCTTCTAATCACCATCTTGTTGGAAGGAGCACTGGGAAGAAACGTACTGTATTGTATCTTCTATGGGCTTTTGTTGTCAGTTGCTGTGAAGAGTTAGTGCTTCTATAAACCAGTGATTTCTGATCATGGGAAGGCTGGAACTGTCTGGGCAGAAGTTGGTTTCTCTAATTTGGCCCTTTATGGCAAAACTTGGAGGAGTTCATCATTCTCATACAGGAGGCTGCTAAACTGTACAGAGCATTTGCTAATTTATTAGTTTGTCTGTTGGTCATGGAAGAATCAGAAGTCTCCTACCCTGCTCCAAGAAAAGACAAAATAATTTCTGAAGAAAATACATTTTTCTTGGCTTTTTCTTGTTGTTTTGCTTTGAACAGATCTATGTGTTGGCCTATCTAAACTGTTTGAAAACTATACATCAGCAATCCATTTTAATATGGGAATGCTTCCACACTCTGGAAGAAGCTTTGTTACTAAGAAATGCATACTCGAGCTGTACAGTTGGTAACCAGCTTTTGCAAGATCTCTAGACCCTGCTTGAAAGTTATTTTGAAGATTAGAAGTTTTAACTTTAATGTTTTAAAGTGAAGCGTAGGTTAAACAAGTGCATAGTTTTCTGTTTAATTATAAAGCAGAAGTGTCAGGAAAATAATCACAAGGTATCTTTTGTCAATGACAAAGGGTTTTGATAGGACTTTCTTGTTTGAAGAGTTGACTTTTTGTGTTTGGTTTGTAAATGGACAAAAAGGAAGGAAAAATGAAGGAGGAGGGAATGCCTTAGTTTTTATCCTCCTAGAACATTTTCCCTTTGGAAACAGACCAGCTGAGCTGCCCTCTAAATCTTTTATTCTCCAGCCTTAGAGCTGTTGATGTTTCACCAAATACATATCTTTCTTCTCCTGACCCATGCTCAGTTTCACTAATTCGATTTGAAAAGTGTCCCCCAAGGGGCCTTTCTTTTGAGTTTTCCTTAGAGAGCTTGAGAGAGAGAAGGCATCTAGGGCTATGCAAACTGAATGTAAATTACTGCTCTTTGAGAAAGGATTTGGTTAATAGAGATCGCTTGAAGTCAATGAGTTATTAGAGCTGACTTGATATGCTTACTTTAAGCTAGTCAGCATCAGTATAGAAAAGACAAAAGAAAAGCGTATGAAGGACCTGAATGAATTTAGTAACTGTTTACTTCATAAATTTGTTTGAGAATGAGTTAAAATACTTTTCTAGGACTTTTAAAATTATTCCTGAAAGTCAGTACCTCTAACTACATGTGTTGCAGTATAGCTTTAGTATTGGTACTTTTATTTACATTTCAAGCTTTGTGCATTAAATCTGTCAAGTAGTGTATTAAAGTAAATATGTCCTTTAACTTTTCTTGACAAAATATAGAGTATATTCACACCTTTTTGTGATGTGAAGAATGACCATTTGGTCATTATTTATGGGTTTTTGGGTAATTACCGGAAGTTCTAGCAGCAAGAGGAATGGATTGGTTCTTGGGATTGTTACCGGTGTAGAGTTTAGAGATGTAATCCAGTAGTCAGGTTGGTGTGTGCTGGAATGTAGCCTTGGCTGGCAAATATGGGGAAGATTCCCTGAGCTGGTGAAAACTGTCTCCACTAGGTGAAGTTCTGGCCACAGTCTGTGTCCAGTATTTTCTGTATTCATCTCTTGGCTCAAAATTGAAGGGAGCAGAGGATATTCTTTCAGCTAATATTCTACCTTGTACTTAGTTCATTTAGTCTAAAAACAGCTGGACTGCAGAGCAGTTTGATGGAATCTCATTAATAAAAAAGGACTGGCTAATAAAATCAGTATGGAAATTGCTGCTTTGATCTTTCTCCTTTGCAGAAATCTGTGCTATTTATAACTAATGCTAAGCATTTTGTAAGAGTAGCCAGTAAGGGTAGCATGATTTTTTAGCTCACGTGGATCATAAAAACAAGGTACATATACACATATGCTAGTGTGCCTTTCAGTCTTTCCAGGACCCAGATGTATGATAGCCTTTCCTTCTGCACCCCCCTGCCTTCCATTAAATGTATGGCAAAGATCCAAAAATGGGGAAAGAGTAGTTTAGCAATGAGGTGTAGTATTGATGTACAAGATACCAAGATTTGATTTATAACCTTGTGCTTCCGGCACTGGCAATTCTACAGAAACAAAATGCGCAGCAGCAGTTTTAGATAAAAACAGCTTTTTTGCCTGAGCTTGACTCCTCTGGACAACTACTTTGTGAAATATGAATTAAAAGAAATGCTGAGTATTATAAATGTCAGCAGTGTGCTCAGGCCAGCTGTTATATAACTTTCTGTCACACCATTAAATGAAGAATATTTTCTTCAGTGTTATTACCGTGCTTCAGACTTTGAAAGGTATGTAAGGGTACTTTGTACTAGGCACAGCAGAAAGGCACAAGTTTGTATATCACAAAATTCTTGAATTGTAAAGTAAGACCAGCTGTTCTTGGAGGACCCATAGTATCAAGTTGAGAAAACCTCTCCGCTTAAGTTGTAGCTCATAAATATTTCATGAGTATTGGATTACCAGTCAGACTGCTCTAAGAGTAACTTGTAGTTTAAGCTATTAGAAAGTAAGTGAATGTAAATATTATAATATGATTTGTACAGAGCTTTTATTTTGAAATCAGTTGACAAGAAGAGATTTCTGTAAGGGCAAAATCCTTTGCTGATGTAAAAAGATATTATTCTGTTGACTTCACTCAATCAATGCTAATTTATTGTATGTAGCAAGCTTCCGTAAAAGATTTCAGTGGCTTTGTAAGTGATGATGCTTCAGGCAGCTCATCTGTACCTTCTTACAGTACACTTCTTGAGTAAAAAGGATTTTTCTTCTATTTCAAAGCAATGGTTGCACATAATGAATCAAAGGCTGAGGGGAGACCTTATTGCTCTCGACAACTACCTGAAAGGAGGGTGTAGAGGGATGGGAGTTGGTCTCTTCTCTCAAGGCACAGGCGACAGGACGAGAGGAAATGGCCTCAAGTTACGCCAGGGGAGGTTCAGGCTGGATATTAGGAAAAATTTTTTCACCGAAAGGGTTATGAGACCTTGGAATGGGCTGCCCAGGGAGGTGGTTGAGGCCCCATCCCTGGAGGTGTTCAAAAGACGGGTTGATGTAGTGCTGGGAGGTATGGTTTAGTGATGGTGATGCTCCTTGTATGTTGTGTGGGTGTCTATTTTTGTCAGTTAGGTTGACGGTTGGACAAGATGATCTTTAAGGTCCCTTCCAACCTGGAAGATTCTGTGAGATTCTGTGAGAAAACTGTAAGGAAAAGATAATTCAGGTGACCAGAAATTCTACCTGTAGTACTGCATCCAGCTTTGAAATCCTCAGCACAGGAAGGACATGGACCTGTTGGAACGGGTCCAGCGAAGGGCCACGAAAATGATCAGAGGGCTGGAGAGCCTCTCCTATGAAGACAGGCTGAGAGAGTTGGGGTTGTTCAGCCTGGGAAAGAGAAGGCTCCAGGGAGATCTCCTGAAGGGGGGCTACAGGAGAGATAAGGAGGGACTCATTATGAGGGAGTGTAGTAATAGGACGAGGGGTAATGGCTTTAAAATGAAAGAGGGGAGATTTGGATTAGATATTAGGAAGAAATTCTTTACTGTGAGGATGGTGAGACACGGAACAGGTTGCCCAGAGAAGCTGTGGCTGCCCCATCCCTGGAGGTGTTCAAGGGCGGTCTGTATGGGGCTTTGAGCAACCTGGTCTAGTGGGAGGTGTCCCTGCCAGTGGCAGGGGAGTTGGAATAAGGTGATCTTTAAGGTCCCCTCCAACGCAAACCATTCTATGATTCCATGATATGAAAAGACCGAATCTTCCCTTATCGTTGTCTTTTTTGTTGCCTTATCGTTTTGGCTTTTTTGTTCCCTTATCTTTTGTCATTGTGTAAATTGAAAAGTATGACTGGGAGTTCTTATCCCAAAAGACTACCAGGAAAACTCTGCTTGCCAGGGCATGTATTTGTGTGCTTTGTAGGGCACTGACCATGCCCCTGGAAATGGGCACTTCTGGCTAGCATCTGCTGGTTGGCCACTGCTGGCTGAGTTAGTCTTGAGCAAAAAAATTATGCAAACTTGCCCGATGAATGAGGAGAAGGGTTCACTTTTAAATCTGTTTCAAGAATAATGCACATGTTGATGGCTCTGCATTCAGGGAAACAAGGTCATTAGGAAGGATAATAAAGCAGAAGTGACTTGTTACGTTGGTATTGCTGTTACTAAGAAGAAGTTCTTCAGAAGTTTATTTGGCTGGTCTTTACAGTGGGGGTTGAAATGCCTGTAAAATTACACTCTTAATCTATGACTTCTTGGGAATTGTTAACTTGCTTTGGCTTGCCCTTTTTACCCTTGTAGCTCAATAAGGAAATGAGTTCTGGGAAAGCTGTACAGTCAAATTAAAGTGTACAAATCATTAGCTCTTGCCACACAGCTCAAGTTTATTGTGTGGCTGGTTGGTGGACACTGAATGGATATGGAAAGTGGTAAGAAATTGCCTTTGGTGATGTTCAAACCTGAAGAATTTATAAATTTAAAAATCTGAAGAGGTGTTCTGAGGATATTGGAAAATCAGCTTGCATTACATGGGATTCCTGGTTTAGATCTGTTTTGGGTTGCGGGGGAAGGTGCAGGATACGAGGTCTGCAAAACCCCTACCTTCTGTCATTCCTTAAAACATCTTCATCTGCAAACAATGGAAACACCTTAATCCCTTCCTCCATCTTCATTCTCTTGGTTGGGAACATAGTCCCTGAGAATGTGACTTCTACTTGTAGGTTGTCTTATGAATTCTTGACTACAGGAGCATTTATGTGAAATCCATTCATTTCTATATTTAACCTATATTATTTCAGGGGCTGACAAATTTTTCTGGTGTTGCTGATATTCACTGTCCCATGAATTTACCTATGAAGTATTTTTGGGTACCTATAGGCTATATGTGTAAATAGAAGAGAGTTTAAAGGATCCACGGGAAAAGAAGGCAATGGTTTTCTACAGTGTGCATACTTAATTGTTTATAGAACTGTTCACTGGTTTTTGAATGCCAAATATCTTCATTTCAGCCACTGGTGAACTGTAGGCATGCAAATCAGTCCCTAGATATCTTGTCTACCAAACATGGCTGCTTTTTTTTCTGGAATGTTTACTTGAAAAGATTTAATTTATTGAATTGTGCATTAAATATGTGCACAGCTGCTGTGAAAATTTTTATCTTTAATTGTCTTTTCCCTTCACTCTCACCTCACTAAGAAACTTGATATTTAAAATAAATTTGACTTGCATAATCTTGTGAATATCTTTTATTTCAGCAGCAGCGGCTGCAGTTAGTTTGTCATGAAAGATAGCTCATTGTAACTAGTTGGAACTGGATATAAAACTAGCTACATCAGCTGTGGACTATAATGGGTCTTGAAAAATCTCAGTGTAATCAAAAGTAGACCATTTGTTGTTCAGCCGGCTGTGTAATAAGTGGGGAAGTAGTTTAGTTGATGACAGCAAGCAGAGAGGAAAAATGAATAAATAAAAGACATGACAGTTTTTGAGGAGAATTTTCGACCATGGCACTGGAAAAAAATTGGGGTTCCAGTCTTGCATCTTTTGTGTGTTTGAGAGAGATGGTTGACCTCAAAGGAACTTGGAGATGCATAGCAGTTCCTAAGCTCGGTCGCTTTCTGCAGTTCTCTTCTGTGATGGAGAAAATACCAACACAAGCGACTTGTCACATACAAGTGTATCTAGAAAGTTAGGGGTACTGAAATGATGATACCCAAGATTCTACTTGTGCATAACCCAGTGTGAAACATGTATATAACTCAACTACTGCCAACTGAATCAATCAAATCCAGGTTGTATATAAGGAATACAGTTGCTTGACTTGGAGTCTGCACGAATTCTTTTCTTTTCTTTTCTCTTTAAAAGCATGTATTTTAGCATTTTTTTCAGTTAAAGCTTGTTGGCATGATATACTTTTTATTTAAAAGGGGCTCTTCTCTTCATAGAAGCTGGACTATAATTCTTGGTATTCATTTGACTTCGATCAAATTTTAAGATTGTGCTGAACAACAGAGGATTCACAGACTCCAGAGAAATTCGTATTGCAAAAAAAACAAAATAAAAAAAAAATTAAAATGTCTGAAAGAAATTATTGTGGCCAAATTCCAGCTCAATACAGTATTAATACTGCACATGCAGACAGAGACAGGAATTATGATGATTATACCAGCCAACCAAGCAGTCTGCTCAAGTGAGAATACATACCTTTGAGATGGTTGAATAATATGGCATTTTTCTTTCATCTAAATGTGGCTTGATACTATAGCGCGTGTAAAACATAGTCATGGTTTGGGCTGGACTGGCCACTGAAATGAGCAAGAGATGCTTTCTGCACCCTGTCCCTTCAGGGAGAGAAGGATGAGAGAGAAAGACCTGTGAGTTTAAAAGAAACCAAACTGCTTTACATTTTCTTTTTATTGTTATTTCATTAATAATATGTATATATAAAAGAAAATAATGAAATACAGACAATATATGCAACCTGTATGGAGTTTTCAGGATGATGATCTTGTCACTGGCAGGCACTGGGAAAATCTTAGTTTGGACTCGGCGATAGATGGGAGCTGAATTCCAGAACACATGGACTGGGATCAAAGGCAGAGAAACAGACAGGGTCCTCCTTGGACACCTGCCACTGAAGAAAAAGGGCTGGCCCTTTGATCCCTCAACTTTTATACTGAGCATGATGCAGATGGGATGGAATACCCTGTTGGTCAGTTTTGGGTCACCTGTCCTGTCCACTCCTCCCCACAGGTGCAACCCCTATATGTTCTTCCAGTTGCGACTCTCCAACAGTGTATGTAACAAAATTAGCTGACCTTGGAGCACGGCATAGGTTTCCAAGCATCTGGTGCTTGCTTTCACCATTGTAAGCACGTAGCGCTTGCCCTGGCATGTTTGAGGGAGTATGATATACTCAATTTGCCAGGCCTCCCCATACTTACATTTCAGCCATCATCTCCCATATCACAAAGGTTTTAACCGTTTAGCTTGCTTGATTTTGACACATTTTAGTCATGGATAACCTGCGCAGTAGCATCCATAGTTAAATCCCCCCCTCGATCACGGGCCCATTTAAATGTTGCATCCCTTCCTTGATGACCTGAAATGTCATGGACCCACCGAGCTTAAAATAGTTCACCTTTATGTTCCCAGTCCAAATCTGTCTGGAAAATTTTTAGCAGCCTGATCTACTTGTTGATTATTTTGATGTTCCTCAGTGGCTGAACTCATGGGTATGTGGGCATCCACATGTGAATTAAAATCCTATAAAAAGTTTTCTCAATTTGCAAAGATAGCCTTTTTAAATGAGGTGATGTAATAGGTACTAGGTAAGGAAGAAGACAGTAGCTTTGCAGTAAGTGCACTTCAGTGTTAAGTGTCTAATGCTGCAGCTAGTTGGGGGCCAGTACAGGTTATCTAGCTGCCATGACAAGGTCATTTAAAAAGGTGATCTAAACTTAATTACAGCCCTGCCTACTCACAGAAGTGCTGAACATACTGCTGTGTGTTTTCAGCAGTGTCTGTAAACAGTCTTCTGCTTAAATAACTTTAACACAGAATGAAAATGGAATGCACAGAGATTTTAAATACAGGGTGTAAAAAGCTTATCAGAAATGCTATTAAAGAGAGGATTAAACTCCCAGCTAAAATGTGAAACTGTGAGTTGTTGTGGCTGCAGCTGGTTTTGAAAAAAACCAACCCACTACTTTGAAGTCCTCGGTGGTTCAGAAAAGCTAAACAGCACACTTCCCATAGAAAGAATGTTATACCCAAGTAATCCTGAAATGTACAGTGTAGGTATAGATACAGGTAGCCAACCTGTAGAACACCCATTCATCATCATTAGACAATTAGCCTCTCTCACCTACTTTACCATCCTCCTAATCCTATTCCCCATTATAGGGGCTTTAGAAAATAAAAAACTCAACTACTAAACACTCTAATAGTTTATAAAAAACATTGGTCTTGTAAACCAAAGACTGAAGACTACTCCTCTTCTTAGAGTTTTCCCCATCAGAAAAAGAGGACTTAAACCTCTATCTCCAACTCCCAAAGCTGGTATTTTATACTAAACTGTTTTCTGACTCCCCTGAAACCCTAAACCGCCCGAATAGCCCCACGAGACAATCCACGTACTAACTCTAACACTACAAACAAAGTCAACAACAGCCCCCACCTGGCCACTAAAAATATCCCAACCCCATACGAATAAAACATGGCCACCCCACTAAAATCCAACCGCACTGAAAACATTCCCCCACTATCAACAGTAATCACCTCAATCTTCCAACACTCAGCAACCCCCCCAACAACCATACCACCAATCACTACCAGCATAAAACCCATGCCGTACCCAACAACACGCCAATCCCCCCAAGCTTCAGGAAAAGGATCTGCCGCCAAAGACACAGAATAAACAAAAACCACTAACATTCCCCCCAAATACACCATAAACAACACCAATGACACAAAGGAAACACCCAAACTCAATAACCACCCACACCCTGCAACAGAAGCTAGTACTAAGCTGACTACACCGTAATAAGGAGAGGGATTGGACACAACAGCCAAACCTCCCAACACAAAACACAATCCCAATAATAAAACAAAGTAAGTTATAGCAGTTCCTGCTTGGCTTTTTTCCAAGGTCTACAGCCTGAAAAGCCATCGTTGCTGAACTTCAACCACAGGAACCATAAACCACCAAGCACCATAACATTCGCGGCCCTCCCCTACCCCCCCCCATATTCAGGATGCACTGAATACATTTGGTCTTTTTTTAGTCACATAAACAAAAGTTCTGTTGTAATGTTCAGAGTTTTGAGAAAAAAATTATACATGTTTCTGTCAGTAGAAAGATTAGATTGAACTTCTGTCACAAGTTTGTGCAAAAATTTTGTCCAGAACTGTACCAAGCTGTATCAAATTTTACCATCTCCCGGGCAAACCATATACTGCTTTTAAAATTTGAGTTTAGTGGCTTCTAGTAATCTTTTACAGTATAGTGAAGTGTTAAAATTTTCTTCTTGCATTTTTTAGGTCTTTCAAGTTGCGTATGTCATCATCAAAGCTGCTAATGCTCCACGACCTGGAAACTGGATTTTGGAACGCTCCATCGATGGCACAGAGTTCAAACCATGGCAGTACTATGCAATTAGTGATACTGAATGCTTAACTCGTTATAATATTACGCCAAGAATTGGGCCGCCAACCTACAAGAGAGATGATGAAGTGATCTGCACCTCCTATTATTCCAGACTAGTTCCCCTGGAACATGGGGAGGTATGTTTGTTTTCGCACTTGTGGTTTGTGAGGAAGAACATGGACTATTAGCAATTTGCAAATGTTTGGATTACAGTTACAGAGTTCATTGCCCTCAGCACTACCAGATGATCATCTGTTATTCTTCTTTAATGATACTATCTTTACATCATATACCAGTATAGCAAACTTTTAAATGTTGGGATGAAACATGGCTTTGGCTCTACATACTCCCGTTACTAAACTCCTTGTTCCTTCTCTCTCTCAGCATAATTTGATGTTAGCTATTAGCTGTGAATTATTAGTTGCTTTATCCTGAAAGACTATAACAGAGGCTCTATGTTTTGCCAGGTTTTTCATTTAATGAAGAAAACCTCTGTGTTAGGAACACCTGGTTGTGTGAGATAAAACTGCAAACACTGTTGAAGTGCTCGGCACAGCTGGAACTCCTAAACAAGCCTTGGCATTGTTTCAAGGATGTAGCATAATTAAAAGAGCTACGAGTTGTGCAGCCTCGCTGTTGATTGTTCTTTCTTTTAACAAACTCTATTCATGGTACTTTTGTAATTTATTACTTAGAGGCAGCCACATAATGAAATGATACATTAAAACCAGCAGTTCTTCTATTGTGAATGCTGTAGTGTTAAGAGCATGATAATAAATGCATCGTTATCCCATGGAGAATGCTAGTAACTCTTGGCTTAATAGAAGCCAATATGTTTTTATTTCTTGGTTAAAAAAAAAGGCTGGCCTATATACATCTAAGGGCTAAAGTGTGTCAAAACTTGTTTACATAAACCTAAAGCTATGTTTCAGCAAGAACAAAAAAATGAAATTCAGTAACATCAAATCCCATTCACTTTAATCAAGTGCTTATTGCAGTGATGTAAGCATATGGCCCACAGATCAGATGGAACAGACAAAGAGGCTTATCCTGTCCCTCCACACAACTAACCAGAAAGCTCTGTTGACTCCCCATGAACAGTGCCTCTTGCAGTGTGTGTCTGATAGGCCATACAACTCCAAACCCAGGAATGCCAGAGATTCAGTTTAGTGACCTTTTTTTCTCATTTATTTTTCCTGTTGTACACAGAATTAATTGGGGGATACTGTCCAGAGCATTGCTGACAAAAAAACATAAGACCATAAAACCAACATAACCTAAACAATTGAACTGCTGCGTACTATATAGAAGCTGTCGTTCATAAAGGATAGGCTGCCCCTTCATAGCTGGAACGGCAGACAGAAATATTCCTTGCACGCAGTACCTCACAATCTGTATTAGTGAATCTTGGCACCTTTTTGAAAATAGATATATTTACTGCTCTGTAATTGGTTCTGGACTATAGGAAGTTCTGCAGACCAGCTGATCTCTACAAGCATCTGCCTTGTATTCCGTGTTTTTTAGCATCCCGGTCCTCTGCAGTCAGCATGTGATGCCCTGGTGTGAAAGAACTGGTAGATTAAAAGAACCACATGTCTAAATGTGGATGTCACTTAACATTTATTGCCAAATCAGGCATTTTGCCAGTTTGACTGCTAGATTTTTCACAGGTGTGAAGAGTTATAGGTGCTCTACTGTAAGCTCTGTTGTTTACCTGATTTATATTGCTTGAAGATCTACTTCCAGAAATTTACATAATGAAGTCAGGGTGCATTATGTATTCTAAGGCTTAAACTACAGTTGTTTGTAAGTAGTCTTGAATTATGGAGGACGAGTAACCCAAAAATTTAATATGCAAATATATCACTGTATGTAAGCCGTATATAAGGAATATATTAGCCAAATGTAGTGGTGTACATGGAGAATCATTCTTTTTCTTCCTTAATGTCTTAGTATCTGTCCCTACTGTTTTCTCCTTTTCTTACTAGGAGATTGCTCTGTTGTCTCTATAGAAATCACAGTGTATTATTACAGACCATTAAGTAACTTCAGAGTTAAAATGTGAATAACGTTTTGCATTTTATCACTTGAAGGCAGTATTAATGAGTAGATGATAGAATATGTATTACCAGAGAATTGGAGATTTCGGCAAGAAAGACTACATAAAATGAAATGGCATGTGTCACACAGGAGATAAGGCCAGTTGGTTGTAACAGACCTTTTTAATCTCTGGAGTCTAAGTGATAAAAAGGAAACAAAAAATGCTAGAACTCCCAGTGCCATGGTTGGGTCCTCCTCTCTTTGTTGTAAAAATCAAAGGATTGCACTGACCCCAGCAAATTCTACATCCGTAGTTCAGGGATAAATGAGAGTAGAACTTGGTGCTCCATGCTAAAGTTGGGCTTGTCTACCATGAACATACACATGTAATTATTATTATTTTTTTCAGTGGAAGCAGTGCAGTGATATTTGAATATCTGGCCAACAATTGTGTCTTGTAATTCCCAGCAGAAAACATGACTTCTGAATGAATATATTGCAATCAGTTTGCTTGGAGAGAGCAGGCGCCATCTGTGGAGGGCATGTTCAGCCTTTAGTTGTATAAAACATGGGTTCAAGGGGAAATAACCTGTTCTGCATGTCTTTGACAGAGTGGAAAAAGTGGTCTGAAATCACAACAGGGAAAGCGTGGTTTAGAGATTAAGAGCATTTTTAACTACAAAGCCAGAAAGGGCTGGAATAGATTGCCTTGGAGGGCTGTAGAATCACCACCAACAGTGGTCTTCAAGAACAGATTGGTCAAACATCTAATTGGTCAAACCCCTGCTTAGGGGTAGGAAACGGAGTAGAAGAATGCTGTGTATTTCTGTGAAAGCTGAATATTATATAAGGTGCTGTCTAGCGCTGCTACAGAATTAATATTTTAAAAAAAATGATTAAAAAATCTTAAATATTTAACAATATTTTCAGAGGAATGATTTGATACTACTGGATAAAGCTGAAACTATAAATTCAAGAGTAGTATATGAGACAAAATTAGTCTTCATAAATGAGGATATGTCATGCATCTAAAATGTAGCTGACAAGCTGAAAGCATGACCCCTTATTTGTTGTGGACACCAGGTGAACTGTTTAACATTTGTTTGTGTCCTGTAGGATGTCATTTTTCAGTTTCTTGTATAAAACAGAACAGGAACTGCATGGTCATATGAGACTAAATCCTTGGGTGTTCCTGAGTTGCTTTGGAAAGATGGAAGGGGCTGTTGCCAGAAGAAGTTGTGCAGCTTTTACCAAAAGCCTTCTTAGTGAGGCCAGATGGGTTGGTTTGTGGTGGCAGCTTGCTTTCAATTGTCATATGTGTTGTGGCTTCCCACTGTGCTGTCACTTCACTAAGTACTCCTTGCTGATTGGGCAGCCCTGTGGCAGCAAGGCATAGGATTAATGACTCCAGATGGAGCATGTGCACCATATTATGTTTTGCAATACGATCTTTACAGATTGTGGAGGAGAAATCTGTAAGGACAAAGCTGTGCTTATGGCCAGAGTTACATGTTTCATCTCAATAAGGGAGAGGAAGTAAGACCAGAGAAACTAAGGACTTGCTTGTGGTACTGTTTTTCTCTTTATGCCATCTCCACAAAAGTCTAGAACACTTGAGACTATGATGAGTGGTGATTTCAGAACTGTGTGAATCAGGAAGCAAGAATTCTACCTGCAGGTAGAAGATGGGGAAGAAAAAAACAATTCCAGATAGTTTAACATCTCACCATCCTGTCTTGTTGGAAAACAAACTTAAGTTCTATGTTTTTAATTCTCAGACTAAGATGTTTGTTCTTGCAAATGAATCATATTATATTTATGATTAAGCCAATCCCTCTTTCTAGATTCACACATCACTGATCAACGGTAGGCCTAGCGCTGATGATCCTTCACAAAAGCTTTTGGAGTTTACTTCTGCACGATACATTCGCCTACGACTGCAGCGTATTAGAACTCTTAATGCTGACCTCATGACTCTCAGCCATAATGATCCTAAAGAACTAGACCCCATTGTTACCAGAAGGGTAAGATGACTGTTCATAAAAGGTATTCAGTATGACTCTATGGGAGAGCCTTTTCTGATCTATTTGAGGAGGAGGCAATGTTTGATCCTTGTCATTCACAAAATTGTTTTGATAGGTTGTTAAATAATTCTTGCCTTCCCTTTGACTTTATTAACAATACTTTATCAGAAACAACCTCAAAGAAATGGTTTTTAGAGATTTGTTTTTTATTTCTTTGCTTTTTGTTTTATTTGTTTGTGTAAATGATTTATGCTCAGAACAGTGTTTATAATGTTTTATCATGAAAATTAAAAGTATGGTTTGGCTGATGGAAATGTCACTTGGGGTTGCTCTAGATGCAACTGCAGTACCTTTTCTGGTGTATCAATGATTTCAGGAGTCAGTGCACTGGCTCATAAAAATCTTTGAAAAACTTGCCATTGTGAATTTTGATGTCTGATGAGAGTTTTCTTCCTTGTTTTAAGGCTGCTGTAATAATTTTTTTTAAAGCCTATGAATTAATAGTAGTGCAAAACACTTGGATAGAATTCTGAGAGTATTAACTTATCTTTACACATTTGGTACTGAAACTGGGGAGACTGAGGCACGAAGCATTTAGGCTGACTTATTTAAGCTGTAAAAGGAATTGACTGTTGGAGCCCCTAATAACTACCTACCATGAATTAACTGTCTTGCTGTATTTCTGCTTTGTATTTTGCCATTTTGACCCTCTTCTTAATTTGTCTGAGACCCATAGGTTAGGATATCAGTGGCTTCAAGTTTTTCTATGAAGGTAGGCTTTCTGATGAGGACAGAAGAGTATGTTTCCTCTTCCCTTTCCTTTGTAGTTTTTTAGCATTAAAGTACATCTGCAGGCAAATTCTTGTACAGCAATGAGGCTCTTGCATTGGTAGCTTCTCTGATACAGGCAATCCTTGTGTGCTTCTGTGAGGTTTGATTGGGTTGCTGGGTACAGAAGGGGGAAAGGTTCTTGGAATTGATTGGGATTTGGTGAGTACTTTCAAGGCAGCCCCACTCTAACCTCGATCATGGACATGCCCACTCAGTTGCAGCGTTTCCAAACTGTAAAATCTGGATGTTCTGCTTGTTCCATCTGCCCCATGTGGGAGTTGCTAGCATGGAGATTGCAAGCGCAGAGTATTGGACAGCTGCTCCAGCTGTGACTTGCTGGCCATAGGGAAATGGTTAATGCACAGCCTGAGCAGGTGAGATGTTCCTGTGGAGCAGGTTAGTTGACATTTAGGTCTGTTGATAGTATTGTAATATGAAGAAATATACCCCAAAAGAAAGGCTTAACACGGAAGCATGCAAACATACAGCTGTGAAGCAAGGGTGTTGAGGACAAGCATTCCCACTGCTTTTCTAACACACACACTTGTGCAATCCAGGCCTTAATACTACCCTACCTAGCGCTACTTAGTGCAGTTATGCATGAAAGCTACCCATCTTCGTCTTCACAAGATGCGGGTTTTATTGGGCAGGGTTCCCAAATCCTGGTGTCTCACCTTGTGTCTCACTGTGCTGAGGTAATGACTTGCAGCATTCTGGACTGCGTTTCTATTCGTTTTGAACACTTTATATCCAGTTGTTGATACCAATTATGTCAGTTTCTTGTACATGGCTTTGTAAAAGGTCTGATGCAGAACTTTTCTAAGTGTTCAACAGCACCTTTAGTTCTGTATTCTATTTATTTCTGTCTGTAGCATTTGATTAACATTGGTTTCTTGTTCAGCTTCAAGCTGCAGACAGCTGCTGTGAACCATGAACTGTAAGTTTTAAGGAAACAAGACAAAGGAATTCCCTCCATTCCTAAGAAATACAGCTCTGTTTCTGTCCTCCTACTTTTCTAAGGCTGGACTTCCTTCTCTGTAGTATCATGAACTTACTGTTCGTGATAAATCCCCAAATGTTTTTTGTAATTCAAGCCCATAACAATAAAAACATACTAAACCACTAAAAATAATAAAAAATTTAAAAACATAAAAAATTAAGTATGAAATCAAAGAGGCTAGTTTGCTTGAGCTCCAAGATCCTTCAAAGACATAACAGTCCAGGAGTCAGCATTCCTGACCACCCAGGGACACCTCCTGTTCCCGAAACAGATGATTGTGGGGTTGTTAGGTCTGAGAGTCCTGAACTCTTTCCTTAGAAGTATCCTCAAAAAGTGTTTCTTTTTCATTCCCCGGTAGTACATACTTCCCAGGATCCAGGTCAACCATGTTGATACTGCAGCTGTAACTGAACACAGATGGTTATTTCCTGCCTCTTCCCTGCCTGGAAAATTAAATCCTTTCCTTATGTATGTTGCTTTTGCTCATGACCTGGCAATATTAATGGATTATACTCTGCTGCATCACCAATTTTTAAGCTAAGAATTTGGATTGAATAATACAGTGCCTACACACTAGTAGCAAAGAGCTAGTCTGGACACAAGTGCACAAACTGGTTTTAAGGGGGGGCAGAGTTCCCATTGTAAGAAAATGTACTCTTAGTCCCCAGACTGAAATGAAAATATAACAATTTATTATGCTTCATGGCTTCTTACAGGCTGAAAAATTTTTTTTTTTTTTTTTACAAGGAAATTTTGGCTGAGGTCACATTTGGTGGTCTTTCCTTAAGCTGACGAAATGTGCATACTTATTTAAAGTTGAAAGCTAGTTATTGTTTTGTACTAGTGAAGAAAAATATGGGGAAAGAAAATTTTCACAAAATGGAAGGTTTTCCCAAGTGGCAAAAGCTTTATTTTCCAGAGTAGAGGCAAGGACGTAAATTCATGTAAATGTATTTTATTTATCACTTTTTCAACTTTTTTTTTTTTTTTTTTTTTGAAGTATTACTACTCAATAAAGGACATCTCTGTTGGTGGCATGTGCATTTGTTACGGCCATGCTCGAAGCTGCCCACTGGATGAAATCACAAAGGTATTCTTTAATATCATCGATTTATTTCCACAAAACAACTTTTCCAATACAAAAGAAAAAAAATGCTTTGCCTAAGGAAAATGATGAAGAGGAGGCTAAAAGAGATCTTATGATATGGTATACCAAATTATTTGCCATAATTGTCTTCCTTTTCTGTGTAAGCATATCTGGATCTCTGGTAATGTAACTTTCTTGAAGTAAACTCTTTGGCATTAAATTGAAACAATTCCAGGGGCACAGCAAGAAATAGTCTCTCTTGCAATAGAGGAGATTTGTCCCTCCTGTTCCAGAAAGGCTATTCCCCAATAATAGATAACAGCGTGGTCAAGCAGTCTAATGCTATTTGTGGGATAGTTGTGGGTCTTGACATTTTTTGGAGTAAGTCTGATATTAGGCAGACTTTTGGCAATATTGATTAAATTATCGATTTAAAAATATTTCAACAAATCACTTTTTTTTATTTTTAGAAATTACAGTGCCAGTGTGAACACAACACATGTGGAGAGAGCTGTAACAAGTGCTGTCCGGGCTACCACCAGAAACCATGGAGACCAGGAACCATTTCTGCTGGGAACAAATGTGAAAGTATGCACAGAGGTTTAGATAGTCCCATAAAGGCTTATCATGTTCTTCTTTAAGGTTGCCTTTCATATACATCTATACAAATTCCCAAGCAAAATGCACATACTATTAACTGTCTTTATGAGATTGTTTAAAGGGAGAGAACCTACTTCTAATCATAAGTATTAAGATTGTTCTAAATATTCTATCCGATATGATTCCCTGGCTAGTGGAGTTGTCATGATGTAAAGCTTTCAGAGTCTCTTTTTCAAAGAGATCTGGAGATTTATTATGCTCCTGTAAAAACTAGCAGATTTGCATCAATCATTTTGTTAGCTACTTGAAATGCAAATTTCTTACACTGATCATAAATTTTGTCAGATAAACAACTTTGTTCCAATAACAAATGTTTTGAAAGAAACACCTTATTGGCCAATTTCAGATTGTCTGATAGATTGACTTAAGCTGTGCCAGTAAAACGGAATGTATTGCTAGGGCTAGTTAGTGCATTTTCTCTTTTCACATCGCTGGTGCATAGCACAAGCTGCAGACAATTAAGAGGCAATTAGATAAAATGTACAGTTGCAAATGGAAAAGTAGTCTCTTTACTTGAAGTCTTTATACAAGTACGTGTTTATGACTGTTTGGGTGGAAGTTTCCTCTAACCTAAATCAAATTTATACTTGTGTATAAATTGGTTGTCTTCTCAGAATTTTGTCTCAAATACAAATAAAGAGAAGAATTAGGCAGATTTTCTTCTGCAATGCAGGGGACAGAAAATGAAAGAACAGTTACTGGTAATAGTACATACCACTATCGACATCAGTCCTGACAGGATTGTCTGAGTGGAATCCACAGAATACTGTTAAAAATGGTGCTATTAAAGTGCTTACAGTGGTTTTGAAATGTGCTTACTTGCTAGGAAATATAGTGTATCAAGACTGCTGAAGCATATAGCATGGTTAAAGGGAAAAATGCATACTTCTGAGATGAATTGACATGCTCTTCTACTTACATTTTCCACTTCGAAAAATGTCAATGTTATAGGAAATGTTATACAATGTAAATAAAAAAAAATTAATGTCTTTTTCCATTCCTTCTCAGAGTGCAACTGTCATAACAAAGCAGAAGATTGTTATTACAATCAGAGTATTGCAGATCAGAAAAGGAGCATGGATATTCATGGCCAGTATATAGGAGGTGGCGTGTGCTTAAACTGTACTCAACATACTACTGGGATCAACTGTGAAATGTGTGCTGATGGATATTTTAGACCACACAAAGTAAGATTTGGAAAATGCCATTCTAATATTTTGGTGAATTACAACATGATATGGTGAATTACAACATGATATGGTGATGTGTATTTCAGCTCTTCATAATGAATATATGTATATGTTTATCAGTTGCCGAATAGCTAAAAGCTATAGAGGTGTTCTGTTTTTTTAATAGATGACATACCACGAAAACTTGCAGAGAAAAACATAAAATTCAGGTTCAGTTGTGTCGGAGGGAAGTTGGAGAAGAAAAGAATAAATGAAGATGAAACTTGAGGTCCTAGTCTGGAAATGTAGATGTTCTGATAGGAAGTCCACTTCTCCTGTGGATAAAGTTTTTAAAAGTGCCGGTATTGATGTTTCAGTGTCTTCAGAAGTGCCAAAATTGTGTACCATACTATATCAGCCCATTTCAACCAGTGTAAAAAAGAACTATTACATGGTTCTAAGATCAGTCTGTCTCATGAGATGTTGCAACAATATACTTCTTATTATTGATGTGATTATTGTAGAACATGTGCTCGCTGAGACTATAAAAACCACGTAAGCTCCACAAAAGACATTTGCTAAGATGTGACTAACACATGAATTTCCTGCAATGTTAGAGCTCTCTGTATAATGAGACATACTGAACTAAATTTCTACCCCACAAGGTCTTGCTTTGGCAGGTTCATGCTTATTTTGGAAAACCCATGCTTTAGAAATCCAGCATAAATAGCTGCAGAGAGCAAGGGTGAGTCTGTAGGAGTATGGTTAGACAGCAGGCACAGCTCATCCAAAGAAGTAAACTGGAGTCAGGAGAGTGTCTGACTCACTTGCTGTAAGAAGCTTTGAAGAGAAGTCTTCAATCAACTTGTAGCCAATAAATATGTATCTAGAGGTCATTACTGGTTTGCTTTACATCTCAAGCACCTCAAAGGAAAATTTTCCCTGAAAGAAAAAAAAAGTCCTTGTCATATGAATTGCATTGCCTTATATTTCAAAGATGTATAGATCATGAAGCCACAATGAATCTTCATGAATAGATAATCTATCCTCCCATTGAACACAGAGCCAAGGATTTCTTTCATTTCCTTCCCCTTTGAACCAGAGTATCTTTGCAAAAAGCATCCATTCTTGTCTTAAACATTTTCATAATCTTTGGCAAACCATCACAGTGGTTAATTGCTGCTACATTAAAAATTATCTATTTATGCTGAATGTGTCAGGCTTCAGCTTCCAGTCATTAGCAGTTACTATACCTTTGTCTGTGCTATTGAAGACCAAATTTTTTTTCCACATTTAAGGGTTTTTTCTAGGCTGCAATCCCCCGATCTTCTCTTTGCTAAAATTAAACTAGTCCCTTGATCTAATGCTACATACTAGCTTTCCCAGTCTTCATTTGTGTAAGTTCTGGTGATCCCAGACAAGAAACAAGTGTAACATTATTTTTCCCAGTTAATAATTTGAGGATTTAACAGAGAATGTTTGTTTGTAGGTTTCTCCCTATGAAGATCACCCCTGCTATCCCTGTGCCTGCGACCCATTCGGCTCTCTGAGTTCTAACTGCATTAAAGATGAGCACCATTCTGACTCACAGCATGGTAAGGGAGTGAGAAGCACCTTTTCTCTAAACTTCAGATCTGGATATATTTCTGGCCAGTTAGGTACCACTTCAAAACAATAGTAAATATTTAGGAAGAAGAGATGAGGCGTAACATACTTTTAGGATTTAAGAAATGTCAGTTCCCTGAATGTGACTTTGTGTGGGGATGGTGGCCTCTGACTATGTAAAACAATGTGAAGGATCGAGATATAACACTGTTGTTTATGAAAACTGTTACAGCTGTCACAAAATCCATTTTTGTGCCATTTCTGTGCATCTGGTACTCTAAACATGAAAAATATGGTGAAGACTGACATTATGCCAAGTATCTGTGTGTAGTATAACTTGGAGTGTAATAAAAAAGGAATGTTAAATTACTTGCACCCTCTGAAGCATCTTGAATCCAGCCTACTGGCTGCTCTTATTTATTTGTTTCTGTATTTTTGCTTTTCAAGGGACATGGCCAGGTCAGTGTCAATGCAGAGAAGGTTATGCTGGAGAAAAATGTGATCGTTGTGCATTTGGATATCGGGGCTATCCAAACTGCCTGCGTTGTAACTGCAGCCTGATTGGTAGCATTAATGAAGATCCATGCACGGAGCCTTGTCTTTGCAAAGTGAGTATTAAACTGTCATTTTTCTTTAAAAACAAATCTGTGGATTGATTCATAAACTACTTTTGAATAAGCAAAACTACTTCATTAACTGAAGAGATCACTTCTTTTATAGGAAGTAACCTGGTGTAACTGTAGACCTGACACCTAGAACTAAAATTACTAACTATTCCGTCTACTGAAAAATATGATAATTAATGTTGAATAGTTCTGTATGTTACTGGTACACCATTTTCTGTAATAATGGGCCAGATTGACATTAAATTCAAATAACTGCACCTGTGAGTGTGAAGGTGAATCACAGAGAAATTGACAGTGTGCCTTGCTGGATTTGGTTTTTGGGATGATCTGATATTTCTCTTCACAGTCGCTGATTTCTTGTAAGGAAAGAATGTGTTCGTGACATCTGCTTTGTGTGAAGAAACAGCATGCATTTGGAAAGAGCTGTTGGAACAATTACATTAGATATATAGATGTATATATGAAATGGGATTTAATTATTTGATTACAAAATATAAGCCATAAAAATGTTAAAAAAGAGAGAAGTTTTGCAGCCTTCTTTTATTTTTTGGTAAATGTCCAAACACTTGAAATATCTTGCAGCTGTAGATTCTGCTGAACTTTTTTACAAAGCTGCGTGTCAATATTTAAAGAAGTTACACTTAATTTTCTGAACCAAATCTTAGCTAATAGTTTACGTATTTGTAGCCAAGTATGACAGTGAATGGGAGCCAAAAAAGAATGTGATTTGTTTGACAGTTTTTCTGGAACTTCTTAGTCCTGTTGGAAAGTTTATCTGATCCAAAATATCAAACATATAAACAACCAAAGTCTGGAAGAAAAAAAATAGCACCAGTGGCCAATTTAAATATGGAAAAGGAGATACAACCATTTTGCCTGATTTTGAGCTGGAGTAACAGTATCTAGGCCAATTCAGCTAACTGGTGATGAAAATTTCTGTATAAACTGAAAGAGAAACTGTCCCCTTTCAGTGCTGTTGTGGGCATGAGTTTGGCATACAGAATTTTTAAGCCAGATCACTGGATTAAAGAGAGTGTCACCAGCCAGCAGCCCACCTGTAGAGGTGAAAGCAAGGAAGGAGAAAAGCTGTGTCCACGTATCAAATGAAGGAGACAGGATTTCTAAGCCTATGCAGTCTTTGGGAACACGGTAGTGCAAGCTGTTCCTTTTTATGCTCTGCATTTCAAATATTTGATCTTATCTGAAACACATCTCTTGAGATCTAGTCATTGGGTCAAGATTTTTGTGTTTCGTTAAGAAATAAATTGTAATTTCTGTCTAATAATGTTAGACACGAAGTGAAACGTGTGATCCAAGTGCATCCTGAAGACTGAAAAATAAAAAAGATGAAAAAAGCATGCAAATATTATTTCTGTAAAAATCCAAGATTTTAAAATCTCATTATTTCAGGAGGCCCTTTGCCTGAGATTTTTCCCAGGTTTGGATTTTAACAAATAGAAAAAAGTCATCCTCAGCCTTTGAATCAGAGCTGGTGGTTCACAAATTTTTCATATGGTTTGCAAAAACACTTTGTACTTTGTTTACAAAAGCATACAAACTACCTGTTTAGAGAAGTGTTATGTAAACTTGGTATGGCATACACTGGTCCAGGAGAAGAGACAGTTGGTAGCGTTGCCACCAAAGGTCTCAAATTTCTCTTTGGGAAGCATGAAATTTGCTCCATGGGACCAAATCTGATGTAAGTGGAATCTGGAGTGATTCTTTTGGCTGAAGTGGATTTACCCTGGTAACTGCTTCTGAAAGCAGAATTTGGTCCACAGACGTTTCAAATTGCAACGCAAAATTCATGCAGGCCTCCTCAAAATAGCAAGACAGGTATGCTTCACGGTGTACCCCTCAGTCCTGGCGTCCTAACCATATGTGTCAGGGAGCTTTGTAGGGTGGTCGGTAAAGTTCTCTTCACCTTTGTAGTGGAGTTTTCCTGTAGTGGAAACCAAAGGTTGAGATGGGGAAGTGATATCTGTCCAGGTCTTGTCCCAATAGGAAGCTAGGACATGATCAGAAATCTGTCCCTGGCAGTGGGAAATGTTTCTGTGTATAAATTCCCATGAAGATCTACTATTTACACAGCTTTGTGCTATTTACCAAATATTTTCTCTACTGGTTTGCTTGTCAGCAGCAATTGTCTAAACTTTTTGAATAAATAGCTACATATTGTCTGTATAGATTTTACAAAAAAAAAAAAAAGCGGTACACTGTTTTGGTTATTTTTTTTTCCCTTGTAAATTCTATATTGAAAGAGGTATGTGGCAGTATGCTCTGAAGTACCCAATTTGCATGGTAAGGAGGCAGCAAACCAGTGGTAGGAGCTAAAGGAGTGGAAAACCTCTACTTTTGGAGTAGGAGGTTTTGGACCTTAGCCAGAGCATATTATAAGGAAGAGCTGCCAGCTACCCTGAGTTCCTCCAGGAAGAGGTGGCAGCAATGGTGAGGATCACAGTTTTAAGTATTAATTGATGGTTGAGGAACTGTTGTCATGAAGTTGACTGTGGTAGCTCCAGGACGTGGCCTTAAAGGTGAACTATGCTGTTTGTAGACTATATGGATTCAATAAACATGGGAAGCTTTCTCCAGAGCAACCTACAAATTTAAGCTATGAGACAAGGAGACTGGCAAGCTGGCAGAAGCTTTTCAAATCCTGCCCATGTGCTGAAATTTCACTGCAATAGAGCCCTTGCCAGGGCATGTTTAAATTTTGATGAACTGGCAAATTCTGTTGAACTTTTCCAATAAATTTTAGTTTTAAGCTCTGAGTCTTATTCAATAGTCCTGCTGGGCTGAAATCTGTTTTATAAGCTTTTGAATGTTGTTATGCCTAAATCCTGTCTAATCCACTGTATTTGTTACCATAATAATGCTGATGCAAAGCAAATGTTATGTGCCATTGACAGGAAAATGTAGAAGGTGAAAACTGTGATCTCTGTAAACCAGGATTCTACAATTTGCAAGAAAGAAATCCTCAGGGCTGCACAGAGTGTTTCTGCTTTGGGGTTTCTGATGTCTGTGACAGCCTAACATGGCCCATCAGTCAGGTATTTATATGTTATGCCCATGACCTAATATTCTTTCCTCAGGCAGCTGCAAAATGTACTGTATTTCTCTTTGGCATGCACGCACCCAAGTGAACTGCAAATTCTGGCATGTGTCTCCTTACAGAGGAATGGATTTTCAGTATCACTTGGCAACTCTGAGGTAGTCAGCATGTCATCCCAGTGCAGGCTTTGGCCCCACTGGCTTGCACTAATACCAGAAATATTGGTAGGCAGCGATAATGCACTGGAAAAGTGCATTTTTATTTTCTGACCTTGTGCTGTTTCCTTGACCAGATCTGTTTCCTTGCTGTCATACCTATTGGGCAAGCCTAGAGTGACCTCTGATAGTATTTCTAATACTTGTTTTCTTAGAAAGCAGAGTAATTATAAATATCAGTGTATTCTGAACAGACATTTCTTGAGTTAAGGGGGCTTTGGGGACACTATTTTTCCACCAAATTCCTTCTGTACCTTTGCAGAGCTAGTCACAGTTTAGTCCTGTTTTGTGTGCCAATAAAAAGATAGGAAAACATATCAAGTTGAAGTTCTAAAATGCTTGTATAAAGCTCTTTCAGTGAGAAGAATAAACTTGTCTTGTCTTTTGCCTCTTCTGGGACTCTGGATTTAATTTTCCTGCAACTGAGCCCTACCTATAAATGGGGATGAGAGATCACAAAACCCTTGAAGTTTCTGTAATTCTGTCTCAGGGAATTACTTAGGTATAATGCTAATTTTATTGGAAGGATGAAAATGACAGTCATTATATTTTTGTTCCCATCTAATAAAGAGGTAGAGACAATGCTAGTATGAAGTGGCACATTTGCATGTACTGGATGTCAGACTGTGTTAATGAAAGGTTACGGATCCATCAGTTCAAATGAATATCTAGTGAGGGGTTAAGTTTAGTGACTGCTGTCCTAGTGACACAAGGCCTGACTCCATTAATATTACTATTCTTTCTGGCAGATATCAGACATGACTGGATGGCTTGTTACTGATCTGTATAACGCAAGGAGCGTGCAACCTCAGCGAAGCCAATTTGATGGACCCCGTCAAATAAGTATTAACAACACTGAGGCTGTAAAAGTACTGAAACATACTTATTACTGGTCAGCACCTGAGCCATATCTAGGAAATAAAGTAAGTTCTCAGCTGCAGTCAAAACTCCTTCATAGTTTATTTTAGTCATACCACATTGCTCTAAAATATATAGTTTCTGTACACATAAACCCCAATATTACCAGACTTCCCAATCTATCCTTGCTCTTCAAATAATAGTGTTACTGGCCAGATATTCCCAGTACCCTCTTCTTGCTCTGTGGGCTCATTTATCTTCCCACTTCCTTCTCTGCCTGCCTTTCTCACAATATAATCTCTCTCTTGTTTCTCTTGACTGCTATTAACTTACATGCTCACGTTCCCCATACTCTTGGCTTCTCTTCCAAAGCTTGCACCCTTCACACCTTGTCCAATACCGTAGACAGGATCATTACATTCCTACCTGCGTATTGGCCATCTCTCATTTTGCATTTATATTTTCCAACCAGCTAGTCATTAATTTTTGCCCTGGTTGCTACCTAAAGCTCTGGGTCTCCCATTTTTTGACCCACTGGACAACCAGTCACCTCACAATAAAAAAGCGTTTCCTGATATTCAAAGAGAACCTCCTGTGTTTCAGTTTGTGCTGTTGCCTCTTGCTCTGTCTATCACTGGGCACCACTTAAACGAGCCTGGTTCTGTCCTCTTTGCACTCTCCCTTCAGGTGTTTGTATACATTGATGAGATCCCCCTGAGCCTTCACTAGGCTGGACAACCCTGGTACTCTCAGTCTTCGTATGAAAGATGCTCCAGCCTCTTACTGGCCCTATTCTGGGCTCTTTCCAGAACTGCACTCAGAACTCCAGCTAAGGTCTAATAAGTGCTGAGTAAAGGGGACCTGGCAGCTTCAATTCTTTAACTATTTTTGGTCGTCTCTTTGCCCATGCAGCCTCGTTTCTTAGTACAGTGACACAGTAAATGAGCACAAGTCTCAAAAGTGTAACATTAAGGAATAGTTTTGCAACACTCAATTTCTGATCTCCTGTCCATTTAATATAGGTCTAACTCTTGGTACTACTCTTAAATTTACTTTGAAGTAGTCAACAGCAGTTATGGAGCTAAGGAGCCTGAAAGGTGGAATATGGAATGTGACTAACTCCAACATGCTGTGCCCCTTGGCTAGAACAGTAGTGTAAACCTCTGCTTTTTGTTGGAAGTCCTGTAGTTGTTTCACTCAATAAGGGCACTTATCTGAATCATCTGTAGAGCCTTCAGCTAGTTTTCCTCCACCTGCACAGCAATAAGCCAGTGCTTGTCCCTGTGCTGATACACGCAGTGTGTTAAATTTTCACTGGAAAGTGGTATTGGTAAGCCCATGTACTCATAAAATTTCGATGTTGTACTGTTGCATGTCACTTCTTTGTGTTGGTTGGAGGATTTTGTGTTGTTAAGGTATGGCTTTTTGTTATTTCAGCTCACAGCTTTTGGTGGAGACTTGAAGTATACAGTATCTTATGACATTCCAATGGAGAGCGTGGACAGTGATATAGTATCTAGTGTGGATGTCATCATTCAGGTGGATTTTTTTTCAGCTTTTTACTATTCAGACACTATTGGGAATCTATGAAGGGGTTAAAAAAAGGAAAATAATAATAATTCTATAGTAGTAATTTTCTTGATTTAAAGTCCTTTCTTAAAAGACACTACCAAGATTTTGTTAATAATAATTTCTCTGATTTTCTGATTTCTCTGAAATTGTAGGTATACCAATAGTAGTTTTAAATGATAAATACCTGAATTTTAAACCTTTATGTAAATAGGTGAGATGTTCATTACCAAATGTACAAGGCTCTGTTAACAAAAGAAACCACAATAAGCTGTAAGGATTTATATTTATGAAATAAATGAGTGTTCTTGCTGATAAGCTTTTTATGTTTTATGTTGCAATTAAAAAGTAAGGCTCTATACTTAGTCCAGTCACCTCCAGAAAAGCTTTACTTTGTAAAACATACTTAGCAATATAACAAAGGAGTAAACACATTCTGTTTTGACGAATTTTAAAATTAAAATTTACTTTTAAATTTAAGTTAATTCTTTTTCCAAAAGAAATTCAAGTATTTCTGAAATCTCTGAACCAAAAAGAAATGTGATTGTAGACTTCCTGAAGCCATGGATAATGCAGACCTTTTACTTACTTTTTTTCTAGTGCAAGAAGTCTGGTTTGATCGCCCCTTTTCTGAGTTGTCTGGATATATATCTGACACTAAATGTAATTGCCAAATAAAATTTAGGTGCAAATATGGGAAATGTTTTTTCTCTCTTTCAATTTCAGGGTAATGGACAGACTTTGAGTACAAGAGCAGCGGGCTTGTCATTACAGCCGTATGAGGAGTACTCTAACGCAGTGAGATTTGTATCGGAGAATTTCATAGACTTCAATACAAAAAAAGCTATAGACCGGGAAAGGTTGATGACTGTTCTCGTAAATGTGACCCATCTTCTGATCAGGGCCAATTACAACATTGCCAAAAAAGCTGTCTACAGGTGAGGGAGAGAAAATATTCAAGTTAATCTATATGCTTCTATTATTTTTGTGAATATTAAACACTATTCATAGTGGCAGTATTCCTAAAGTTTTATGTTAATAATTTCTAGAAAAAGTAATTTTTTGTTAAATTTCCTCAGGACTGGCCTTATTGCCCAGATGCATTCATGTGGAATGTGTGGAAAAGGGCATTTGGTTGTTTTAAAGATATCTGATAGCAGAAACATTGTTTTCAGCTTTAAAGGAATACTGCATAAAAGCCTTATTACAATGACAGCTTTGTTAGACAGAAATACCTCCGAAAGTCGCAACAGTATGCTTGTTTTGCTATGTGGCAAGTTAAGCCATCACTGACTATTGAAAACCTGGCATTTTACTGACATTCATCTCTAAGGGAGTGCTTAATAGGAAAATTGGTCTGGAATGGATTAACTCGTCATTCCACAGTCTCAAGTCAGCATTAGCTGACTTAGCAGTATCTGCATCTGCAGTTACAGATCTCTGTTTTACTTGTTCTCCAAGATATACAGGAATAAAGTCTTACCGCTCTCAAGGGAATCAGTGCCGGTACTTCATCATTTATTTACTTAATTCCCTTAGCCTCACCAATAGCCTTTCTTCCTCATTCCCTAATTTGTTAGCATTTCATGTCAGTAACATTGGACTTGATACCAAATCTGCTTTGTGCCTTGTTGTACGCTTGAGTAGTGATATTTATGTCCATTTAGGGGTAGGGTTTTCATCTTTCTGGAATGTTAGGTAATGATTTATTTAAATCATTTTACCTGTGGCTGAGAGAACTATCTCTGCTACAAAATGCCATTCTTTATAGTAAAGGTTTTGCTTTGTTCTGTTTTGTGCATCAGCAATGAACTGGTGCTGTTTGTCACTACTTACTCGCCTGCAATATGTGTCTATTTTAGACATGATTCAGTAAAGTTGTCTTATTTCAGGACAGCAATAGAAGGCTTCCTCACCAATATACCTCTAATACCATGACAGAAGAAGAAGTTTTTGTTTAAATTTCTCCACGGGAGAAGAGACAATGGTAGTAACAATGGTGATGACAGGAGGAAGGCACATATACTCCCAGAATTGCAAATGCAGTGATAAGACTGTGATCATAGTCTTTTTACAGCAGAGATTTGTGCCCGTTTCTCATCTGTCACTGCCAGGGAGCAGCACTCAGCAGTGTTGCTCCCCTAGAAGCAAGCTATTCTGTTTAAAATCAAGTTTGGGCAAGCAAATGATGTGATGTTTTCATTCTTGATACTAGGCTGGACTCTGTGACCCTGGATACTGCAAGTGCAAATGTTATAGATCTTTCTTCAGCACCAGATGTGGAATTCTGTGAATGTCCTCAAGGTTACACAGGAATATCCTGTGAGGTAACCTTTTACAGTGTTTTATGTGTGCAAAATTATCTCCTATCTGAAAGCATCTAGGTTTTAAAGGCAGGCTGCCTTTAATTATACTGCCATAAAAGTCTGTGTTCTGTGGTGAAATGCTGTCTACTATACTGTACACAGTCCTGTAGACATTTTCTTCCAGATACATTAAATGGGATTTTAAACTTTTTCTTGAATTCTATTTGGTGGCATGAAAAGATGATGATACGTTTACAACACCAGTGTTGCAGAGGGAGCAGCTGTAAAAGCTCTGTGAAGCTGTTTTGAGCTTACCTTACTCATTAATAGCACTTTTCCTGCATCTGAATTGTCTACAGTTTATTTCTGGTTTATGTCATTAAGTTTATGGAAGCAATAATGAATCCTAGCAGGGAGGAATGCTAGCCTTTGGAAAATCCCACAAGGTTCAAATGTGTCACACAAGGTGGTGTCTTATATATCTGTGAATAGAATATTAGAGAGGCAGAGCACCATCTGCAGAATAGCAGGAACTATTTTGACAAATAATTTCAGCATGAAGCCTAGTTCCATAGCATCGTTAATGATTCTGCAGAGGAGGTAGAACATCTGTTTTTTATTGTCCCTTAATAAAGAACTTCACATATTCAACTGCACAAAACTTATGTGCCTCCAGGGGACAAAGGGCTGAATCAAAGTTTCATGGAGTTAATTCTATCCGCTTTATCCAGTGCAAGTAAAAAACAACCACCAGAAAAGAGCTACAATGACATCAATAGAGTTGAAAGAGCATTCAGTTACCACAATGTGAATGAGTCAGATGGTGGGTGGTCGGAAGTGGGCTCTTTGAAAATGTTTTGATGTGTACATTTAACACACATAATGCTACCACTTTTTTCCCCTCATTTCTTTTCAGTCCTGTCTCCCTGGGTACTACCGTGTGGATGGAATACTCTTTGGAGGTATTTGTCAACCCTGCAAATGCAATGGGCATGCAACTGAGTGTGATATTCATGGTGTTTGCTTTGTAAGTCATCCTTCAAAGTGTTTATGTTTTAAGCACCTATTTAGGAATTAGGAGAGCATTTTGGCTGTGGGAGACAAGTATACAGTGTACGTAAATTTCATGCTATGGGTACTGAGTGTTTATTTTTGTTGGTTTTCATTATTTACTTCAGAATACCTTCAGGGGATTCCATTAAATTGTTCTCCAATAAAAGGTTTGTTTCAGTTTTTTGTTTCAAGTGGAGAATAATCAGAACTAAAATAAAAATGTCATCATATACTGGCTGAAAAATAATCTTAACTTTGCTTGCTGCAGGTGACAATAAAACTTTTCCTGAAAAGAACAAAATTAAGCAGTGTTTTGGGTGAATATCTGGTTTCAGATATATGTGCATCTTCCATGACTGACACCATTATCTTCTGAAGAGACAATTTAGCTCTCAGATCTCTTCTGAAATTTAAAGGTCACAGAAATACAATGGCTAAACGCCAGTAAGAAATGTATAAGAAGTTTGTTACTGCAAATGTGTGCAATATGCAAAATATGTATAAGTTTGCATATAAATAAAGTGGCTGGTTTCATGGTGTAAATTATATTCTAAAATGTAGGAAAGAAACAATTAGAATGTGTTGCTACAACTCAGAAAAAAACCCACTTATTTTCAAAGTTCTACTCTGTTCTTCATGGCTGTCTACTTGAACATTATACTGCATGCAGACTTCTGCAGTATAAGAGATCTGCAGGGATCCCTCAGGGGCTGAAAAACCACGAGTAAATATGAAAAGATTTATTCCATGTCTCACAGGCTTGTCAACACAACACGACAGGACCTTTCTGTGATCAGTGCTTGCCTGGCTTCTATGGAAGTCCATCTCAAGGAACTTCTGAGGACTGCCAGCCCTGTTCATGTCCTCTGAGTTCTGCTGCTAACAAGTAAGCTGCTTATGTGTGATTTTCTTTTGCATCTCCAGCAAAATCAGAAAGTGAGATGAAGAAAAAATGTTGTGAAATCTGACAGAGGGAGACAAAGACTTTTTTCGCCCTTTTCATTTGAGCCTATCTTACAGAATCATTGCTTTTCCAGGTATACAATGTATATATTAAGTTAAGACAGGCTAAATCAACTAGTGTAGTTTGTACACGAAGGGCAAAAGTAATACTTTGACCTGTCCTTGGCAGCAAAATCACTGTTATCTTTCATGTTGTTTCAGAAAACAACAAAAGGACAGAAGTGTTGCATGTGAAAAAGAGGAGCTTGGTACAGAAATTGGACAGATTTGCTTGAAAGAGGGCCAGGTTCTTAGGAAGTTTTAAAATCTTCCTTTCCTTTAAAAGAAAAAAAACCTCAAGAAGAGATGTTGAAAATGATAACTTTATTTTGACATTCTGTAATGTTTAAAACATTTACGTTAATCTAGAAAAAGTTACAATTACATTGTTTTATAGATAGGTGCATGGACTTGAATGGTGGCTATTGAATGTTTGTAGAAGTCTTGTGATTCTGTGTATTGATACTGACTGCCATACATATTGTTGATAGTTTCAGTCCTACTTGCCAGCTGAGTGAAGGAGGTGGAATTGTCTGTGACAAATGTCTTCCAGGCTATACTGGTTCTCAGTGTGAAAGGTATGTACACTACCTTTGGGTAAAAATATCTATATCATTGTCATAGCTAACTGTTCATCTTCCTACCTGACTTGAATTCTTCATACCACATGGACAGAACATTCCTAATAAGAATTTCCTTCCCATTTGTCATTGCTTGTAATACAGAGACACTTTAGATAAAAATTTAATAGGAAATACTCCCTTGAGTGGGGAGAGTGTTTGACATGACTGCATTCCAGCTGATAAAGTTTTTAATCTCTGGTGCAGGTGTGCTAATGGTTACTATGGAAATCCACTCGTGCCTGGACAATCCTGTGCTCCTTGTGAATGTAATGGCAATGTAAACCCACAAGAAGATGACCACTGTGATACCTTCACAGGACAATGCCTGAAATGCCTGGGGAACACAGCAGGTCACCACTGTGAAAAGTGTGCTGACGGTTATTATGGTGATGCAGTGATTGAGAAAAGCTGTCGTGGTAATAAGCTATTATTACTCTCAAAATTAAAGAATACAAAAATGTGGTGTGCATGTAGCAGAATGGATAGGGAGATATGCACCTTTGCTGAAAGAGTTAATCTCCAAGTTGTAAGTTGGCAAGTGCAGGTTGAAAACTGGTTGGGTTAGCCTGAGGAAAGAATGTATTATGCTGGGGTCTGACACTTCATATTCCTGCAGCTTATTGGCTTGCTTAATACTGTCCCTTCGGTGACTTGCTGTAGATGTTTCCGACTTCTGAATGTTAAATGTAGGGCTGAAAGAAACAAACTTCTCAAATGTATCTGTTCACGGAGGTGATGTTTTTATATCTTTTAGCCCAAATGTGTAGTACAGGTATTACGGGAGTATATTAACATGTATGGGATATAAACAGGTGAAACACATTTATACCAAATTTGGAATTCTGTATAACAATGAACACACATAGACATTAATATTCTTTTTTTATTTGATTTCTTTTTTTCTAAGCTTGCGAGTGCCATGTGAATGGTTCCCTCTTGAGTACTTGTCATCACGAGACAGGCTTCTGTCAGTGCAAATCAAATGTCATCGGAGAGAAATGTGATAAGTGCTTGGTAAGCAAATATTTGCCTTTTCCTAATATCTGCATTTTCTTGTGTCTTGGTCTTCCTGCTTATTTATAGATGTTGATTAGAACAGATATAGAGAATAGCAACAACTATATTCAGGAGAGAGGGGATCTGTTGCTGGAGCAGAGACCAAAGGCTTGTCTGCCTAGGCTTTTGCAGTTGCAAATTGCTCTGCATCTGCAGATGTGAAGCTATATAGGTGACTCAGCACCCTTCTGAATAGGGCTGTTAAGGCTCGTGCTGCGCTGAGTGACAGCCTGCAGTCGAAAAGGCTTGCTGAAAAAACAAACCGAACACTGGTAACAGACCTGAAGGGATCTTAGTGCTGTGCTTCTGCAAAATGAAGTCTGAGTAGGAATATCTGAAGAATGTAGTTGGTGCTAATAAATACATCGTGGCTGAACACCAAAAAGGGATTCAGCTAAAAGACAGGCCTGTTATAAGAACAAGTAGATATTCACTGGTGATATAAAACAGCGGTTTCCAGCCTTTGCTAAGAGTAGAACTGCCTCAGAGACCAGAGCAGGAAATCTGCCCGGTTACTGCCCTTGTGCCAGCCCCGCTGAATGCCTTTCAATCTACATATACAGGATGTCACTGACCTGCTCTGGTCTGGTCTTTCATTCACATCCACAGAAATCTGTGCCTGATTAGCACAGTCCACTCTCACATCATGAAACTGTTTAAATTAAAATAACCTCAAAGTTTAAAACATAAAATATCAATGATACGATTAGAGGACCAGGAGAGTGTTTCAGTGTTCACTTTTTCACCCAGATGCATACTTGCCTATAGCAGGGATAAGGGGAGGGAGTCCTCCCACAACAGTCACACAGTGCTGCCCAATATTCAAGGGGATCAGAGAGCAGGGAAAGTAAACAAGAGAATATGAGAGTGTACATCATATTGTTTTCAAAAAATTATGAAGTATAGCTCAAATGTATTTACTTTCTGTCCAACAGAATGGTTATTATGGCCTGCTTACTGGGCTTGGCTGCATTCCCTGCAATTGCAGTCAATTTGGCTCAGTTTCCGAGGACTGCAATCATCAGGGGCAGTGTCACTGTGTACCAGGAGTGGCTGGAGAAAAGTGTGATCGTTGTGCTCATGGTTTTCATGCGTTCCAGAATGGTGGCTGCACACGTAAGCTCTAATCTGTGATCCTTTCAGGGTTTGTCTGGAATTTCTTTCAGCAATGTATTTTATGTTAAACTCTGGCAAAGATCAGTTGTTTTGATGGCTTTACAGAAAAATCTGTAGAATGGTCTCCTAATACTTTGATTAAGCTAGGGAACAAAACATTTCTTTGATTGCTTATTGTGTGGTTCCTTGTAAAAGGTGGTGACTATGAAATAACAACTCATAAAGGTTGCATGAAAGAAATATTACATCCTCAATAGCTCCTTTGTCTCTTTTTACAAAACTCTTCAGTCCTTCAGAGAGAATAGAAACTTCTTTTTTTCTGCAGTTGTAAAAGTTCAGAACAACTACTATGACAGATTTTTACCTTATTTTTTCATTTAATTCTTGAAAAATATATTTTATACTTGGATAAGGTGTCATTGACTATTTTTCTATCATCACTTAGGTATGCACAAGTTTTAGTTATGATGCCTAGGCAAATGTTAATCCAAATGGAGAACATGCCATCAAAAATCGTAATTTGTGATGTTTATAAGATGCCTTTTTCAACAGTATAGCTAAAGGAATGCCTATCTTTTCTTCAACCTGACAGAAACATTTTTTTCATGCCTCAAATTGTATGCTAGTATGGAATCTGCAGTGAGAATATGTGATAGGATTATGGTTTGGAACATATACCGTGTCATTTCTAAGAATAGAAGATCCCTTAGGTGCCTTTAACTATTTCAGTCTTGAAAATTTTGTAATTGCTATTAAAACAATTAATAAAACCACTTTTCTGAACTGCTGCTTCTTAACAAGAGTAGTATTGCTTTTCTTAAATAGACAAGTGATTTCTGCAGCAGGTAGTTATTATAAAAATAGTTATTCATCCCTACTATTTATTAAGCAATTCTTGAAAAGTACTAATTCCTGAGATTAATCCTTTCACCTGCTTGGGAACATTATCGTATCTCCTGATGAGTTTTGTATCCTCTAGAATAGATTTTTTTTTCCTGCAAATTAACTCTTCTCCACAATAATTTTATTTGGCTTTGTTGATTCCCTTGTGGAAATGCAGCACTGCTTTTTAAACCACCAAACGGGCTATGTCAAGAAGCAATAACGGGCTTTCAATGAAAAGATGAAATGTCACTGCGGTCATAATTTGTTTCTCAGTGATTAGGGATGGCAAGGAGTTCCTAGTGGAATGGATAAACTGTATTACATAATTAAGAAAAGTAACGCTATCAGTGGTCTTGGAGTTTCTCTAAAGCAAGGATAAAGTTAATCATTCAGTCCTATTTCTCTTGCAGCCTGTGACTGTGCCCATACTCAAAACAACTGTAATGCTGATTCTGGCCAATGCATTTGTCCCCCTCACACTCGGGGACCAAAATGTGAACTCTGTGAAGAAAATCACTGGGGACTGTCTCCTAAACTTGGGTGCAAGGTATGATAGGCTAGCCAAAAAGCCATGGCTGTTTAAAAGCAATTTGCCTTATACTAATGTCAGAATTGTACTATTGTTTTGAGAACCTCAGTCTTTATTCTCTGTCTCAAAGTGCTCACATAAAAATAAAATCATCAGATTGTGAAGTATTCATTGAGGAACCTTCTAAGAAAGCTGTCTTTGAAAACACTGATGAGAATGCGTGTTCTGCATAGATCATATTAAAATTTTGAAGTGTGTATTCTAACTTTTAATTGCTTAAATAGCGATACTAAAGCAGATTTATAGCAACAATTGGCAGCAAGGAACATAGTTTTTTTGTTAATCGAGGAGAGATGTTATTATGGTTTGAAGAACAAAAAAAATCTAGCTTATCATAAAAGTCACCGCATGCTTTTTTCCTGAATATTTAAAACTAAAATGGTATAAGGTAGTTCCTATTTCATGAATGGAAAAATGGTAACTGCCGTTATTTAAGCTTAATATTTATGATGAAGCAGTAAAATGCCAAATCCCTGCAGATCTAAGGAGTAGGAACCATTTATCCAATTATGTTCATGCAGTAAATTCCTGACAGATGTGGCGTTGGGCCAATCTTTATTTTATAAATCTTGAGATTTTAAAGGCCTCAGAATTACATGAATATAATGGGTAATTTCAATGGAGAAACCACAAATATAATCAACTTGACAAGGTCTGTCATTATACACAGTAAATACTTGACAAGTACAAGTATCAGCCAAATTGTTTTTTCTCCCCGTCTTTAATTTTTTAGAGTAAGGATGATTAAAAAGTCCTATAATACCTCTTCAGAGTTTACCGTCTTAGTGATTTATAGAAACTTACTTGGCAGCCACTCTTTAAACCACTGCTTTGTCAGCTACCAGCTACAGTAAGTAACCACAGAGATGAAATTAAGACTAAAGATTAGATCAAAAAAGAGTAACAAATTAAGTACATCCACTTTGCATATTTGTAATAACAAGTTTGTATTACTGATTGCATAAAGAAGGATGGGCTCTGCCAGGGAACAGTATTTCTTTGGTACTGAGCTGCAGTGCATGCTGAGCTTTCCACCTTTGGATGCAATGAGATTCTTAGTTACTCATCAAATAGTATATGAAACTCGAGAAAGATGGAAGCCTTATTAATACTTCTTGAAATCTTAAAGGTATGTCAGTATTAAGAGTTTTCTTCCTATCGTATTTATAAAATTATTGTACTTAAGGGTTTCTTTCCTTCAACCAGTTTTTTTTTATATAACATTATTTTAGTTTACTTGCTGCACTCCATACATAGTGTCTTAAATAAAGACTTTTGGATTTCTTTTTCCTGGAACAGGTTCCTTCATGTCCTTTGATTCACAACCTGGGTCTGGGAATGAACAGAGCTTGTTACTTTTTGCCATCCACTGCTTACTGGAAATACAGTTCTTTGTTGAACAAACGTACTAACCAAACAACTTCTATGTGGAAGTTCTTCCCTTTTATTACTGTACAGTACTTGTTGACAGACATTGAGTTTTAAGGGTCACTTTAAATTTACTGTGCTGTTTCTGTTGTAACAAAATTGGTTTTAAAAATCTGCTATTTATAAACATTTCTTCTTTTCATCAAAGGCTTGCAACTGTAGCGACAGTGGTTCAATCAATCTCCAGTGTGACGTATTGACGGGTCAATGCCAGTGCAAAGCTGAATTTGGAGGACAAGACTGTTCCAGGTGTGCATTAGGCTACAGGGACTACCCAGACTGCGTTGCCTGTGACTGTGACTTGAGTGGAACAAAAGCCGAGATGTGTGATGACACTGAAGGACTTTGTGGTTGTGAAGAAGAAACTGGCATCTGCACCTGCAAGGTACTGAAGTATTCAGACACTTATGGGACAGCATTGGGTTTTTCTAGTCATTTATTGCATAAATGACATGTAAGGTATAGGGCTGAAAGACTTCAAAAGGCAATCTACATCTCTTCTTTGAGACATTTCTGAGTACACCTAAATCACCCCTAAAGGGTTTTCTGTGCCAGCACTAAACAGATCTTATTATTAGTCAGTTGTGTTAAAAACTACCAAGTGAGGTTCCCCACTTTGGACAGACACAAAGCAGCTGTAGGCAGAACAGATAGCAATATTACCAACATATTGGTGTTATTTCTGTTCTCAGAAAATCCTGTCATAATACTAGACAGTTTGTCTCTCCTACCTCTCTTTCTTTTGTTTTACATAGCTAGGTAATTTTATTTCCAGTTTGTGGTTGTAAAATTATTGTGGCACAGTACTGTAGTTCTCTTTTAGACAGAATTCATGGAATTTGATGTGGATTTGTGTCAAGAAGTCAGGATCAAGACCCATTGTATGACTAATCAAAAAACTAAATTTCTATCTGACTAATGCTGAATTGTTAAGTTTACAAAACAGCGATTGTACATCTGATAGAAAAGTGCCTGATGTCTGTCTACTCTTATACAAGAATTGGCATATTTCATGACTATGGTTTCACTGCAGTCCTAAATTCAAACAGATTACATTTGCTCAATGTAAGATCCATGTGTTTATTCTGTATTAAGTGAATTTCTGTAACCACATCATTCTTGAAGTATGTTCAGAGTCCTCTCTTTCATGTATTAGTATTGCAAGGTAGAAATGAACGAGGATGCATTTGTCTTGCTTTTTCTTTCACTCCTAGATTTCTGTCTGCCTCCTTTTGAACAGGGCAAAGCACTGGCCATGAGTTCTGAGACAAAAGTTTTGTAAATTTTCTTAAATATATGAGAATGGTGCTAGTGACTTCAGTGTCGCTATATTTCACTGTATGATGTAAATGCCTTTGATACCAACAACAATGCTGTATGAGCCATTTTAATGGTACAATTTTTACATGCTTTATTTGTCCCACTTGCAAATAGTTCCAGTAATAATAGTTCATAACTCATACATTATTTCTTAGTTGCTATTTAAAATTGGTTTTTGTACACATAGAACACTGGATAAGAACCAGCTGTAATAGTTAAAAGTATTCTGATGCAATGAGTAATACAAAGGAAATGTTTCTACCTCAAGCCAGAGAAAACAATACCTTCCTAGAGTCTAGGAATACTTTGCTACAAGAGTTGCACTTCTGAGTGCAGGTCACATTAAGTGATATAATCTTGACATGTCGGAGAAGACAATCTCTGTAAAAAGGTTGTTTTTTTCTTAACTTAAAAGCATAAATTCCCTCCATGCTGTTTTGGCAATGCATTATTTCATTCTCTATGTAGAAATAGATAGACAGCACTTCTACAGCTTCTTCCATCCTAGACGTGAAAGCATTTTGAAAAACTAATTAAATATTAGAAAACTCCAGTGAAAAGGCTATTATATTCTTGTCCTCATTACACACATGGAAGAAATGAAATACAGAGAAGTTTTTTCTATACATGCACACATGGTTTTATTAGGTTTGGGAATAGCACATAGATTCAGATGATATAGCCTGCTCTTTTGAGAACCCAAATGATAATGATAGGAAGAAAGTAATAAATATGAAATAAAGAATTTCAGAAGTTTTTAAAATATGGTTATGTTGCAAGTTCAAATTTATTTCCTATGCTATAACCAAAGTCAGTGCTTAAGAATAACTCATGTATATTGGTAATAGCGGTCTGAATTGACATTCTTATATAAAACCTGAAACATTAAATACAGAGATTGAGTAGTATAGATGTTTCTGAAATCTGTTCTTGAAAGACTTAGTGACAGAAAAGAATTTACTTCAAGGAAAAAATGTATGCCTTCATAGGTCTCTCTCCAATCTTCTGATTAAAGTTGCCAGTGGGCACTGACTGTAATTTTGGGTGTTTCTTCAAGATGGACTTACCAACGGGGAATTGAGTGCAAAAACAGACTGTTGGGAATAATCTCCATATTCCTACTCATACTGAGCAGTTTCTTTGTATTTGAGAGACCATTTTCCTGACTTGAGGGGGAGACAGGGGGAAAAGTTTTTCTGTCTGGAACGGATAGGAAAACAGAATAGACACAGTAATTAAATTCCTATTATGCAGTTTACATAGCAACTAGTTTTTCTTCCAGAAAAGAACCATCTTTCACTCAGCTAGCAAAGTAACATGACTGTGCTGTTATGTTTTTCTTTTTTATTTGTTTGTTTTTTTCTTTATTTCCTCCAGGAAAATGTATTTGGTCTACAATGCAGTGAGTGTAAACCTGGAACTTTTGCTCTGTCTGCTAACAATGCACTAGGTTGTACTCCATGCTTCTGTTTTGGGATGTCCACATTTTGTTCTGAACTGGAAGATCATGTGAGAATTCCTGTAAGTATAGTGACATAAATATACAGACAGAGTTTGGTGTTATCCTCATGTTAGGTATCACACTGATGTGCCGAAAGTTGCATACATTTCATGAATCAGGCTGAATGTAATTGGGTAGCTTACAGAGACAGTGGCATATGGCAGAACAAAAAAAAAAGGGCAAATGGTAAGTGGTCATGGTCTTATTTCCGAAACCTTGCGTTTCACTTGTTGGTGCTAAAAAAAGATAATAATTAAATATCTTCCCCAATTTTTTGATTTGGGCAATTATTACTCTAATATGGACTTTTTGACTATCTCAAAGCAGTTAAAACTGTTAATAGTATATTACACTGAGATAGGGTATTTTTGTTCAGTGAATCTTTTGCTCTATGTGTTGCAGATAACCTTAACTCCAGATCAGTCCATTTTGCATGTAGTAGCTCAAAGTAACCTAACTGGAACATTGGATGGAGTGTTTTCACAATTTCCTGATATTTTACTGGATGCTGCCATAGTCAGAAAATACTTAAATACAGAAACATTTTATTGGAGGTTACCCGAGCAGTTTCAGGGGGACCAGGTAAGATCATTAAATAAGTAGAATGCCTTGTAGATAATTTCTTTATTGTCTAATAGTCACTTCTTCTTTATTGTATAACAGTCACTTTATCTTGGTAACATTTTTCCGCATTAGTTCTGTTCTTGTAGGTCATAATACTATAAACATTCAGTGGCATAACTGATTTATAGCAAGCACAAACTATGTTTACACTACCGTTTCCTAATGAGATTTTTCTTGGCCCTGTAAATTGTTAACACCTATACTTAATTATCATGTTACTTTTCAGAGATTGTATCGGGTGGGAAAGAGTGATGTGTTCAATTTTACTTTAGAAACCTGAAAGAATCTTCAACTGTGGCAATAGATTCAGTATACAGATCACGGAATCTCTGTTGCTTAAGAATTAAATGAAAATTGAGTGCACACCTTGAAAGGGCCTAAAAGAAGAAACTGAGATGCTTTTTAGAAATATGCATTTAACCTTGGTGCAAAAACTGCTGAGTTTAAGTCAATTTTTATGTTTTATTGCCAATTCTTCAAAGAGCTGACAGTTTTCAAGTCTTCTGATGATGTTAAAGTATTTTCAGCTAGTAGACCTAACCTTGGAATAAATAAAAGTCATAATTTTTTATCAAAACAGCTCATGGCTTATGGAGGGAAGCTGAGATATAGTGTTGCTTTTTATGCTTTGGATGGCTTTGGAACCTCAAATTTTGAGCCACAGATTCTAATGAAAGGAGGTCACACCAGCAAGTTGGTCATCTATGTAGACATCCCTCCTCCAAAAAACGGAGTAAGAACTGACAAGGAGGTAGAAATGAAGGAGGTAAGCCAAAACATTGGTGTGGAAATATTTCTTTTCTTTTATGAGCTTTTACAGAAAAGCTCTATTTATGTAATAAAACACTTTGAAAAATACATATCTGATTTCAAATAGGCTGAGAGCACTTGGTTTAAAATGCATCTATTTGAGGGAAAAAATGCTGGGAATATTGTGCTATAGCAGCAAATAACATTTTGACATTGTTTTCACTTTTGGAAGTGCTGAAAGTGTTGCTGTGGCAAGCTTTTCAAACACAGACTCAGAATTCAGTGATAAATGACAGGCGGCCAGGTACTGTCATTCTCAGGCAGTCTCCTTTTAATTTTGTAGCCTGCGTGTTACACTCACAGCCCAGGAGCATCACATGGGGCATGAATTTTGGCCTAGCAGGAGCAGTAAGTTGCAGTAGTGCCCACTGGACAGTTTCAGAGGAGATAACAATGATCTCTGGTCTCTGGGTCTCTCTGCTGACTGGGGCTGAGGTGAGGTCTAGTCTCCCTTCTTGACAGAAGGGAGGCCACAGTTTCTAACCGTACACAAAACGAGTGTTGTGAAGTCCTGATCTTTCACCTGTCTGGGTTCTCCAGATCTAGCCAGAAAAAACAGTGCCATTCAGGCCTTGACTGCTTTCCTGTAGAAACTGGTCATGGGAGTTGAGTGCAGGGAAGGGAAGGACAGGAGAAATGATATAGAACCATCTTTTTTTCTAATGTGGAGCAAGATTTTGGATTTTCTGGGACCTGGAGTTTAGACAATCACCATGACTGTATTTCAAAAAGAACGCATAAGGAGGAACGGAATGCTACCTTAAAGTGAGCTTGAAAACTCACGATTTTAATAATGTGTTTTTTATTTCCCTAGGATTCTTGGAAGTATTTTAACTCAGTGTCTGATGAGCCTGTCTTACGTTCTGACTTCATGTCTGTGCTAAGCAATGTTGAATACATCCTTATCAAGGCAGCTTATGGCCAAGGATTACAGCAAAGCAGGTAAAGCAATCTCTGATTGCATTTGCTATAATTTAACATAGAAATAGTCCCAACTGAGCTATTCAGTAAAGATTTAACTCAAATTAGAGAAAGTTCCAATTTCCTATTTATGACTTCTGTTCTTCCTCTGATAAGAAAACATTTATGACCTATAATGGCGGTGGAATCCATCTTTAATTCTTTCTGTGAAACAGTAAATGTGTCTCCGCTTACTTTGATAGAAAAGCCCATAAGGAAGCACAGAGACTTACGGTCTGGTGCAGTGTTCTGCAGGATGGGTGATATAATTAGATGATATGTAAATTATTTCTTTCACATTTTATTTTTATGGGTATTGATATTTTCGTTGGTTGTTTTTTCAATTGAAGCACATGGTCTCCTGAGTTCTTGGGTTTGTACCAATCGAGGTAGCATAAATGTAGCTTTATGCCCAGTGACAATAAACCACTTTATAATTGCAGTGGCAGTAAAGTGTTCCCACCTTAGAATGTTAGCCTCTTACTACCATTTTGAACAGAACTATGTTACTAATGAGAAGGAGGAGATGGGATATGGTCATTGCATCTGTCAGTTCGGAAACTAAAAAGACAAGTAGAGAAGAATCCAATGAATACCCAATATTTTTACGTCTTTGCAGATGTGAAGAAGTGTTGTTCCACTTCCAGAGACTTGGACTTTTTTTGATTTATAGGCCCTCATCCATATTTTTGTTAGCTCAGTCCAAAAATTTGTGGGATAAAACAGATCTATTTCTGTATAGTGTTTCTGAAGCAGAAATACATGCTCTTCTATGGTGTGTTTGTCAAGTTTTGCAGACCAATGGGCTCAATCTATATTACTTTGAAGTACTTCTGATTTGTTTGTAAATAAATATGTAAAGATTCTTCAGATTTTATTGGGGTATTTGCATATTTGCATGGGGAAAAGGGAATCATGGGAGCTTATTCATGGTAGCCCTGACCTTGAAGGGTAAATGTGTTTGGATCTCAGTTTGGTCTAGATATTCATGCTTTCTTCTGCATGTATCTTGTAGAATTGCAAATATCTCAATGGAAATTGCAGTGAAGTCTGAAGAAATGCATCTAGGCAGAGCTAGAGCTCGTCTGGTGGAGCAATGCACATGTCCTACTGGCTATGCTGGATTGTCCTGTCAGGTACAGAGTCCTTGCATCATTTTGTGTGTCTAATAGTGAGATAATAAAAAAAGTTACTTAAATGGCTTTTGGAATTGTTTGTAACTGGATCATATATTTTTTTATTTTACTCCCCTTACAAATAGAGCTGTGCTCCTGGGTACTACAGGGGAAAGCATACCGACCTCAGTGTAAAAGAGCCTCACGCTTTGATAGCACCTTGTGTGCTGTGTCAGTGCAACAACCACAGTGAAACCTGTGATCCTGAAACTGGAAAGTGCTTGGTATGTACAATTTTTACATTTTTCTGTTGGTTTCACCTAATCATACAATGGCAGTAACCTATGGAAGGAGTTTCTGGGAGAAGTATATGGCTGTACTATTTGGATAAGGTATAATTCTCCCCACAACTCTGAGAAATGAATAATCTGAGTAGTATTTCTGTTAGGGTCCGTTCATTAATATTATCAAACTTTTTGGGAACTAACATTTTCCAAATCATTAATTATTTTAGTTTTAATTTTACTTTAAAAATAACTTGTTTATCAGTTCACTTTATCTGTTTTTCTGTGAGACTTTTTGGGCTTCTGTCACTCTCTGGCCAAGGTATACTTAGTCACACACACACAAAAATAAAGGAATTAGTAAGCCATACCACACCACAGACTAGGTCAAAGTCAAGTTCTTTGTCTTTCAGGAAGAGAATCTTCTGGGCAGTTTTAAGTGAGGCTTTTTTAACTCCTGGACACTAAAGTAGTATAAATATATGCCTCATCTAATTTAATTTGCTTTTTCTCTCATTTTATCCCAAAGGTTGCAAAGAGGGGCCACATCTGACTAACACATTGCCTCTCTCTTGTGGGCTGACAGCTCTGTAGACAGCGAATTCTCAGCTAGCTAAATAAGGCACATTAAGTCTGTTCTCTGGTATGGCTCAGTGTTCTTTCCTGAACCTTTTTTCAGTTTCAGTTTCAGTTTTTTCAGTTTTGGTCCTTTCCAACTGCTTAGTTAAAAGTCAACTTTTGCTGAATTCATTCTTGTATATAATTTTTTAAGTGAGCTTCTTTAGTCCTTCATTTTTAGGTTTGTTCTTAAGTATATCTCATGAAGAAGAAATATGGTTCTCATTTCTACAAGGCCAAAACTTATAGATCTTTCACACTAGTGAATATTGGTCATTCTTCCTCTCTGCTTCTTGTTGCAGGGGTGGCAAGTCACCCACATACTAAGATTACTAAACATTTCCAGCTGAGTAGTGTAGGCAAAAGAGATGGTTTTCACCTCTGACTTCTGCTCCCATATAATAGGAGGCTGTATTGCTACTGCTTACTGTCTTCAACTAACCTCTAAAATATGCACACTCTCTAGAATATGAATCAAAAAAGAAAAAAAAGGAGAAACTGAATTTTATTCACTTAGGGGACTAATCAAATTATGTTTATAATACCAATTTAATGTTTTAATATTAATATCCCTGGCTGTTGATCAGTACTGTTGAAAACTTAAATATAGTGTCTGTGTATGGTCATTGGCTTATAGCATTCAAATGCATTTGCTGAAACATTGAAACTTACTATTTTTCATTCAGCTGTCCTGATCTAGTTCAATTTTTCCCTCAGTTTATTTTTTCTTTTTAGCATTTTTTGCTTTGTACTGTAGAAGTATTCTATTAATACTTCTATTGTATTAATAGAAGTAGAAATATTGAAACTAATGGAAATTTAGAACAGAAATTAGGGCAGTCTGCTTGAGAGGGCATTCACATAAGAGAAAATATGCTGGCATTCTGCTTATTTTTGCATAAAAGGTTCCTGCACTCAGAGAATGCTGACCAATGGATAGTGATATTTAGAGATGACTGTTGGAAACCGTATACATTTATTGATTAGGGGGAAGATAAAGTTCCCCTTGTTTGTTGTTGGTTTAAACTGTCTGAATTCCTTTTTTTTGTGTATCAGAATTGCAGAGATAACACAGTTGGTGATTACTGCAATGCTTGTGCCCCAGGCTACTTTGGGAAAGTAACGGGATCTGTCAACGACTGCTCTCTTTGTGCCTGTCCCAGAGCCAACCCTGTTAGGTAATCAGAATTTACTACATCCAATGTACATATTAGCATTCCGAATTTCTTGTGCTGTATGTCCCACCTTGTACTCCACCCATGCTATGACAACAGGAGTTAGTTATCGTTACATATCCTTAATTTTTAGACATTTGAAATTTATCTATTTTAGTAAATGTAGCTTACATTCTGAGTTGTTCACAGGATTCAAAATAAAAAGATTAACTGATAATTTTTTCTCTAAGAGTAGATGAGCCATATAGAATGTTTTATAGATAATGGAGTTAGTTGCTCTGGCATGATTTAATTTCAAATGTGGGTCTCTTTCTTCATTCGAAAAATAATGCTTTTGTATTTACAAAGATTCAGGCCACCTCCAGTCAATGCAGGGACTTTTCATGAGATCAGTTGTAGGGGAAGAACAAGTACTCTTTTGTTTGAAATTGAGACATCTGTTTGTTTGGTAGAGGAACAGTTAACTTCATACTTTGAAAATCAAAATGCTGTGCAGGCTGTTTTTTCTCCAGAAGCTTGAAAAGCATATTTGCTATTTGCTTTGGGATAATGGAATCAGAATAAGAGTCTAGCAACTCTGATGTTCTCATGCAAGTCTCAGATATATACTGTAGCCATATCATGCAGCAACCATTCTTCATTGTCTTATCTTTTAAAAGGAAGGCCATAAGGTACTTCAGCATGTTATACAGTAATGGAGTTGTGTTGTAGAAGCAAACTTTCTAAGAAACAAATAATTTAAAGTGCAAATTCTAGAGCATTGCATCAGATTGAACAGAGGATGCTGTTGCTCACGATATTTAACCTGTGGCTGAAGGTATTCTCTGCCTTTGTATGGTCTTCCATTTATGTGCTAGCAGTTACTTGTTTCTCTTTCCTCCAGTTTTAGTCCCACTTGTGTCCTGAAGGGTGCTCAGGATTACCTCTGTGATGCCTGTCTCCCAGGGTATGAAGGACAATACTGTGAAAGGTGAGTTACACGTGATGCCCCATTTACCACCAGCTCCTAAGGACAGTTTGATTAATAGGAGCCATATTTTGGAATAGAATAAATATGTGAGTGAGTGCTCAAGGACTTAGGGTGATTTGTTAGTTACTGTTAAGAAGCCATTGACTAAAAACCTGTCAATGATTCTCAAAGATAAGCATAACATCTAATTTCATAATGAATATCCCCTGATGTTCATTGTATCATTCCTCCCTGTGTAGGTGCTCCCTTGGCTACTATGGTCACCCTCAGCTTCCCGGTGGCAGCTGCCATCCATGTCGGTGCAATCCAAGCGGCTCTGTTCATGTTAATTGTGATCGTGCAACTGGCCAGTGCCTCTGTAAGCAAGGCGTGACAGGACAGCTCTGTGAGGAGTGTGAACTGAGGCATCTTCTTGTGGAAGACGAATGTATTTGTAGGTGGTTTTTAAATTATTTACGTTCCCAATGGGCTTCGGTCTATTCCAGGGATATTTATGTGCACATGATTATTCCTTGAATGTTTGTATGTTATCAGGCCTTATGCTTTCTATGAAAGGAAAGACATCTTAACAACATAATATTTCTATAAATCAGGGGAAGTTGGACTAGATAATCTCCAGAGGTCCTTTCCAACCTCAACCATTCTGTGAGCACAGAGGAAGCTACAGTAGAGATCATAACATCAGCCAAACAGTTAATCCTTAAAATGACTTATTTAGTGTTACAGACATGTTTAAGGAAAGATAATTTTAATACTTTTTTGCGGTCTGGAGCGTACCTTTGTCTGAAAATGCAGAATTGTGATGTCATTGACCCTTTGGATGTGAGGTTGATGTAATAATGCTTTTGGAGTTATCCAGGAATGTAGGCATTCTCCACCAATAATGAGTCATATTCCACTGATAATTAATCATGTTATTCCTTATGAGAGGGTGGATAGCAGAAAGACATAGCAAGTACAGTAATCTTTTACAATGAATTGGGATTTAGGACTCAGATTTTGTATAAGTAAAAAGAAGCCCAAGTAATAAATGGAATTACACCACTACAGGCTTGAATTGTCTGTCTTCCTAGCCTATTTGGGTGAGTATCAGTGGCTTCACTCTCCCTGGATTTATAGCAATATAGCTAAACAGACCTCATAAGCCTATAATAAAGCAAGCAGCACTATAGCCAGCAGGATCAATAAGGCTCAAATGTGTGCTAACCTAAGGATAGTATGTTTGGAATAGCTCCTCTCTTGGGGCGGAACGGGGAGGGCAATACTACCAATCTGTATACTCAAAATTACTATGCTTAATCACTCGTAATTCAAAAGCTGAAGTCACATACTGTGTAAATCAAAATAAATTTTAGTATTTGGTGTCTTCTTTTTAATATTAATATTGCTTCCTTCTCTTAAAATGGTTTATTTAGCTTGTGATGACAACTGCACAGGAGTTTTGTTAAACAGTTTGGATAATCTCAGCGAGGCCATACTTTCAATGAACCTCACTGGTGTTGCCCGTGTGCCCTATGGGATATTGTCTGAGTTGGAGAATGCAACAAAACATCTGAAGGTAAAATGAAAAAATAGTAGAAAACCCTAGTACACTTTTAAAGTAAAATTTGCAGCCACTTGTGTGCCAGTAATTTAACAGAAGCCCTCCTGAAGTTCATGGCTTAAATGTGCGTAAGTGATACCAGATTAAGACCATTACATTTGGTATAGAACTATACCTTAAGTTATTGAGCTGCCTGTATTACTTTCTTTTCATTTGTTGCATTAAGCATTTAAATAAATGAATGGATATATTTTTCAATCAGCACTGTTATTATGTGCGTCACATGGATTTTGTGCATCCCTAAGACTGCCCAGACCTACTGAAAGCAAGGGGAATAATTTTCAGCAGTGAAATAGAAGCATCAGGCCAGCTCTTTTCCCTTTTTAGTCCCTTTGCTAAAAAGCTGCCAAGGCAAACCTATGGAGGCTGTTCCCTCTAGAGTCATGGGGAGGAAGGGGTCTGGCAGGCTGCTTCTCCGTTTGCTAGGGTGCCTGGGATGCAGCAGATTGCTTTCCTTTTGGTTGTGTGGCAGTCCTTACTCTGTCCTCTATCTCAGGACACAGAAGCCAGGTAGAGTGTTTCAGTGTTGGACACTTTCAGGCTGCTTGTGGCAAACTTTCCTTCCAGCTCCTCTCCCCCTTAAACAAAGCATGAAGTACCACATTTTGTGGTTCTAGGGGGTCATTTACTGTTGCTGAGGATTAAGTTCATGTGGCCTCTGTACAAAGCCAAAGATAAACGGAATCCTCCCTGCTTCATGATCACTAAAATATGCACATTTATTGATGAGAGTCTGCTCAGCAATAAATCAAGCAAGAAAAGCTCCAAGACAGAAACAAAGCTGTCTTCTTTGTATTCCACCGTATCACAACAAAATCAAAATAATGTGAGCCGTCTTTTGCTGCTGGGTTCGTTAAAATTTCTTCTCTTTAAGATGTAAGGCAGACTGAATTCCAATCAGTGTACTTCAAAATGTTAATAATTACAATATTTGAAGGCAAACTTGATTAAATTACATGTTTATGCTTCAGCAGAGATGCTCTTATCCTTCAGTTTTAGTTGGTAACATTTCAGCTATAAAATTTCAGTTATGCTTCCCTTCCTTTATGTTGTAAGACATAAACATACTGAATTATTGTAATACTTTAGGGATACGATTGACTTGCTTTCTGTAATTGTTTTGTGTTGTATAGGAGCATCATCTTCTGGGACTATAAACATTATTCAATACGTAGCTTTTATTTAGCACTTTAATTATAAAACAAAGTCAAATCTGGTTCAAGTTTCTCCTTTAGTACATACATTTTAAAAATATTAAAATCAAATCAAAGCTGGCTGTCACTCTCTTGAAAATGGAATGCTAAAATTGATACAAAACCACTTGTTGACTATGGTGTCAGTTCTGTTTATGTGAGGCCACAGTGTTCTTTATACAACTTGATCTTGAGGCTAAGTTAGTAGCCTTGTCATTTTTCTCTGTTTGGAAACAGGTATTCCCCTCTTTCTAGCTAATCAAAGATTACCTTCCCTTTTGTCTTGTACCAAAGTAACTGCAGCCAGAAGCCAAAAAATCCCAAAGTTTATTTGTGTGAACATATCTTCCCTGAAGGGCTGTTCCCTGCACTGTGTTGCATCTTTGCCTCATGCTGGTCACTCAGGAACTCTCGTATTTTCCTCTTTTTCTATGCATTAGGTGTGAGTTTTCCAATAATGAGAAAGTTACCAAATTGCATCGTCTACTCCTCGTTGCTTCTGTATGTCCGGTTCATCTGAGGACTTCAGTAGTTCTGTTTTTCTAGTTAAAGCCTTCTGCTTTACTCCTCCTGACATATTTAGACATATTTACTGTCCCATTTTGAGTTTTTGAACTGTTTTTTAAAGGAACTTTGCTGTGCTTTGTCCCAGGAGGCTCAAGAGTGTCAGCTTCTGTTTCTTTTTCACTTGTTCTTTCCTCATCCTGAGGAAAAGACTTTGAAATTTCCATTTGATACAAGGCTGTTGGACAATCCTGTGTATTACTTCAAAAAGTTATTGTGGTATTTACAATGGTTGGCTCTGAAACATCTGAAATCTAAAAATAACCTTTCCCAGACTTAGTCTCTTTGTAAGAGATGCCTTAAGTTTCTTTGCATCTTTAGAGAAGTGGTATTCTGTTGCAGGCCTTGACTGTATCAAATATGATACGCTTGGGCACAACGGCCTATTTATTGCCATATAGAACAGTCTTGAAGTGACCTTGAAGCCAAATGCAGTGTATTATTCTCTCCTGTTGGTGAGAGGATCCGCAAGACTGCTCATGTTTACTTAATGCATCTGGAGGGCTAAAATCTTGAACTCCTGAGTGCCATGAACTGGTTTTTGACATGGAAATATAGAGGTCTCCAAGGTCATCCTCATAGATATACCCTAGATGAAGCTGTTTTGAGGAGAATAGCTGCCGATACAGTAGCAGCTGTGGGACTGGATGGAAGCATTTAATTTGATGGACCTTGGAACTTCTCAAAGTAGCTTATTTAGGCAGCTCAGACTGTGGTGAAATGGAGAATCTGGAAAGCAGAAATTTTGCTTCTTTCTTATTACTCGATTGAAATGCGATATGTCTGGATACTTATTTTCTTATTTAAAGAAATGACAGGCTTTGTTGCATGAACATGTATGTGTGTAATTATGTCATCTTAAGTGTTTTGCAAATCAGTCATTTAAACCACAAATAATCTAAATAGTGTGCATAGTTAATTTCTTCCCATAACTTTTCTGGACACACAACAAAGTCCTTAAACTACAGTGTGTTGTTGCTTCTTGTTTCTTATAGGGGTCTATAGTTCCTAGAGAAGATCCAACTTACTCATTAGCTACAGTAAAAGAAAGTTTTCTGAGTTTATCAGGAGGAATTGATCAGCTGCATGAAAAGGTGGGTGGTGGCTTCTTTATTTGTAGTCTTTATGGATAAATCCTTTGAGATTTCAGATTTCATAGCAGTACATAAATGACAGAGAGCTATTTAGAAGTTATTTTAAATCCATTCAATTGATTTCAATGACAGACTTCAGTATATTCTGTAGTCTTTCGGAGGAGGGAGTGAATTGGTCTGTGGAATTCTTCTGCAAACTACAGTATTTCATGATATTATTGTATGGAAGATTTAGCTGGTTTCTGTTGAAGTTCAGAAGCTTTTTGTACTGTGATCATTTAACGTGCTAAGACTGAAGAAAGGGAGATGCTTTCTTCTCACTGGTATTAACATGTGGAGCTTATTCAGTTATGTCACAGCTCAATATTCACCAAAAAGTCTTTGATCTCAGCAGAAATAAGTCTGTTGAAAATCCACCTGAAAAGCAGACAACATTGGCATTGCTTACTTTGGTAGAGAAATACCTTTGGTAGTTATAATCTTGTTGATTATGAAAATAATTGACAACACAATTCTTCATTGATATCAATGTGGGAACTTTCAATATAATAAAGGCATCTGCAAGCGTGGAAGCATCAGAGATTTATGAATCAGCTAGATCTACCTCATGAAAAAACATTGTTTCCTCTCACTAAGTGTTCTCAATATTGAGAAAACAGTGTAAAAACAGTTAAGCAGTGTTTTAGGAGAACTTTCAAAAATTACCTCTGGTTTTATTTTAGTCATCTAGATTTTTGAAAAAAGCTTGGCAGCTTAACAGAATGACTCGGGAAACCAGGAATAAAAGTCGAGAACTGGCTGGATTTATTGACACAGTACATACAACCATCAAAGGTATCCTGCTTTTAAGATATTTCCACTTCTTTACAGAATTTAGAAGGGTATTTCCTTCGCAACTCTTAAAGAACTATTTACATTGAAAGTACTGCAGTTTGCACGGGGGTTCCCGTATACTTTTTTTTTAAATGATGTGATGTGACTAAATTGTTTACTCTCCTACTTAGTACTTGCTGAAGTTGCTATGTCACTAAATGAAACCCTGGGCCTGGATCTCCCGCTGTCAAATGCTACATCTCAGAGCCTGCAGGATGACATTTCTGCCCTTTTGGATGCCATTCGCAAGAAAGATTTTGTTCAACGGCATCATAATGCTACCAGTGTCCTAAAGTAAGCCTGTTCTACTGAAAACTTTATTTCGCATATCTCTGTACTATGCAATACTACTTTTTGGAGAGATATCTAGAGATACATTGTGCTGTAATAAGAGACAGTGTGATGGATGAGTAGCCCAGGTGGAGCTATATGAACTCTGAATTTGGAGTTTAATTATTTGAAGATATTTGGGCATCCCGAGTGATATTAATATAGCCAAAACCTGTTCGTTTGGACATTATACAAAATTCCATTGAAATAAATAGAAATACTCAGCGGTTTCAGTTTGATTCAGCTCTGGCCCTCATACACATCTCCTTGTTGCTTTTGGCTAGGAAATGTCATAGAACTGTCTCAGTCAAGCCCAGGCCATGTCAGGTCTGTTGAAGGACATGATGATTTATTGTCACTGAAATGTGTGTCACAGATTTGAAAATGAAACGAAGGTACTTGTTTCAGCATTCTGAGCCACTGTTAAGGGTTATATTCCATTGTCTTGACTTGTACCCAGTTAAAGGCTATTTTAAAATGGCTTTTATATTCATCAATTATTAGTGCTTATTGCCAGACTTGGCAATATAAAAGCATTGACTGTTCCAACAGTCAGCAAAATTTTTGTTCCAACTTCAGAAACACTATGTATTGCCCTAGCCCACCAAAAGCTGTAAGAATGTTAACATTGGCTTCCAGGGACAAAGATTTAGACCAGAGTGGAATATTTCTGAAAATTTGAGTTTTCTTTATTAAATGCTTTGGATCCAGCAAGATAGAATGTTTGTGCTGGTAGCGTATCTGATTTTGTATAACAGACTTCAGTGCTTGTCTTTGTACTTAGTATTAAATTGTACAGAAACCAAATGGTCTGGAAAAGTACCATTTATTCTTATATTTATTAAGAACTTCAAATAGCATTTTTTTGCACTAACAAAAATGTCTCAAAATGCCCTGTTGCATAGTAACAGAATGTTCTGACTGTCAACATCAGCTTTTGAGCTGTTATACAAGGCATTTGTAAATTAACTTTTTCAATTATAGGCTTTATTGAAATTTCCAAAAGTTGTCTGATAAGTATCCTTTGACAGATCAAAGAAGAGAGTTAATAAGATTTATAAGATTGTTTGCTCTGCAGAATTTATCATGCAATGCAGCTGTAAATTCAAAACTGATTTAAATAAGCAGCTTGACAGTGCATTTTTCAGGGAGCAGAAGTTACCACATGGCTCACAGTGGAGTGAGCTTGTGATAACATACTGTTAAGCAACATTCATAACTCAGGTCTCTGCACATTTGCCATGTAAGGCAAAGTTCCCAAATCATTTGAAATATAACCTTTTTACACTACACCGAAATAAAAGCCATTACTGTCTGTAAAATACTTTCATTCTTGTAAGTTTTTTAAGACTGTGGATTCTGAGTGTAAGGACTCTGAATTATTAGTTTTAAGACTGCATGCAAATGCACATCTGTTATTCAAGAAGAATGATGGAATGTGTTTTGCTGTATATAATTGTGAAACAAACTATGCTTCTTTTGCTTTGGCTAAAGATCTGTATGATTTGAAATCTGATTAAACGGGACAAACATTTGTTTAAAAGTATCATTACAGGAGTTGCGGTTGGCAGCATATGTGCTGAAACAAAAAGAAAGGAACTTTTAGGATCGTTTTCAGTTCAATTCCTTCAATACTGGAAAGTGTTCAAATGGAGATGCAAATATTCCCAAATAGAGCAGCTGAAGTGATTAAGAACTGACAAATTTGGGGATGTTTGATATTTCCCAGATAATGTCTGTTACTGATTTCAAAAGATAAGTGCAGAGATTGCTCACTTCAGTGTCCATTTTAATAAGGCTATTTATTTTTATTTGATATTTTAAATTTTCAGGACTCTTGGTTATATGTCTTTCAGTTCTGGTTACTTGTTTCTTTCCAGTGTCAATCCTCATAGTTGATGTTTTGATCCTACATTCAAAATATGAATCACAACAATTAAGACAGAAGTCCCAGAGGGATGTTACACAGAAATTTGTGTGGGGGATGTCCCAGATAAGTCCAAGCAAATGTGATTTATACTAGCCCCTTTCCCTCTAGTTTACCACATACAAAGTTTTTGAACTGTATTCCTGTCCTCTCTCCATAGCAGTCATATTTTGTATGGTAAGATGAGTACCTAAGCTAACGTGTATGTATGTTATTATAGAAAAAATTGAAGACTTTTGTAAGAAGATGCGTTTAAATTAATTTCACGTCCCCAATTTCTCCATAAGAAATCCATGCCCAAGTTTCTCCTTTGCCATTTGTTTATGTTTCTGATTCCTCTTTTTGTCAGAGCTGCAGAAAATTTGTTGATCCGGGTTCAGAAAGAATATCTTAAACCCCAGGAGGGGCTTGCTGAACTGAAAAAGGATGCGAGCCAGCTCTTATCAAAGCACAACAGCAGACTGCAAGATGCCCAGGACCTGGTGAATAAGGCGCTTGCTAACATCGATGAGACCAATCGCTTGTTTCCTCTTATCTCTAGCAACCTGGCAGAGTTAAATGTAAGACTGGACAATCAGTGTTGTTGCACAAGAAATAACCAATATGAAATTGCTTTTAAAAGCTGCTTTTTAGACCTTATTATATTTGTACGTGTTTAAACATGTTAATATATGCAATACCTTAAAAACTCAAAAGGAAACCAGACCCCTGTTTGAAAGCCAAAACTGATTATGTAGTATGTAAACTCCTCTGTGCTAGCTGACTTTAGAAACTACTATAAAACACTTGATTTATGCTGTAGGACAAAAAGCTAAATATAAAGGAAGGTGAAGAAGTCTCGTCTGTGCTCATTAAAGAAGGGAAGGTCCTAGTGAACGTTGCTGCTACTCTTGCCCAAGATGTAAAGAACTCTACATCTGTAAGTTCTTAAGTTTTAACATCCTCTTTGACACTATCAGGTGTATTTTGCTATTGAAAAAAGAGGAAAACATTTTGTTGTGCAGGACCTGGAGGCCCACCAGGATGAGTTGGTCCTATGGAGCACCAAACTGCGACACCATGTGGATGAACTGGTGATGCAGATGTCTGTGAGAGGAGTGCTTGACCTGGTATATAAAGCCGAGGACCATGCTGCTCAGTTCCAAAGGCTTGCAGATGCACTAGAGAGGTAGGAAACTTCACAAATATGAAATCAGGAGAGAATTACAGAAGTGTCTGTCAGATTTATTTTAAACAGGTAATAGCTTAATCCACTAAAGGAGTTCCCTGCCCGTGGCAGGGGAGTTGAACTAGATGATCTTTAAACGTTCCTCCCAACCCAAGCCATTATATGATTTTATGATCAATTTTGATTCCCCCTTTCAGGGCTTTTTACTTTTAATGCAATGTACCTTTATTAAATGATATAGAGGGGATTGGTTAGTCTTGCATTTCATTTGGCATACTTACACAGTGAATTATTAAATGCTCGGTGAGTATATCATGGTATGACTAGAGAAGCTTCTGGTTTGTGTGTGAATATTTCTTGACAATCATGGAATCATAGAATGGTCCGGGCCGGAAGTGACCTCCAAAGGCCATCTAGTCCAACAATATATCTCTCAATCTCATCAAGAAGCTATTCCTGCTATGCCTACATTTTATTGCTTTCAAAGCATCTTGCAGAAATGAGTGGGTTGCAATCTCAAATCCACTCAAATGCAATCTTAGAATTTGAAAGTTAGGAAGTCATTCCAGTTAATTCAATGGAAATTAATCTTTGATCACAGGAGTTCTAGGATTCTTGCTGTTTTGTCTTTAAAAAGATATGTATGTTAAAAGTTATATCATATCTGATTGGAAAACTTGCACGTATTTTAAGTTTGAGAACAGAACGTTTTGCTCTGAGCAACACTGAGCAACTCTGCTGACTTCACTGCAGACAGATGAATTCAGTAAAGCAAAATTGAATACAGGATAGCTTTCAGATGCTTATAATATCCTCCTAGGTTCTGTATTTCTCTACTTTGCTTTTGAGCTCTAGCAAGGAACCTGTTCTGTTTAGGCGATATAATTTGTTTGTTCTTCATGCAAAATGTAACTTAAGTGGCTTTATACATTGAAAAACTGACCATAACCAAAAAGGAATAAAGTAGAAAAAAATAGATTAAAACCTTCTTTGAGCTGTTTTTTTACTTGAAAAAAATGAATGTAAAGCCCCTTAGGCAACATAGGGCAAGGTGTGCTCATTTCTTTCAGAGTGCATCACATATTCTAGAAAGATGTGTATGTTGTAATTGAAGACATAGACTTCAGTGCTTGATTAAGATACTCTCATGAAAAGAGAATTATTTGTTAATTCTCTGTTTAGTGGCCTCTCCAAGGTAAGAAATGTGGCTCTGAACACAACTGCTGCGGTCTACACCCACTCCAGTGTTAAAAGTGTGATTGAAAGAACAGAAAGTTTGGCAGATGATGCATCTAGAGTTATGAATGGCCCCTTGGATTTAGTAAGTATCAATATCAGTATTTTAATTAACATCTTTCCCTTTCTTATTTTGGAATATTTATTCTAATTGTTTTTGCACTTGCTGAAATTTGAGTTTTCTTGATGTAGGCAAGTATATACCAACTAGTACATATTGTATCTTGAATCTATATTCCAAGAGAGTAATGGTATGATAACTGAATGTTCTGTTTACCTTGCTTTTCTCTCTGCCACAGTACCATTTACCTTTTTGTTTGGTTTTTTTTTCACTGTCTGAATGCATGGTTAGCTGGACTGTACTTGGTTCTGTGTGTTGTATCAGTCATCTGACATGCACTCCTGTAGAACTTAAATTCCCAAACCTCTGGTGCTCCTTTCCACTTTGGGAATTTGTCAACTATCTGCTTTTTTGACCTTTCCCTCTTCCATTTCTATCTAGATCTTCCCAGCCATGACTGTTTTGCTTAGGGTAGGACGTTTCATAACGGCATGTATGTTTGTGTGTCAGCTGCCATCCCTCTGCCTTGCAAGATTATCAAGTTCTTATTGAAACAGTAGGTTAAAAAGGCCTGACCAGTTACCAGTCTAACATTACTACTTTCGTATTCTATTTGCCCCCTCTTTTAACTCTTTCTGCTTTTCATGATTGTAAACCCGAGGAAGGAATGGGCTGTGTTTTACAAGATTCATGCACATGACTGGAGAAACAAATATGTGATAATGTATTTATATGGAAGTGATCAAAATAGTTGGCATTGTTTTGTAAGCTTGCATGATATTTTAGAGCCCTCTGCCTTTGTACAGCATGAATCCTTCAAGATACTTTTCCAGATTTTCCAGTTGGAGAAATGGATTAAAAGGACACTTTAAAGACTGGGATTTTGAGATACCTCACTTTAAAGTTCTCGGTGCTAGGAGTTTTAGGCCTGGAACTAGATTCACTGGTGTTCCAAAAGGCAACACTAAATCAGTAGCAGTGTTCAAACTAGGATTTGGTAGGTTTTGTTTCACAGTCTTATCTTTTTATTAACTCACAAAGAGATTCAATGTCAGATTCTTGGAAAAATTATTACAATTTGTATTTTTTTTTAATTGATGCTTATTAAGGTAATAAATAGAATATCTCAGAAATAATGAGAATGTTCAGTAACCTGTAGACCTCCACAGATACTTAAATGTTTTCATTTGGATTTCTGTTTTTCATATGTGGGAACTGATGTCTGTGTTTTTCAGCCAGAGGAGTCTCTCAGTCTTCTTGGAAAAGAAACTCTACAACTTAGCTCCAAATTTCAGAATGAAGCTAAAAATCTGAATAAAAAAAGTGATGGTCAGTTCTTTAGAGTTCACATTTCTGCTTCTATTTCTTTTTCTGTATCCTGTTTTGTGGGGTTTTTTAGTGTGTTTTTTTGCTATGTTTTTGGTTTTTTAAATGAGCATAAACTAAGATAAAATGCTGCATAAGCCTCTATATATATTTTTATGCAATTTAGATTAATGTATTATGAAGTCATGTCTTACTTTAAATTTTTACGTAAGAATATAATTTTTCTCTGTAAACATGGAAAAAATTGGCCTTCACTATACCTCATTTACCTCCAAGCAATGCTTTCTTTAAATGGCTGTTTTTCCAAATGTTATGAATTAAATCATTAGGGATTGTGCAGTAGACGAAGAACAAACATAATTCTTGAAGAAATACGTTCATCCAACCTTGTCTAATAAATCATGGATTACACAAGCATGTAGGATATTTAAATCATAATCATTTTTACTTGTTCCTTCTACACAGCTGAAATACAGAAACAAGCTGAACTTTTTTTGTTTGTACAAAGTGCCTTTTCACTTAGAGTCCCTCTATAAATTCTAAAATCCCTTTGTTGTGGGTTTTTTTTTTTTTTAATTACTCCAAATATGCAGCAAAACATTGGAGTCTGCACTGTGGAAGTTCAAAAAAGTGTTTTGAACACAGACATTTTGTGGGTGCAGAGGAAAATTTGGGGTGAAAGTGGACAGAAAGTGAATGTTTTCACAGAGATAAATTGTAACTGTAAAATAGTCTTTGCTTTTGAAATCAATGGCTTCACAAATATATATGCATTTTATGTAATTCAGATGGACGGGCTATGTACCCTTTTTGTTCCTTCTGTTCTACATATTTTTATTTTTAGTGTGAGGCTTCTGCAAACCGATCACAGATAAATAAAGGAAAAACACTTCTTTGAATGGCTACTGTCAGATATCACAAAAAGTGAAGAGCATCATAAAAATTGTAAGGGTTCACAATCATGGAATCATTTTAATGTTTAGTATTTTCCTGACTATGTTTCTGCCGATTCAGTCCAATGGAATTGGCCAAAAAGCATAACTTTGAATGGAACAGTACTTACAGGAGCATATCTGTGCATACAGCATTCATTTTGCATTCCTATTTGTAAAATGCTCTTTCTGTTGAAAAAATCAAAAAAGTTCCATCAAATGAGTGAATACTTGTTATCCCTATGCACTGGGTTTGGGTGGGTTGTATGGTATTTGTTTATGCATAGAAAAATCATAGTTATTTCTTCCAACAGGCCTTTTATTTGGATTGAATGGCTTGAACAAAAAAGTAGAAAAGATTCAAAAAAGTACTAATAAAATTGTCAACCAGCTTAATGATTCCCTGTTGACACTAAGAGCATTGCCTAATGGTAAGTGAAATTTATATTGACATTTTCCTTATTACAGAAGCATCTAGTACAATCCTAATAAAATCCTGTTCATTGCCTGATTGCAGAGATCTAGCAACAAACTATACTGGAGACTTGTTTGGCCTCCTGCCTTAAAAAGAATATTTTAATTTTTTTAGTAAACCATGAAACATAACTGGGTTTTCATGTAAAGCCGGTAGTCATATTCCAGTTTCACACTACTGAAAATGAGGAGGGGCTCTGAAAGCAATATAATTACACTGATGAGGAGGGAGTGAAGTCCTAGAATATTTAATCCCACATCGCCAGAAACCAACACATGGAACTGTGAGGGTTTGCTTTCTTTTGATAGCTTCTTTCAGAATTGTTTTTCTGTGCTGTGAATCTTATCATCTACATCTAAATGTTTTCTTGTTGTAAGTGCAGACTTAATTTAATGACTAAAATGTCCTTTCTCTGCTTTTCCAAAACAAAAGAGTTCCCCATTTTTAAAAAAAAAAATATTATTTTGGAGAAAGGCAAGACATAGAGTTCTTGGTAATTAGTAGAGAAAATGTCTTTGAAGTTGTGAATAAAAGGGTCTGAAATGCTTTGCCAACCTCAATAATGTTGGTTTTTGCCTTTTTTTTTTTTTTTTAAGGTAGAAAAGCACTCCTAAAGACCCTCATGCCAGTGTTGTTGGGTTGTACTGTATGTGCAGATTAGAATGCTAAGTACAACGTTTTGAAATACCCATTTTACAACTCAGGCTCTTCACTCATTCTAAAGGGTGATATTAGTGAAAAAGTTACACTTGGTATTAATTGCAGGAAGCTGTCTGATGTAGAGCTACACATTGAAAATTAAGGCATTATTAAAATCATAACACAGTCTTCCTTAACTCATAGCTTAATCTAGTTTGATTTCAGTTTTGTTATATTTCTTGAAGTTTTCTCTTTTTTTTCTTTTTAATCTGGGCAGAGATTCATGGTGGTGTTGCCCTCTGTATAGGGTGCTGGTTGTGGAAAAGGGTCTCTGCAGACCTAAATCAGGTCTTTTGTGCCAGCTGCAGCATCCTCCCACTGTTTCAGGTACAGGGAGTGTAAGGGACAGGCTGAGATTTGGAGTGGTGCACTCACTATATAAGTGGTTGTAGCACAAAGCAAAGGGTGTAGTAGACCTTCTGCCTCACCAGCTTTCTGTGGGATTTAAAACATAAGTCTCAGACTAGTGACTCTGGGTGGCAACACTCATTTACGGAACTTAAACACAATGAGCCTTATGTATTCATACAGTCTTCCTGTTGGGATAGGCAGAATCAAGTTCTCCATCACTGCATTCTTTGTCTATGTTGTATTCAGAGCTGGTCATGAAATTTTTTTCTAGAATTCAAAACTTGGATTAATCAAGTCTTTTGATCAAAAGATATGAACATCTAAACTGACACACCTTAATTGAAATTGCTGCAAACTCTATTATTTATATGTGTGTTTAATATATTTTATTATTATATAACTCTGTGTACGTGTATGCATGTGTGCGTGAACAAATATAACTGCATCTATAGCTATATCCATATCTGTATCACCAGTTTGGGAACATTTACCATGTTTTGCTGTTGAGGGCCATAGCCATGGCCATTTTCCAACTTAATAACTGGGCAAGAGGAGTTGCACCAGCCTCCTGGCGCTCCAGTTTCACAGAAGATGAACTTCCCACTCTGTAAGCCGTGACACATTCAACAGTTAAGCAGAGTTAGATCACAGTAGGTCTTGGTTTGGAGCTTCCCTCCCAGACTGAAGAATACAAACAAAAATATAACTCTTACTGTGAAAGGAACATAACTGACAGCATTTCTAGTTTTTTGATTATGTTTGTAACTGTGGTGTTATGAAGCCGGGTGTTTATTACTCCCAAGTATGTATGAAAGCTGTGAATTTTTTTTGACTTGTGTTTCAGATAGAAGAAAATACATGCTTGAGGTGAAAGAGATGGCTGTATCTGCAAACACCAGTGCTGTGGTGGGTTTAAGTCACTTTGGGGATTTCAGTCAAAAGCTGCTGAATACTTCTTCTACGTTGTCCCGAGTTAATGACACGTTGAGAAAAACTAGTGAGCTTATAACTGATTCATCAAAAGCTGGTACGTTTGCTGCTTCATTGCTCTTCAGAAATGTCACTTCTTGCAGAAGCAGTACTAATATTCAATTTTAATAGGCATTAAATATGAGTCTGATGGACTGAAAATTTCTTCCTAATTCAATAAAAATGTGCTAACTTTTAAAAAGACCTCTAGAGGAGCCACATGGGATACCCTTAAGTATGCATATTTCTTACTGATGTTTAAAATTGCTGAAAACAAAACGATCAGAAACAAGCAAGCTTGGCTAAGTATTTTAGCAATCAACAGTACATTTCTCTTTCAGCCTGCATCAATATTTCATTTCTGTTTTGGCAGCAATCACAGCTGAAAAACAAGTTAAAGAAGTTGAAGCACAAGCACGTCTTTTATTGGATAGGCTGAAACCTTTGAAGATGCTAGAGGAGAACCTGAACAGAAACCTATCTGAAATTAAAGAGCTCATCAGCCAGGCCCGCAAGCAGGCAGCATCTGTAAGTTCCATCATCCCAGACTTAACTTGCTTAACTTTCACTTTTAGCAGAGAAGTTCTTTGAGATAAAGAGCTTAAAATTATTTACTGTCAAAGTACCTGGTTGTTCCAAGGTGTCATCGAAGTCCAACAGCACTAAATGATGGTAAAAGCATACTAGCAGGGCTGTTGGTAGATTTTATAGTTTTAGCTTCAAGTTTTTTATTGCATTTGTGAGTTTGTCAGAAGAGCAAAATAATAATTTATTTAGTATTTCATTTGTTTCCTAGAAAAATAATGAAATACAGTATGTCAGAAAGCAATCACAGAGATCTTTTTGTGAGAAAGAGACAAGTGAGGGGATGGTTCTGCCATTATTTTAGGACAAGATATTAATTTCTAAGCTTATTTTAGAGATTGATGTGATGTGCCTCCATATAACAAGTATCGTTACAAATATTCTAACAAGTGTTGATTATATCAATAAATTTGCCATCTATGCCCTGCCATGTCCATATGTTCTTTGCAAGAAGCTACCGTGCATCTAGAATACTTTAAGACAAATAATATACTTGTTTTTAAATCTCTGCTCCCCCCTTAAAGACAACATAAGTGAATCGACTGTACTATGGGCATCATCACACTGTGAGGGGAATATAAAATTACTTTGCACTCAGTAATTTTTGGCATGCCTTTGGCTTTCATATGGGCACGTTATTGCAAGGTTTAGGGAGGTTTTGTTTTAAAAAAATAAAAGGCCTTCAGTTCTTTCTGCAAATCTCTTTAATTATATGGTTATTGGTTCTCTGTCACAGTCTACTGAAGCTTAATGAATCCACTGCTGAAAAGAGGGAGTAGTATTTTCTGAAGTGTCATAAACCACAGAGGTTCCTGGCAGGGTGAAAAGAAGTATTAGCAAAATCCCTTTTTCCAATTTTGAGAGTTTGTTCTGTTGTTTTGTAAACTTTTACTAGAGAAGAGAAAGTTTATACATTTGTGTCCATACACATATGGCCACGTGTGCTTTATGTATTCAGTTGTTACTGGCATATTCAATGAAGTTGATAAAGTTAAGACTTTTCTGTTGTTTAAATGGGGTTTCTGACAATACACTACCCAGCACCTTGGAGTTGGGCTGCATTTAGCTTGTATCGATGTCCCATTGGTATAATAGTGTTCAAATGAGTTAGTGGTGTGACCACAGGAATATGAATGTCTCTAATCTTTAAAAAGTTTAACTTGTAATATAGTCACAATTGTATTGTTTTAATAATCATGTGCGTTGTAAAACTTTGAAAAACTTTTGACTAGATGATCTCCAAAGGTCCCTTCCAACCCCTGTAATTATGGGATTTTGTGAAACATTTCCTTTTTTTTTTTTCTCACAAAGGTTTTGAATTTCTGTGTCTTTATTTTCTGATACTATTTATTATTACAGTGGCTTTTACTGATAAACAGGCTTCTGACCCAAGATTTATTATTATTTTCTGAGGTGTTTGAATACGAACCTAATTGAATCAGTGAATTATGATGGATTTCATTCTTATCTATTTATGAATCTCTTTGTCAGGTGACACCTAGGAGTTTGCTAAGATCTAGCCCAGGTGGCAATACTTAGGTTGCATGAAAGCGTCTCAGCAAATGGCTTGCATTTGTTGGTCAGAAGCTAAGTACATATTCCAGAAATATGTGCTGTTACACCGAGACTTTTTAGATTCCATTTCCTCCTTTCACCCTCCAGATTAAAGTCGCAGTATCAGCAGATAGAGATTGCATTCGTGCCTACAAACCCCAAATTTCATCTACGAATTACAACACCTTGACACTCAATGTGAAAACTGCTGAACCAGATAACCTCCTTTTCTACCTGGGTAGCAATGGCAAGGTAAGTTTCTGGTGTATGTTTACTGAAGGTGTCAAATGTTTGAAATGATCATATATATGTTTTTTCCTACTTGACTTCAAACTAAGTATCCAGGTGAGGGAGGCCCCATGCAGACAAATGCATTCACTGTGGGTGGAAATATTTTTGTGCTTTAGATGATTCCAGAGATTCTCAAAGGTAGAGAATAAGAGCCCCTGATTCCTTAGCGTTGCCTCTCGGCCATGTCATGAAACTCTCCCTTCCTTTTCCCATTGTGCATTAACTTAATGGAGTGTAACACTCTATGTGATGCTTTCATATAGCATGCTGGACTGTATCAAATGATTTGCTTGGTATCACAGAGAAATTACTTGCATTTGGCCCTCATGAGCATGGTGCATTTACTCACATGAAAAGGAGCACGATGGCTCACTGTCACAGTGCCCTCCTCTTCCTTCTCTATGTAATGCTAATATGTGCACAGCTATTAGCTCCTTGTGGCACACTATCATGTGGTAGTACTTTTTCACAGACTGGTAGGTCACTTCCATACGGTCAGAAATGCATATTGTCTACATATGTGTGTACATCGCATGTTTTTATGTATCTATAAAGAAAACATTCACCTACTTGTATATAAACTGAGTTTTTTGGTTTCATTAAAAGTAAAAAAGAGTAAAAACTTATTGGGTCTGATTTTGCTACAAGTCAGCTCCTGTGATACAGGATGTAGGGACATGAATCTGGAAAGATTTCATGTTACATGTTAAAATACACAAAACGGAAACTGCACATTTGGTGCCATGTATTAGAATAAGCCCTGCTGTTTTTCAGCCAGACTTCCTTGCAGTGGAGATGCGACGTGGTAAGGTGGCTCTTCTTTGGGATTTGGGCTCTGGATCAACAAGAGTGGAATACCCTGATTTTCAAATTGACAACAACAAGTGGCACAGAATACATGCAACCAGGTAATTAAAATAAGAATAGCATAAATGTTGGTTAGAAAAATTGATTTATTTTTTTTTTTAAATGAGATGGCTGTGGAAATGTCTAGCTACTTAATGAGTGAACTTGGCATAAACAATATAAACAATCTTCTGAGTTTTCCAGTGAAATTACAAGATTTGTCATGTCCTTAAAAAAGTAAGCCAATAGCATGTGTTTGAATAAGCCTGTTGATTTCTGAAACTATTTATTAGTATTTGTACTCGGCAGGTTTGGAAAAACAGGTACACTCAGCATAGAGGAAATGAACTCCAATCAGAAGCCTTCACCTAAATCTGCAACCTCTCCAGGGACAGCAAGCATACTGGATGTTAACAGATCAACCCTAATGTTTATCGGAGGACTTGGAGGGCAAATCAAGGTTAAATTCAGCATCCTGTAAACTGTTTTTATCATGTTTGAGATATACTTTTGACCTAGAAATAATTGCATGAATTGGTTACTTCATCAAGAAATACCAGGTACTCTGAACATAAAGCAAGGATGCTATAAGGATGTTCTAGTACCCTGAATTTAATTTTCCCTGGAAATTTTTGCCTAAAGTGTTAACCAGGCCAGGCTGTGTGTGCATGCATGATACATAGACTTACACAATGAATTTGTTTTTCATTTCCTTCTTCCATGGCTTCTTTTAGTTTGCCATTGCTATTTATGCCATGAGGCATGTAAGTAGGTCAAGGACATAGTTATTTTACTTTTTTACTTGCTGCAAAACTAATCTATTAGGATTTAAATGGTAATTTTTAATAGTTATGCTAAATATGTTGTTCTTCTATTATGATTTATATCTAGCAAAGTTAGAGTTCAAGGAAAACAACCAAGCAAAAATTTGGCTGCATAATTTTTAGAGTACTTAACATTAATTGTATTCATAAAGTATTTCTTGTCTTATAGAAATCACCTGCTGTTAAGGTGACCCATTTTAAAGGGTGCATGGGAGAGGCATCCCTGAATGGCAAATCTATTGGTCTTTGGAACTACATGGAAAGAGACGGCAAGTGCAATGGCTGTTTTGGAAGGTATTTTATCTCACTTTTCTTTTTTCCAACAGATTTAGAGTAATTTACATCTGTAATATATATTTCTGTGTAGCTGAAAATAATGAAATTGGGCAAATTGCAATGTTTCATTGATCATCAACGTACAGTTCTGAACACACTAATCCATATGTGCCGGTGGTGTCAAATAATTTAATTGTATGGAATTTTATTACTTATTAATCACTTTTTCAAAGGACTTCTATTGTTGTGCTCTATTTTGTGCATTGAAAGTAGGGACTGCCAGTGAACCAGACTATTTTGGAATGTTTACTTTCTAGTAATTCCCAGCAAGACAAATTTATACTTTCCTAGGATAAGGAACAGTGTAAAGCACTCTCATAAAAAAAACCCCAAAACATAGCAAAACTGTACCAAAAAACTGAGCTTGCTACTGTTCTTGTAATCATTGTGAAAGGGGATTGCAGACTGTACTATTTTATGCTTAAGGAATTGGGAAATATGCTTTACTATTCCCTTTTGCAGAATGTTCGTGTAGAAACAGCAGAGGGTGCTGCTTGATCGTATGAGACACTTTTTACAAATAATGTGTTACTGGGAAAGGGGTTAGTAGAACATTTATTGTAAGTGCAATTATGCAAAGCATTTTGATAAATGGATGATATGTTTTAAGTAAGAGGGTGTATGTTGTAACAATTATTTTTTCCCTTAAGAAAGCGTTGGGTTTTTTCATACATCAGGGAAGAACATTTTTATCTTGTATACATCCTTCCCCATGGCTAAATCATGTATTGTGAAATTCTGTAATGAAAGTGGCCATTGGCTGGAATCCTTCAGTTATTCATTCATGACATCAAGATTCAAATCTCTTTCCACACTTTCTAATCGTACAGCCTGGGGGCCGCACCAATTGATCTAACTTTTCTTATATTTTATATAAAAATGAGTAGAAAACCACAAACCTTCAATTAACATTTTTAACTCTGGTTTCTCCTTCTGTAGCCCACAGGATGAGGACACTTCATTCCACTTTGATGGCAGTGGATACTCAGTTGTGGAGAAGGCACTCCGCTCAACAGTGACTCAGATAATAATATTTTTCAGTACCTTTTCACCTAACGGGCTTCTTCTGTATCTTGCTTCAAATGGCACTGTAAGAAAATGGATCTGATTCTTAAGCTGTCAAAAACTGTTTAGGTCTCTTGAAGGTTTCTTGCTTTCTTTTTGTTATTTTTCAGCTTACGTATATTAAAACAAGTGTTTGTGTTGATTATCACCTGTGATTGACATCATAAGTCAAAGCAGTAAAGAGAGGAATCCTAGAGATAACTCTTTAGAGCAAATATTCACATATACTAAGGGAAAAATTAGGAAATGAAAAATATTCTCCATAATTTGTTTTAATTGTTGACTAAAATTCATGATTATTTAACTAAAGGCAAGGAAAAAAACAGTAAGGGCAACAAACTAGTTTTCTTCACTTGGAAGAACCTTTGCAGAATGTAAAATCTTTTGGAACTGAACTTGCCAGAAAGACAATATAAAATGGAATAGGCATATTGAATTAAATCCATAAGATATGAATTCAGTAAACCAAAATAAATTAAATAAAACTCCCTGCAACAGCAACATAACCTAGACCCATCTGCAGACCTTCATTGTCATGTCATGCAGTTTACCACATACTTAAATGGTGGTTTTTCTTTTCCTGAAGGAGGACAAAGCTTTGTTTAGATACAGATTGTTTCAGAGTCACTGCATTATTCATTTGATTCGTGATGTGCTTACTGCCTGAATACATTGCGCAATGGTATCTGACTTAAGTTTTACAGTGCAGAGAGGGCACTTATAATACAATTCAGAAAGTCATTTTTTGCTGTGTGAAGCAGCTCTTTTCTTCTTGCAAAAGGAGTATTGTAGTGTTTGGTCATTACGTGAACAGTCAAATAAAATTACTCTCAGCTTCATCCAAAAGAAAGCAAATTTGACATTGTTATTTACACCTTCTTCTGCTGAGTAATCGAGGCTGGTGATGCATATAAGTAGAATAACAAGAAAACAAAGAGACATCTTTGTGAGGTAAACTAACAGTTTTCCTAAACATAACGAAGATAAGTTGGGCATAACAAGTAGTCTAGGTGCAAAAGTTACCAAACCTTTTTCACACAGTACCCCAAAGCTACCAATACTGCCTCCTTTTTGGAAGATTTTATTTCCAGGAATTTAACCTGTATTTTGGTTTTGGTTTTTGTTTTTTCCCCTCCCAGAGAGATTTCTTGTCCCTTGAGCTTCATGATGGCAAAGTGAGAGTGACTGTTGATCTAGGTTCAGGACCTCTTGCTCTTACAACAGAAAATCGTTACAACAATGGAACATGGTATAAAATTTCATTCAGTCGGAACAAGAAACACGGTAGGCTATAGACAGATGTCTACACAATTACAAATACAAATATCTAAGAAAGCCACAGAGGACATCACTGCAACCAAATTTGGTCACTTCTAATGCCATTTCTTTAGCAGCCACACCTATGTTACTTTGCTTTTAGAAGGACAGCAGTATAAATCTTATGCTTGGTTTGGCACATCTTACAAAGAGCAGGTAGTGCAGAAGCTGCCAGACAAAAACATATTAGCAGTATTTAAGGAGTGAAAGATCTTTGCCTGAGTCTGTATGTCTTGTTTTCTGTTCTCTGTTTTAATAGTGCCTAGTACAACAGCATTTTGGGACATGGGTTTGGGGAGTAACACATTATAAATAATATGTGTTAATAGCTATAACATATTCTCATACATATATGTTTTCCTGTAGACTTCCCCAGATTTGGCTTTGGCAGAGAAAAATGAGAGATTAGCAGAATAGCTGGAAGTACAATAAATTACTTGTTCTAAAAATAAGAAGATTGTCCATCCATGTTTGAGTCAATGAATACTTTTTTTTTTTCCTTTATTAGAGATGATTGCCAAAATGGAAGAATGTGTCTTTGTGTCCTTCTCCAGATCTTTACTCTCTTTTCTTTGCAGGAATTTTGGCAGTCATGGATGCATATAACCTTAATTATAAAGAAACCAAGCAAGGAGAATCTCCTGGGGTTGCCTCAGACCTGAACCGCTCTGATAAGGACCCAATCTTCATTGGTGGGCTGCCAAGATCGAGGACTGTGAGGTAAAATGTCCTCTCGCTTTTCCCCCTTTGCCAAGACTCATGTACGTAGAGGGAAAGACTTTAACGAACTCTGCTATGTCCACGGAAATGAGGGAAAATCAGTGAAGTCTGAAGTCTTGTTTATGGCCGTGTATACCGCAGAATTAGCTGTCTTTTGCCTTCAGACTCTAATATGGTGCTTTCCACTGGCAGGTTTGACACTGCAATTCAGATCAGAGGGTTTTTTCCCTCCATGGGTGATTTGCACGACAGCGGCTGCCACACCAGCTGCCTGCTCTTTCTGTCAGACTATGGCAAGCATTCAGCACCGCTGCCTGGAAAGATGCTCCTTTGATGTCTACCTGTGTGAGCTGTGTGTTTTCCAGCTGGCATTTATGGGCAAACTGCACTTCAGAATAAAAGTTCTCTTCAGAAAAGAATTCTTGTGATTTAGTTTTCAAACTTGAAACAGAGGAGGAACAATTGTGAACAGATCAACAAAAAACATTACAAATGCATGTCTCTGTACTTTCTGTGTTGCACATCACTGCTGAACTTGTAAAATCACATTTCTGCCAGTGGCTTCACTTTGAAAGGATAAACATGGCAAAAGAAAATCTAATTAAACTGTCTGCATGCTCTTGACAATAAGATAAATTCCAGGACAATATTGGTCTCTGCGCAGTTACTGTAGAGGTGCAGACTTGTTAATCTTAGCTGGCATAGCAGCATGTAAGTGATTATGGCCGGACAGCCTCAGATTTCTCTGACTTAAACCTGGAGCCAAATTACGCATCCTCCAGACTTAAGAAATGAAAAAGAATTGCTAGGTAGTAGAGAGCTGCAGTTACCCTTTCTCATAAAAGCCATTACATTTCAGCTGAAGATTCACCTTAAAGTTTTGGAAAATGACCTGGCTTAGCAGCACAGCACGACACACTTGTATGATTCCGTCTGGGGACAATGTTTTCTGACCCTTTTTAAGATCAGAATGAATATCTACTAAGAGTAAAACCCAAATTACCCCTGTTTCCCTTACACTGGGCTGACTGCATTCTTTAAAACAGATCTCTCTCTTTCTTATTGAAAAGAACTTAACCTTTTCTCCCAGGAGATTCCAAATGCAGCTCTTTGAAAAAAATCAAACCAAACCAAAACCTCTTGTTTTGTGTTTCAGGAAAGGTCTTAATAGTAGAATGTATGTGGGATGCATCAAGAATCTGGAAATATCCCGTTCAACCTTTGACTTGCTTAGAAATTCATATGGAGTAAGAAAAGGCTGTGTATTGGAGGTAGGAGACTTCTAGGTTTCTGACCTGATCTTTGCTGTTACTGAACAATGAATAGTAATGTTTGTGAAAACAATATAGTTAGTTGAAAGGGGTTTATCTTGAAAAATGCTAAGATAATCTAACCTAAATTGAATTTTTTTTTTCTTGCCGGGCGCTATGTAGGGACGAAGTCAGTAATTATCTCTCTTTCTCATAAATTAGCCTATTCGTAGTGTGAACATCTTGAACAACGGATATATTGAGTTGGTACCTAAGTCCTTAAGCCCAGAATCAGAACTGATGGCAACTTTTGCTACAAAGAACAGCAGTGGGATCATCCTTGCTGGACTCAGCAGGGGACTGGAAAAGCGACGACGCAGACAAGCACATTTGGCAAGTAGTGAAAACAAAGACATTTTGGTTTTGTTTTTGCCATTTTTATTTTGGAATATCAAATCAGGTTTTCTATGATTGTAACTTGAAAAGAATGAGAAAGAAAAATGTATTTGGCTTAGGAAGGCCCAAATACAGAGACTAGATGGGAACAGAGGATATTTATTGTAGCAGAGGAGAAGTGAAGGATCAGTTAGCAGAGACCTAGTAAAGTTACTAGGACCCAGAATGCTTTTGCAACAAGAAAGAAAACTGTGTATGAAATGCACACAGTGTATTTCTTTCCACTTCTGTTAGCCAGAAGCAGTTATTGAAGGATTTCGGTTGAACAGGCATCTCATATCTGGTAGACTGTTTTGGAGCTCCTGGATCCTAGGAAAGTTTTGGTAGGAATACCTGCCACTTCTTAGGAACAAATTGGGTGGTGGTAGTATATGCCTCCATGATAAAAATTAAACCTCAATTTTTATCATGACCAGAGAAACTTCTAGCTTTCATGTTTTCTGTTAGAAGGCTTTGTGCTCTGAGGGGTACCAATACATGCCTCCTAGTCTTTCAGTTTCATTTAAAAGTTTGTTTACAACAAAGTTAGAGGTAAATTTTTCCAAAGTCTGTTGTATTTAAATGAAGAATGAGTGACAGGGAATTGAGTTATAGTTAAAAATTAGTCTTCTGATTAAATCCACAGCCCTTCTTTTCTGTCATGCTGGTTGATGGTCATCTTGCAGTGCATATTAATGCTGGAGATAGAGCAAGTACTAGAAAAGTAATTCTTCAGTCTGCTAATGGAACATACAGTGATGGACAAGAACACTCTGTCATACTAATCCGGAATAAGAGGTACATGTGACTGTGAACAGTACTACTTGTTTAGTTATTGTGTGCTGTTGTAAGTTCACTGTGCTCTCTGAGGAACTGCCTTGGCTAACTCATTAGGTGCAATAGTCAGGTCTGTATTTTTCTGCTGTTAATGGAGGTGTTCTGATTTACATGGTAATTGTATACAGCATACAGCCACTGATGAAGTTGTAGTTAAAAGCTCTCAAAATCTCTAGACAGCTTGGGCCACTTGAGTAAATTATACTAAATAGTATTAGGAAAAAATATCGCTATCAAAATAATTAGGAAAGATACCTATCAAAATATTTTAGAAAGATATTTGACAAAACTCTAAATGTTAAAAATTACCTAAAGAAGAAGGTCTTCCGGTTTTAAGACATTGAAAGAATTATCAAAGTGATGGTATCTTTATTTCTTAGAACAGGACATTTTTGAGGCTGAAAGGAATGCTTTTCATTTGAAAATTAATGTCTAAGGCCTTTGTTGACTGTTTTCCCTACTTTATCTTTTTCAGGATCATAACTGTACAGGTGGATGAAAGTAACCCCGCAGAATTGAGACTTGGTTCATCAGCAGAAATGAGCCCCATGAATATTTCCAACTTCTATGCTGGTGGCATTCCAGCAGGAGAGGGCATCTTAGGGCTAAAAATGGCTGGCTCATTTCAGGGTTGTATCAGCAACCTTATTTTTAACAAGGAGTAAGTCAGAGGGGTAACTACCCTGTTTTGGAAAAGCGTGTATAGTAATTAATTATTATAGTTTGTAACCTCTTTCATTACATTGTCCATTTGCCTAGATTTTAACATAAGACAAGCCATGATACTGATGATCTGGGTATCAGGAAGAAAATGGATATTACCAGCTATGTATCCAAACAGCATTAAAAAAGTCTTTAATGTGCATGGAGTCGCTACACAAAATGCAACTTTCTCTACTATAGTTTCATCTACATTCACAGAAAACGGTTTTCGAAGAATATTGTCTATTTATTTTGTTCTGTGGACAGATTATTTGCCATTTCTCAATCTTGTGGTCCCAGCATGCCACTTCTTTCCCCTTCTCTTATTGCTAGTGGAAGACCGTGTAAAATACTCTCCTTGTGCTTATCCCCCCAGTCCTTTGGGATTTCACCTCTTAAACTGTAGGGTTTTTACAACACAGGCTTTTGTATTTCACCACTTCCATGAAGTATGAACACGTGGATATGGATGGCTGCTTTTTGTCAGAGAAGCCTAAACCAGCCATACAGCCAGAAGAGATTGAGATTCAAACTGAACTTCAGGCTTTACCAGTTCCCCTGAGGCCTCTTATGGATACAAAAAAAGTATGTATTACAGTAAAGCTCTATTGCCTCTTCTAGGAAAGCGTTCAACAGCAAGATCTGTTTTAGCTTTGTGGAGAATTTTCAAAGTATGGATTGTGCATATTTTCTTCTTTTATGGTATGGATTGGTTCAATGAATGTGGATTTGAAATTATTTTTTCTTATAGAAAAACTGTGCTATAAGCCTTTGTAGCAGCCTGTTGACCTTTTGGAAGGGAAATGTAGTTAGGCTGATAATTGTTCATGCAGCAGCACTATAAAAGAAAAGAAAAAGTGGAGTGATCCAACAGGAGGACTTGACAGTAACTATTATCTTCAGTGAGTTCCTGCCAAAGTGGCTCTGTGCCGAGATTTGCATTAGTTGTGCAATTCAGCATTCACATTTTCCTAGTCACACACATGCAGTCTCTGCTCTGTGTCAAAGAGGAGGCACAAACCATTCCAGAGACACACAGTGTCTGAATGCAGCTTGCATGGCACCTGCTTCCTCTCACATGGCCCCTGTTCCCAAGAGAGAAGGCAGCGTTACTTCTGCAGCTGCAGATCTTAATAATGAAGTGTTTCCAAAGCATCCTCAATCATTTTTCTGTGGCAACAGAAAGCAGGATTTTATACATTTCATACAACTGTGGCTATAAAAAGAAATAAGCTGTCTTTCTGAGAGCTAAAGTATAGCTTTGGCTTATACTCTGTTACTCAGCTCTCCATCTCTCAAATCATAACAAAAATGTGCATCCTCACTAAATGGGAAAACATTTCTGCCAGGTCCGTAAGATTTTCACACTGAAATTGTACTCTGTCTTTCAACACTTTTTATCAAAAGGGATATTAATTAAGACAAATGGTGAATCAATTCTTCTCAAACTGCAAACATTCCTCAGTAGAAAAAAACAGTGCTGTCCACGAGATATAGCTTAATCATTAGAACTAGTTCTTTTTGAGCCTAAATGATAGCTCAGAATGACTGGGAGTTTAGCTAATTGATGTTGCTGTATACTTTGTGGTTATCATGCAGCTCAGTTTTGCTCCGTACAAAGTTCTGTATAGGCACGTTGTCATTCAGCCCTTGCTGGTCAGCACCTGGTACTGTTCTTCTTAATAAAGTCCTTTCATTCACAGGTACTTTGTGCAAAAGATGAGCTACCTGATCATGTTCAAGGTGCCCGTCAGTTTGGACTTGCCAAAGGCAGCCACTTGACACTGCTCTTCAATCAGTCTACTGTCAGGAAAAAGTGAGTATATCCTGAATCACACGTGCACAGTGTGTTATCTCATACTGAGCTACAAGAAGTGTAATGTTGGTATTCATGAATAATCATCACATTACCAGCTTTGAACATGGCCCTTGCTTCAGGTGTCTGTGTGTTCCTCGTGGAAGAAGGTATCATGACTGCCGTAATGTAGTAGTTAATGTGTCTTTCCCAGGATTGTGGTCATGAGTTTAATTCCTGGTCAGAGTTCTGCATTTTTTCCCCTCAGACTTAAAAGCTTCACTGTACCTTCTGTAGATATTTTGATTTCTGTTCTCTGCATACAGAGCTCAGCTGGTCCCTGCTCCTTTGATGCAGGTAACATCTCACCCTCTCCATGCAACAACAACTGCACCTTCCATGTCTGCTTCATGCCCCAGGTCACTGAAGGAGCTAAGACTACTGAGAAGAATCATTCTGTTGCGATTTAACATGTGATAGCCTCTCTGCAACTCTTACTTGTTTGAGAGGCTACCAACAAGGTCCCCAAAACACAGCCTGCAAGCCATTTGCATAAGCTTCTTTCAACTCAGAAAGCCTCTGCAGGCATTGAGAAAAGAGCCTTTTTTCCCTCTAGCCCCTCTGTTGCAACTCATGAACATAAGGACGTTGCAGAGAATCAATGCTATGTAGTCTGAACCTAGTGTCTCCGTAATAAATGGCTCAATCAGCTCCTTTACCTTTTAAACTGCCCTCTGTTTTCAATCTCCCCATTATATCCCAGCAAGCCTGGCTAATACTAATGGATGCCATCACATTATCCTGGAATTTGTCCCTTTCTTGGGGCAATAGGCAAGCCTGCAGTCACAAACAGCTGAGCTTGTTCCTCTTAAAGCCCAGCTCACTCTGTGACAAATACTTTTTCTGTCTCTGACAGGTACAGCACTGATTTCTGTTATGAAATACATTACAGGTCATGCTTTCTCAGAATCAATGCAAATTCTACTTTTGCGGCCTTTGTAATAATAAATTTCCTTTTATAATAATTGGCTGAGGCTGTTCTCTGCCTCCAGAAAAGCTATTTATCAATGCAGAAGAAATATCTTTCAGTAACACTGAATTTTTATTGTCTAGGCTTTCTGTCCAGCTGAATCTCAGAACCTTTGCCTCCAGTGGCCTGATTTACTACATGGCTCATGAGAACCAGGTTGATTATGCAGCCCTACAGCTTCATGGGGGACAACTCTATTTCTCATTTGATCTAGGCAAAGGAAAAGCAGTAGCTTTTCACCCTGCTGTTGTCAGTGATGGAAAATGGCATACGGTAGGTAGTCACCATTTTCTTTTCCTTGGAGTTACTGGCATGGCCTTTCCCTGCCTTGCCTGTAAGCTTTCTGTGTGGCAAAGGGAAACAGGTTTTAACCCAATTATCATGAAACCATTCAGATAACTTGTATTCAATTACTTCCTTTAAAAATTTTCATTACTTATGCACCAATTTCAGCATCCAACTACTGTCAAGTGTCTCAGACTATTTAGACATAAAATAGTTCACCAACTATGTCACGATGGTCATCTTCACCAGAGAAGAACCCAACAGAGAGAGGCCTAGAAACTCTGACTTTTTCCATAGAGAAAAAAGCTTTCCATGCACTATGTCACCAAAAACCTGCAACTGAGTGTGTGACACAGTGAAAAAGATTTGAGTGCACAGTTTTTCCTTTCTCCCACGTATCGCTAAATACCTGAGCATGTCATAGCAGGTAGTGCTAACAGGGAAGCACTCTCTTCCCTTTCTTTGGTTGATGCAAAATGAGAAAGGTAGACATTTGGAACGAACGGAGGCTGGAGAAGGAGGACATGGCATAAGGAGAGTTTGAGGAGAAATTATGGCTACAGCTTTCAGATATCACATAGCATTCAGGGCCTTCTCTACAGAGACTCTGCGTCAGCCTCTATTGCTCCTCTGAGCAACCCACCTGCTGCTGCCTCTGCCTTTCTTCGTGAGAAATTGCTGTGGTGTCTGCATGAGTTTTAAAAGCAAATCTGACCACATTACTTTTCCTTAAGGCAGGCGAGGGTGACAATACTCATCCTGCTAAGCTTCCTTCCCTTGTCCATATGTGAAGTCTTAGCTCCAGGAATTGGCTTCTGTGGGACAAAGCAATTTATGACACAAAGCTGCCACCTCTCCTAGCTGCTTTGGGAATCAGCAGAGTGTTATTTTTCTTTTCGTATATAATCAGCAGAAGAAAAAACAGCAAAAACATAAAGAAAGCAAATGGGAACTTCTGTCAGAGAGAGATATCACAGTTGAGCTCTGCTGCCTACCCTGAAAGGAAGAAAACTCCAAGATTTATGGCTACATGCTTAAAATTAAATATACTCATACTCACACTATCCACTTTGAGAAGTGAACAGATTCCATATGAGCTGATCTACCGTTACTATCCAGGACGTAAAAACATGAGCTTGAACCTTTTTTCGGAGATTAAGGCTGACTCATACCACTTCACAGCTGTGAGTGATTATTGCAGTAGCTCTACGATCAATTTAAGCTAATATGCATTGCTGCCAAAAGAAGTGCATCTTCTTTTCATTCTCTGCTATCTGCTCATATCACCCTGCTGTACCACCACTTTGTTCCCTTATCAGCCCAAATGTTCATGAAAGCTCCTGTTGACCCTGGTCAGGATTCTGAGTGGGGCTAAAAGTAACCAGGGAAGAATAAATGGCTAGCTGACTTCAAATAAAGTCCCTCATCTGCATGTGAGTAATTGCTTTAGTGCAAGGCAGGCATAGGGGCATGAGCGAACAAGATAGACAGAGCTGGAAAGCTTTATGGTCATAGCAGATTCAGCACTGCCCATCATAAAACTACAGCGTAGGAGTGTGCACTTCAGAGAGCTAAGATGGCTCAGCTGGTGGGCAGCACAGTAATTGCAGAAGACCAGCAGTATTCTCCTCTTCAAACTCAGTCATGTACTCATGTCCTAAGGCAATAAACTAGTGCTTTTAAATAATCATTGTTAAGACACTGAAAAACTTATGCAGGACAACATGCAATCATGGTGAGGCCTTGGGGAAGCAAGGAGGCAGTTTAGCGGTGCGGTTGCATTCTGAAATGGCCTCAGCCTCACAATGAATTTCAAGAGGATGTCTCAGTACAGCATGTCAATGCAGTCTGACCACTAGAAAATTGTCTTGCCTACTTCTATGGCAAATGAAGAGTGAGTAACTGATTGAGCTTACTGATTCATGTTTGCATGCTCTCATTTTTTTCCAGATAAAAACAGAATATGTTAAAAGAAAAGGTATAATAATTGTGGACGGACAGGAATTGGTAGCGGTCAGTGCTCTGGGAGATGGTAGCACTTTGGATGTGGAGGGGAAACTCTACATGGGAGGACTCCCCTTAGACTATGTGCCGAAGAATCTTGGAAACGTAAGAAGGTTTGGGGTGATGGGGTGTCTCTGACATTTTGCAATACTAGAATGAGTGTACTGCATCAGACCCATCTAATTCAGTACCCTGTCTCTGACAGGCAAAAAAAGTACTCAGGGAAAGAAACAACAAAGAAAGTAATGACCCTTTATCAGATAAATCTTTTCAGCTTTCTATGGCTTAGTGGCTTGTGTTTCAGTAATAGTCCGTAATAGATTTTTGTTTCTTCTATCAACCCCCCTGTTAAAAATGGATAAGGAATATAAATACCTGTGTTTCATAGTGTAAGATAAAAATATAACTTAGAATCTCAGACATTTTGGGACACAAGTCCTATTGCATTCAAATAGGAATTAGGTGTTTTAAATATCTCTGAAATGCTGAGTTTTGCTGTCTGAAGTTAAAACATGCTTTTTACACATACTTTTAGAGGGCAGGTTTTTGTCACCTTCCTCCTTCTGCAGCCCATTATCTCAGGGAGGATTCCAGTAATGATAACAATATTTCTCAATTCCTGGGCATACTTTCCTCACCCATGTTTTTCATTGGATACCAGGTCTAGCAAATATTGTAATATGTTGAATTTGCAATTGCTGAAAATAGTGAGAAATTCTAATGAATATTTTTGCTGGATAGAACTGGTGGTCTATACTTTCAAAATGTCATACAAAAATGTTGATTTACTTGTGTCATGGTTTTGACCGAATTGACCAACGAGAACGACAGATGACCCCTCCCTCCCCTCCCTAAGGGGAGAGGAGAGGAAGAGATAAAAAAGAGATTTATGAGTTTAGAAAAAACTAAACTAATGAAAATATAAATAAATAATGAAATAATAAATAATAAGAAGAAAGTAAAAAAAAAAAATTTAAAAAAAGGGAAAAAAAAGTATACAGTATACACAAAACCACATCAAGCTCCCAGAACGATCATCCCGTCACCAGGAGGCACAGGGGAAAGTCCCAGGCTGGACTCGGTGATGGACAGGAGCTGGATTCTGGATCTGGAGTCAGGAATGCTCGGATTGGGATCAAAGGCAGACAAACAGGCAGGGTCGTCGGCCATTGAAGGAAGAGAGTTGACCCTTTGATCCCTCAGCTTTTATACTGAGCATGATGCGGATGGGATGGAATACCCTGTTGGTCAGGTTTGGGTCACCTGTCCTGTCCGCTCCTCCCTACAGGTGGGGCCCCTCTACGCTTTTCCGCTTCCAACCCTCCAACGGGGCAAATAACAGATTTGCCTGACCTGGGTTGTTATAGCAATAAGTGTAAGCAAGGGCCTGTCTGCATACCATCCCTTGGTATAATAAGGTCTTATCACTGTAAGACTAAACAGTTTCTGAACAATATGCTGTTAATTTCAGAGTTTAGTTCATTAGAAGAGGCCCAGCTGAAAAAGTGAAATTACTGAACAGAAAATTAGTTCTGTTTTACCTCAAACCAGGACAACTTGTTAATTTACTGAAGCATGTTTGGAATGTCTTTAACTGTTGGGCGTATCCCTGCTCACATTCAAGCAACTACAATTCTATCTATACGTTATAGTGCATACTGTGTTTCTAAACAATATTTATTTCGACTCTAAGACGTTATAGAAATATATGTAATAAATAGAAATGTAATTAACTAAATATTTTAGACCTTGCTGTCTTTTTGTCCAGAGACGTTTTATTTACAATAACATCAGGTGAATCACTGAGAGAGCACTGCAGCAGTTTGCATTATACATTAACTCTTATATTTTAATATGCTTAGGTGACTCATAGTATTCCTGCCTGCATTGGTAGCCTGACGATTAACAGCAAGCAGCTGGACAACGAGAGCCCTGTCTCTATCTTTGCTGTGAATAAATGCTATGTAACGGTGCAGGATGGTACTTTCTTTGATGGGAGTGGCTTTGCTGCTCTTGGTAAGTGGCATTAAATGAAAACAGTACCTTACTGAATGAATGTTAATGAAATCATACTCTTTTTAGGTCTTGTGGGAGCTGTGTGTAATTTAATGATTCCCCACACAAAGAGTGCATGCCCTGCATATGTATTTCTAGCCGAGTCCTTTTACTCCATATGTCCAAAAGTGGCCATTTCTGCAAAGGGCTATCTTCCACAAATGAAAGAGCTAATGATTCTGGCGCTGGGAAAGAAATGAACTACCTCTTTCCTCAGCTAAGAATATCCATGTTCATTATGTTAATGTCTGTTTAAGAGGTATGGAGACAAAAGACGTAGTGGAATTGTGAAATAATGTGAAGGATTACATTAGTATGTGGTCTTTACTGTTTCTTAGAAATGAGATAGAATGTATTAAATCTAAAGTAATGAAAGAAAACTTATTTGGGAATTTATCTTTTCCAGTATAAAATGTGAATGATGACTTTGAAAAACTTACTTTCCAGACAAGGTCATATCCCAGCAGAGTAATTAACAAGCTTTTTAGGCCTTAGGCCTTTTAATGACAATATATGTATTCTACTTTGTACTGTGGGTTACAAGTCTTCTGTTAGAAGCTTATAAATTTTTTTCAGTCAGAGAAGGTTACAAAGTCCGGTCTGATGTGAACATCACCCTGGAGTTCCGTACGACTGCAGTGCATGGCGTTCTCCTCGGGGTCAGCAGTGCTAAGGTTGATGCCATTGGACTGGAGATCGTAAATGGCAAGGTAGGCTGCCCTGTGCTGGCCCAGTGCCCTCACTTCACAAGGCTTGCTTAAAACTGGGAGGATAGAACAGTTGGGTAGCACTAAATTGACAGTAGTGACATGTGATGGAAGCAAAATGTCCAAACGAAATCCCTACAGAACTAGTATGGGATAGACTTTCAGTCTCAAGGTTTCTCATCATCAGCATATGATAAAATGTGAGATTAGCAGAAGTCACTGCAACTTTTTGCCTCTTTAATTAGTGTAATATATGTTAGTCTGTAGCCACTGTGACCTCCTGGACTACATACCTTTTATGTTTACCCAAATACATACCTTTCCTGTAGCTTAATACTTTTTCTACCATAGAGCTACACTTGTCCTTGATAAACATATTATAACATGTACAAAGCACACTGTTTTGTAATCTCCATTGTTCATGAGCAATTAACTCACTCTCTACTTCTAGTGGCCATTATGCTCCATAAACCTTTTAACAATCAATACCTAGTTCTCCACTTATCTACTGCATAAAAAATGTATACTTGATTGCTCTTAAGTATTTCCGTTTCTCAGAATAGCTCATTTTTTATTCAAAACTTCCTAGCTAGACATAGTGTTGAATATCACTGTTTCTGTGGGACTTACTTTCTCAGTTAATATTTACGTATTAATCCTCACCACAGAGTTGAGGAAATGTGTACTGCTTTGAAAAATAAATACATGAAATAAATGAATACATGTATTGGCAATGACATGTGCTTTCAGTTCGTTCTCTTCACTTAAATACAGTGGATCTTCTTTTAGATCCGAAGTCTCAACTTCTGTGAGAAGGTTACTTGATTTTTATTTGTAAGAAACATTGGAATCCCAAGTGAAGTATACCAACCTAACCCAACAGACCATTGCATAAATAGATCTAAGCCTTTTAGATTTTAAAGATACTTCAATAAGGACACACTCTATCCATCAAAGTAAACAGTAGCTTTGCATAATTACCAAGCATTTATTAAAACTGAAATCTCTGCACCAGCGTGATTGTGTGCTTTTATCTAGGCAAATTAGTTCATGTATTTTTACTTTATATCTTTATTGGCATCTGGCTGTTTATACAGGTTTTATTCCATGTCAACAATGGAGCTGGCAGAATAACAACTGCATATGAACCAAGAAGCACAAATAGTTTGTGTGATGGAAAATGGCACAAGCTTCAAGCAAACAAAAGCAAACATCGCATTTCACTGATAATTGATGGGAATTTGGTTCAAACTGATAATCCCTACACCCAGTCAACCTCTGCAGATACGAACAATCCCATTTATGTTGGAGGCTATCCTGGTAGGTACAATAATATTTCTCTTCCCTTCTCTCCCTCTCTGAATGACTCTTAGCACAATGTGTGCTCTCTCTCTGATTCACAAAGTTCATGATTGGGTTATAAATCATAGTTACCATTTTCCACATTGTTGCTGAGATCACAGCCTATTAATATTTGTGTATACTGTCTTTGTGGAGGACTGCATTTAGCTGTTGAGTGTGTTGACAAGATGAACTGAACTCGTATCACTTTCCTACACAAACCTGGTCCTTAATTTCTGAGAAGGATTTCCTCCATGTGGTTCGCCTTTCACAGTCTTTCTCAGGCTTCAAAACACCACTGCCTGTGTAAGTTTAGGTGTGATTCTCTTGCAGTCAAATTGATATCAAGGCTTTATTTCACATTCGTCTAAGCAAGGTTTCTATAGTGCTCTTTTCTACTTTATTTTTGCAAATGTTTTGTGTCAGGGGCTGTGCAGGCAGAAGCCAAGCTGCTGCAGATGAACATATATTTCCCTTGTTCTGTGTGTATTCCCTTCTGAAGTAACTGTCTGCCAATCATTCTACGATGGTAATATAAAGAGATAGTAACACAAAAAACGTATAATCAAATTACTTTTCAATTAGATTGTGCAACTCATCAGTTGATAATTTGAGCCAAGACAATGTATTCATTAAGAAGATTGATTTTCTAACATTATGAGTTTGGCCTTTTTGCGGGCATACTTTTTAATGAACACATTAGTACTGAGAATAAGTAGGCTTTATATGATTTTGAATGTCTTATGCTTTTAAAGATAGCCTAAAATGCCTGTGTACATTTGACTCTGAAGCAGCTGTTACAGTTTATCAGTTCAGATATTTATGTTTGTATGAAAACAGAGTGATGAGGTCTGAAGGGCAAACTCAGCTTTTAAATATTTGGAAAGCTTTAGGGATAATAGCTTGAAATATTACAGAGCCTTCTGTAGGACAAGGTTTTGGTGCTTTTTGAAAAATGAATTAATGCTAATTGACCAGATCTTGATTAATATTTGGTCTTCCTCAAATTGTTTCGTTTTTTTTTTTTAAATCGGGCGGTGTGATACTAACTGTTCCTTCAGAGCTCCAATTGTAAACATTAGGGCTCATAGAGAAGAGAGAAATTCTTCAGTTTAATTGGGTGCAGAATTGGCATGAATTTTTTCACAGGTTGTATGTAAAAAGAGTTGGACTCTCTACCAACCTCGTGTTTTGGTTTGCCAGTGGAGGCCATGACTGTGTACAGCTCAGCTGTTGCTTCAGATTCTGCCACTTTCAATTTTAACACGGAAGACACCTATGTAGAGTGGTTTTCTCCTCTCTTATCTCCCATTGTCCCCTGGGACAAATCATTTGTGTAAACTCTGCACAAGTTAACCCAGTGCATGGCTTACTCTTGAAGGCAGCATTGACTGTCCATGGTGACATGTCCCAGATCATCCAATCCAAACATGAATGGAACTTGGTGCTCCTCAGGTGTTGGTTCTATCTCTTGTTTGGGAGGGAGAGGAAGCAGTTGAATAATAATCTGGATCATTGTATTGGTTCAATTTGCTGGAAATAGATTCTATATATTACACATTTTTGTTTTTTCAGCTGATGTGAAGCAAAACTGTCTCACAAGCAAGAGCTCATTCCGTGGCTGCTTGAGGAACCTCGTTTTGACCAAGGGCCAACAGGCAGAATTGTTTGACTTCAGCCGAGCTTTTGACCTGCGCGGAGTCTTTCCTCATTCCTGCCCTGGGGCTGAGCACTGAACTGCAGCAAAGCCTGTCTGGACTGAGGGAGGTTCTTTTTGTTGATCTGTTATTTTTCATTCTCATTTCGTAATGAAAAGAAGAATTGGTGAGAACCTGCATCTCTTTCATTTTCTGGTTGTTTCCCAACTCAGGTCGTTTATTTTTTTTTTAGTCAGAAGCTCTATGTCTGCATTTAAACAACAAGGTTTTAAACAACAAATACCTCTACTACAATGTTAATGGCATTAATTGGATATTTTTCTTTGGGGAATTTTTATTAATCAGTGTTTACAGTATGTTTTCATTTGATTACTTCACAGTATTTCATTTTATTGTGTGTTGGTCCTTTTATAAAAAGGTAATAATTTTGGACCACATAATAAAGCTACAATAAACTGCACATTATTTCCTGTAGTTCTGTTATCCATACCTTTCAGTTAGAAGAAGAAGAGCCAGACGGCTAAGAAGTGAAAAGTACAGGTGGATAAAGTCCAGCAGAGGGAGCAGGAGACTAAAGGCATAATTTTGAAGGTCTCAGATTCAGAGTCTAATGAACAGAATTTTCTTATTTATGTCCTTTATGTGGTAGCTCCAATCCCTTTTCCTTCTGCCTTAATATCCAGTGCTTCTGACCCCCATTGTAGCCACATTGTCTCAGAGGATTATGTCCCTGTTTATGCTTTCATGTAATCAGTTACAGGACAAGCAGCAACTCCACGGCACGGAGGGACGTATGAAATGGTTTGTTGGTGAAGAAAAGATTTGGGTCTGGCTTGGGAACAACTATCTATTTTGGCAACGAGAACTAATGCATCTTTCTTGTGAAAACAGTATTTCTTACAGGACACAGGGAAGCAGCTTTGGTGCCCTGTGGTTCCTAATTCACAGGCCAGTCAGCAGCTCTGTCTTTACCTTTTCCTGCTGCGCCTGCCTCTCTCTCCAAAATGAGGCTTCCAGTAGTTGCACTTCAGCCAGGATTGGGGGACAAACGCTCGATCTCACTCAAGTAAGGACATCTATTCATCAACTGGTCAGATCATTGAGCAGTGGCAAACATGTCTCGTACTCGAAGACACATCTGTAATAAACATGGTTCTTTACAAGTCACATCTACCTCCTTTTCCCTCTTTGAACCAGCAGTACGGTTTTTTGCTCCTTACAGTTTTGATTGGCTTTTATTATACATTTTTACAATTCATTCTAAAGTCAGTTTTGCTCTATGTATTTCATACTAGTTTAAAAATACTGGCTCAGATGAAACCCCAAAGAAGTTTGTCATTGATTTCAGTGAGGCAGGATTCCAAGCAGTGTCATTTTGCACCTTGCATCGAGGTAGTCCAAGAGAAGAGCTCCTGGACCAAAGAACTGCTCCACTAGAGCAAGGCTGGCAGAATGTGGTCCTTTGTGTGGCTGTTCAGATGCTGTAACAGCAGAGTTGCTTTTAAGAGAGATTCACCACTGCTTTTTGCAATTTCTTTCACCTGCTTTTATCCGAAAACCACGTGTTTATATTTGAAGAGCTTTCTTTGTTGGTATTGTTTTTATTTTTGACATAGATACAATACAATGGTCACATTCTGCTGTACAAATACACTTACGCGTGGGCTTACTTCAACAAAACACATAACATAATGAGGATTGTAAGAGAAACGTTCGTACAAACATTTTGCTTTGATTAGTGGCGTCGTATTATTTTCCAGAGAAGACACACATTAATGGAAAGCCATTGAAAAGTAAAAACTGAAACACAGTATGTTTGTATTTGTTATCTATTAACCCCAAGATCTGATCTCATAAGGTTCACATTACAAGCAGTAATTGAGGCAACACGGTTTGGATAAAACTGCATGCATATCCTGAAATATGCCTTTTAATTTTTTTATTTTTTTTTTGTAATTTCCAAATTAAAGGAGAAATATTTTATCAATATAAAAGACTATTAGAGAGGTGAAATTAATAATAGAAAGTTTTGGAGTATTAAACCTCTAAGCCAAAATATTTTTCCTGGAAAATGCGAAGTGAGGTAGTTAATTTTATACAGAGACACGGACACATTTGCACACATGCACACATTCTACTGACGTTAGCTGCATAAACAGGTTAGAGCATTCCAGTCTGTTTCCAATACCTACTTCTTGCAATACTTTCTCTATGTGTTGATATGCAAAATGCTGTCTTTGTAGAACCATGGAGTACATAAATGCTTGAGGCATCTTTGGAGTTTGCTGAATATGTTTTCCTACTTGCTACCACTTTTTTTTTATTTGTAGCTTTCCACATGTGTTGGTTTTTGTTAGGTGACAAACCTATCATAACTTGGTTTTGACTTCAGCTGCCGTTAGAAGGAGCAAAATTCCAGGTACCTCCACCAGCAGTTTGAAATATAAGGCCTGAAGTTGAAACCTCATATTCGAAAATATCGTAGAGATTTTTCAGTTTGTCTGCTGCATATTAAATCAAGTTAGTGTACCACAACAACACAAAACAACTTAATGTGTAACAGTATTAACCACAGTACACATGGGTCATTAGGTCCATTTGTATCAAAAAAGAATTTTGCCATTCTGTTTCAGAGACAGCAGGTATTTGGCCATGCTGTAGCAGTCTGGGCACTGGGCATAGAACCTAGTTCATCTGCTAATATGCATGTCTTGTAAAGTCATAGGCAATTTTAGTATAAAATAATTGTTCACAGGATGGGTTTCATTACATCGGATTTGGCTTTCCTAAGTTGCAAAGCGGTAAAAGGTGAAAGTCTTTCAAAAACACCCTTCTATCCTGAGCAGAATACAGTCAGATCCATTTCAGGAAAAAAAAAATTGATGAAGTCCTCCCTTCAGGGTCCAGAACGTGCTGAGCAAGGTACCGTGTGAGCACAGGGCTGCTCTGTACTTTCCTTCGCACGGCCACTGAGAACAGAGATGGAAGTGAGTGGGTAAGATGGAGGAAGTCAACGTATTTGTCTGAAAGTACGGTAGAAAGTTATCTCATTTGCTACAACATTCCAAATTCTTTAGTTAAGTTCAGGCTTTCTGTATAGTCATCAAAGCTCTTTCGTTGGCTATAAATACAATGATGCTTGGCATTTATATGATGCTCTTCACGTTCAAAGCACTTTCCACATAAAATCCCTTTGCTGAGTTTGTCCTTCCTAGATGAATGTTTATAACTCCTGTTCTGCCCAGGGGATGGTTTGGCTGCATCCGAGAGCAGAATTTAACTCAACTAATTCCTGTGTCACGTTTATAAGGAAAATACTAGTTCGCTTTTATAGCTAAGAAAGAAGGGCAGCATAGTAGAAAGAGTTGTCCATTGCCACAGAGGGAACTAAAGGGAATCGGGGACAAAGCACCTGACAAAACGTTTATGCTTAGTCCTATGAACAAACCACAGATTTACTCTCGCTCATATACTTAAAATAAATAGTTGTCAAAATAAGCAGCGTATTGTATAATACAACTGTCCTGGTCTTTTCCTGGCTGCAGCTATGCATCCATTAGTGTTAAGGGGAGATTAAAAAAAAAGGGAAATTAAAAAATTCCATTGTTTAAAAGAAAAAGATAATGTTGATAAATTTTATCATTTTTATCAGAAGGTAAGGAAGAAAGACGGTGTCTGCCCTCTGTAGACGTTATTGGTGCTGGTAAAATTACTGATTCAATGTTGATATCTTTCACCGAACACTAACAATGAAAGTTAACTACTGGAGAACACCATTAACTTTGGCCCAGAAGCGGGGTTCCTAGAATGTGAAAATCACCGCACGGCTTCAGCAGAGCATCGCCAGTTACCGGCGTTCCCTCCAGGAGAGCGTACTTCATGTTCCCCTGGAGGACTTGGTTCAGAAGGCTTTTACGTTGCTACTCGGTAAACAGAGCACCAGCTTCTACCTCCTCTGTGCATCCAGATCGTGAGCAAACCCCACTGCTCAGGTGAATTCCTTGTGCAATATCATCCTCCCGTAGCGGAGACACTGCTTTGGTTCCCATTTTGTGCGTAAGACAAAGATGAAAAAAACACTTGCTGTTTTTCAGGGACTTGTCATTTCCCTATTCAACAAACGGGCTCTAGTTCTATAAAGTATAGCCCAAACCGAGGGGATTAGGTGAAGAACGGTGCTCACCCTTGTGACTGGCTACAGATGGGACGCACTGTCCTACGTTTGCTGTGCTGGATTCCCAACGCGGTTGCAGCCCCCTGTGCTCTTGTCAGCCTGTGTGTTTTCACAGACTGCCTGCCGTCTGCAAAAGGAGCTGCAATTTGCTATGTGTTTGTAAAACCCCCAGCACAACTGGGCCTAGTTTGGCTGCAGTTTGAAGGCCCTCATGTTTAAATGTTAAATAAGAGCATTAAATCCCTCTGCTCATTGGGAGCTATTTTTCTTCTCCGTGCTGTATTATACAAGATCCAGACAAAGATCTCTCTTCTCAATGCAGCTGAATAGTATAAAAGTTGCTTACATATTAAAGCTAAAATAAACAAAAGAAAAAAATAATTAGGTTACAAATTAAGAAACTATAATGTTTAACAAAAAGGTTGATGGCACCATTAAAACATATCTCGTATTCTGGCATTACACAGACTTAAATCTGAGAGTATCAAATAAAAGACAGATCCAGGGGAATAGGCCCCCTCTCACCCAGCGTTTGTCTCCCGAAGCTTGTGTGCGTGACAGGGGAAGGAAGGAGAAACGGGTTTATGGCGCTACAATTGCACGCAGTAACGTGATCCAGACGGATGATTTTGGAAGACAGGAGTAATATATACAGTGGCACATATATAAAGCAGTATAGCTGTCTATACAGTAGTTCTTCCTCCCGCCTCCCTCCCTCCCCCAGCATCAGGTACTCATGAGGAGTGACCGAGAGACATAAATATTGCCGTAATGCATGCTGTACAGCGTTACTTTCAGCAGAAAGGTTTGATTTTTGTCACACAGCTACGCCTTGGCACCGCTGCAGGTTGAGCTCCTCTCCTACGCTTGACAGACACCTTCTCTTCATGAATGTCTGTGTTACGCTGTGGTCGGTAGTGTTTCCTGCATCCGCGGATGCCGCTGGATCCTTTCCAAAAGCTCATATTCTAACACCAGGTCAGGAAACAAGCAACTCTGTATGCGACAGGTTGTTTTCTGCACACCGTACCTTGGGCCACCCTCCTGGGGCAACTGCCACAAGTGTCACCCCTGCGAAAGCCTAACCGATGTGATATTTTCTGGTGGATCAGAAGCTGGAGTGATCATGCTTTTGGTATACCAAAAGTAGTAGATGGCGAACGTCAGTTGGACAGTACAGTAGGAAGGAATGTTATCCTGTAGCTACCATTATGTTTCGTTTCGGCCAAGAGCTTCTTAAAATGACAGGCACCACTCTTGTCCATTTGGCTTTTGTCCGGTACGCCACAGCCTCCCGCTTCAGCTTGCTTTTGGCTTTATCACCCATTCTGCCTGAGGATTTGCACGGTAGACATCTAACATGTAGGCGTCTGGATCCAAACAGTGCTGACCTGAAATGGAAATCGACAGCCATGAATCATAGGATGTTTTGAGGACGCTAGTAAATGGGACAGAGCCAGGTTAAAATGTCCTTGATTATATCCCCGACGTGCGTGTAGTGAATGAGCCTCGTTTGGTGTGTCCAGCTGACATCTTGCCTGGGTACAGACAGGGACTTATGTCAATTTACCCCTGATTTTACTCAGTGAGAGCCATGAATTCACTTTCACTTCCAGGCAGGATGCCCTGCATTACACTGAGCTATGGACAAGGCATTTAGTCAAATGATGAACAAATATTATGGTTCCTTTAAAAGCATTAACAACACTATTACTCTAAGTGCCACAGTAGGGGTTTGTTTTTTTTTATTTCTTTGGATTTACCAGGCTGGAATTGCAACTCTGTGAATGCATTTCTACACTATTTTTAAATGCTGAAAAAGTAGCTCTGTAAACCATGTGTTTCCATCCAGCTAGGATCTTGCAAAGAAATGTAGGGACTATATAGAAGTATTTGGCAATTGCTGTTTTGCTGGTTAAAAGAAAAAAGTCTGGCAGTTTGCGCATTTCGTTCGGTGGTGACTGGGAACAGGAGTTGCCTGGGGAGTCCCTGCTGCCTTTGCCACAGAAAGAAGCATTTAGCGCCTCTTAATTGAGTAATAAGGCAATAAATTCTTGAGTTAACTTGATTTGTTGGACTGTATTGCATTTGCACTGAGTGATGAAGCCATTTAACTGGGGATGTTACATTGCCGTGACACCAAGGATTATGGTAAAATTTTGGTACAGTTACTTATAAGGTCACTGGGGTCCTAATGATTTTATTAAAGTGAAAGCAATATAAGTGAATTAATGCATAATCAATGGAATAAGGTACCCTCGAAGATCTAGGACTATAAAAATAATTTTAAATGAAGAGAAAAATTAAGCGTCCAGATTTTTGAGAGTGTGGTGGGAATACTTGGGCTTCTTTCACAAAGCCTCTTGTGTTTTAGGACTGGTTGGTCATTCTGTTTCACCAGGCAGAACAAACCACTAATCAAAAATTTAGCTTTGTGTGAGAGTATCTTCAGTAATAAAGACTTTGCTTCTTGACTGATGCTGAAGCAATTCTGTGACGTTTTGTAATAACGTTATAGAAACTGTTAGAGCTGAATCTAGAAGAATTAAGGAATAATCTAATCAGTTGACAAAAGACTCCAACAGAGCATACAGAATTTTAGTATGAATAGAGAAAGGAGAGGCGGGACTGTGCCATATCAAATTAAAATCTGGTTTTTGACCTTTAGGCCAGGAACTTGTGTGGCAAGACACTGTTGTTGTTATTACAAAAATGTCACTGCATGAAACACGGAAGAGGACAAAATCCTACTGCAAGGAATTTACAATCTAAACAAAGCGCGTGGATTAGTCTGAGTATAGTACCCCCTTACGTGCAGGGGCTGAATTCTCAATTCTGTGCTTTTTATTTGGAGGAGGTTAAGAATTAAATACAGTGAGGAAGAAATAGGTCTTGGGAAAAAGGCTTGACAATGAGGTGGAATGTGCCCGGAAGAGGAAGGCTAAGGATCTCTTAGCCATGGAAAAATTCTCAATTATGAGAGTGAGAGAGGTAAGCGAAAGGTCAGATGAATTTGGCAAGACTGTCAGGAGTCCTGCTGAGATCCAGCCATCAGGTCACTCTCTCCTGCTGGGTGCCCTTCCAGGCCTGCTGGAGTTGGAAGGAAGCGTTACATTGATTTTAACAGCTTTTGGGTCAGACTCCTTTCCTGCAGATGGGCTGGAAGGCAGGAGGGACCCTACTGTGTGAAAACAGCGCTGTCCTGAGGTGTGTCAGGAGGGTAAGGACATTCAAAAATGAGACCTACCTATATTTCCTCCGATTTCATGTAAACTTTGGATCTGGCCTCTCATGTTCTGTGATGAACCGCGGCTAGGATAGAAAAAAACCTTCAGTTTGTCTTTCTGTTATAACCTTATCAACCACTACCTATATTAAGCTAAAAATTGATATTTTTGCCCCTGTGAACTTACTCATCAAAAGCAAGGACTTCCACCAAATGGAGCAATGCAGAATGCTGAATCTGCCACAGAGGTAGATTGCTGTGTCACAGTTAACTAAGCCTTCTATTATTTATTTTTTATTCTTTATTTAAAGAACACAATTATACAGTAATATGGGAAGACTTTGCAGAAAAGACTTTCAAATGCAATTTACCGTTTCCCATAACTGTTAATAATTATTACCTTACAGAAATAAAAACATTAACATTTTATTGGCAGATGTAAGACAATCCCTCTGGCTCCTCTGTGCAGCAAATCTATAAAAAGCATGTTTTCAGTAGTGACATAACAGAGGGCAGATTGATTCTGTATAGAAGCTGATTATTAAGTAAAATATAAAGAATAAAATCAGTGGTTAAAATGTCTTTTACCAGTGTAACCATAAATTAGCAATTTTAGAATAGAAAAAGAGTTCTTGTAACACAATGAGTCTTTGAAAAAGGGTCAATCTATTCATTAACGGTTCTGACATTATTGTTCAGGAAAAACAAAATGTTCTGGTATACCCACCTGTTTTCACAGTGGAATCGAGCCAGGATGTCTTTGGCTTTTGTTTGGCTGTTCAGCTGAATTGCCATAGAGACTTTTGAATGTAGTGGAGCATAAACTCTTATCACCCCCTCGGGTATGTCAGACTGCAGGTATGGGGGAAAAGTGACAGCTCCCTGAAATCAATATTCAGTAGGGTAAGTCTAAGGCAAATATTGCTGTAGCTCCATTCAGAAGCAGTTACGCTACTCTTTTGAGGTTGCTTGCAAAAATCACTGTCCTGGATTCACTTAATTATTCAAAAAACATATTTACAGTCATACAAACATAAATTTATAGATACAGTGTAATAAGATATGACACAAAGACACAAACTCCTTGGTAAGCATCACATAAATGCATGCAGAGTAACGCACAGCCCTGGAATTTTAATTGCTTGCAGCAACATCGAAACAAGTTTTTATCTGAGATTTTTAAAGTTATTTCTGTTAACATTGGTCAGTGAACCAACTGCTTATTTCAAAATACATAAAAATGACTAGGAATATCTGGTCTTCCTTTTAAAGATTAAATTCTCCTGATGCAGGAGGATCCAGTTGCCTGTTTCCACTTCTATAGCTTCAACAAGATCGAAGCTTATGAACAGTATCAAAGTACCGTATGTTTTCTGTTAATTTGAAATTTGACCTTGTGTAGGGTTCAAACGATCATCTATGAAGTTTATGCACTCTTCCATGATTAATGGCGGATAAATCAATTAGCAAGGTTTGCATTCCAGTTCTAATCTAGTTAATACCATGCTGAGCAGAGTACAATTGTCTCTCCAGTCTCTGTCCCTGGGTAATTTAGAACATCTGAGACTCAGGGTTTGTGTTAAGTGCTCTCAAAATTCAACTCAGTTATCCAAACAGAGGTTGCTTCCAATTTACCCTTCATATTTCAGCTACCTGCCATGGCTAGTCTCGTTTTCATAAGATGCAAACCCAATTACTGTGATCAATGAACTTGCCTTCCTGAAGGTGCAATGACTGCAGTAATTGACTCTCCACAGAAGCTCTCACTGTATTTGTTCCAGGCTGAATACAGTTTTGCAACACAGAAGTCTATGCTGCCATTTTGAACAAACATCTGTCTCCATCTGCAGCATAAATGTCTGTCCTATCCACAATATGTTTCAGTCAATGCTGGCAAATGAATTTTCCAAAAAGCTGGATTCACAATTCATATATATAATTTATCTTTCTGGTTTTTTTGTTTGGTTTCCACCCGCCAACCCTCACCCCCCTCCATGTTCTCTTCTGCATTTCCTCTGTTATCTGTATTAGGTGGCTTATTCTCTATTTCTTATAATTTCCTAATATCACTTCTTCCTAATTTGTCTTTTCTTTTGTTCTTCAAGACTATTTTTCAGTAACTATAGAGTCCTTGACTGGTTCCTTGATTAATCCTCTTACAATTCACGGATCTCCACTCTTTTAAACCTCCATGGAAGACACTTGAGACTTTCTCTCCAGGTTATTAAAGGTAGTTACTGTGTGGAAATACTACATATAAGCTGCTATACGGACTGTATATGTTGTGCATGTGTACAAAACATGCTTTCTTGCCCAACTTATATGTTCCACCTAATATATCAGTTAATTCTGGGTGTCTATTGAAGTAGCATACTTCAAATAAGTTCCTAAACTCCATATCCAGGCAGCGGAGAAAAGTTGGTGGCTTTAAGAACTCCAAAAGAAGATTTCTGTATCAGACTTTCCTAAGTCTGAACTGCACCTGGAGCTCTGGAAATCCTCAAAATTATCAACTGCTCTCCTCTGACTATACGGGGAATAACAACACAAACTACTTTATTAGGCACTTAAAATTTAGACCAATTTTGGTGTCTATGTCAGGCAAACTGGATTTTCTCTCTGCTTAGGATGCTAGTGCAAAGCTGTGAAACTACAGCTTGCAAGAAGAAAATCAAGTGGCCTGGACCAAGGCATGGGTAAATGCAATTAGTCCTAATATGGACCATCCTGCTACTCAACTACAGATCCATGCATTTGTTGGATATCTACAGATCATTGCGGTCAAGGATAGTTTGCCTATGACCATTTTCTTATAAAAGTGGTACAAAACCAGCATGTGTTTGTAACAGCTTATAGCTTGGGCTGCTGGAAATCATGCTGCCTTCCTCACCTTTTCTTAATCAATCCCCAAAGCTTTGTCTTATCAGGAAGTTGGACTGGGAAGCACATCTTTCAAGATAGCTCCCAAATCAGCTTATTTTATATGACAAAATTTCCTCCCCACACCCAGAAGCTTTCAAGAGATAAGAAAGGAGGGACGCTGGTTAAAGCTGCCCTTGAAAATGATGTATTTTCATCATACCTCTGGTCTTTCAGGTCTCTCCCGTTCCATTGTCTTTCTCCTCAGAAGTTTTCTCACTCCTTTGTCAAACATCAACTGCCTCTTACTGTTATTCATTGCTGCCTCATTCATTTTTCTCACTTGGGAAATCAGGAAGGATGGGACCTAAAGGGAGGAAACCGGAGCTGAGATTATACAGTAATTTTTTCTCCCATAAAATTGGTGTTGGGGCTTTAGAAAGGCATGAAATTTTAGGCCCCAGAAGCTCTAGTTATTCCCAGAAGATAAATGTAATTAGTAGCTCCCTCTAACAACTCACAGTTACTCCTTTGGGAAACTGTAGATCATCTTTCATACCATATGAAAAGTTTTAGTGATGTTTGCAGTTGTAGGAACTTTATTAGGAGGTAGTCTTTGCAATCCCCATCATACACTCTCTCTGTTACAAGGAAACAAGCTGAGACTGTCATCCTCTTCACGTCAACCTTTGGAAGTCCAGAAAGGACGATGGACTAAACTTTAAGCAGTCATTTAATCTCATTCAGCTCTAGGCCTAGAGTTGTTATCTCTCCTAGACATCGAGATTAAATCATTCTCCTATGCATCCTCCTGTATAATCAATGCTGTGGGATAGCTACCTCCAGAGGGAAATTTGTGCTAAAATGGGTGCCTTAGAGGAGGTAAATCTCCATCCAGAGGTATCTGTCACCCTATCTCATTCTAGATATGGAAGACTCCAGCCAGTTTCCAAAGAATAGCTAACTGTTTCTTCTAGGAAAACCAGTGTACTCTGATTTCTGCAGAGCTGCTGCATACAGCAAAATACTTCTCTATATCTGAGCCATAAAGAGGGAACCAGCATTACTCACTGTCCACAGGATGTCCTGGTACCGAATTAAAAGCCGCACGATGTGTGCTGTGGTGGCGGCTGCTTGCATTTCTTGTTGGTTTGCACGTTTCCCTTTGTAGATGAAGAGGTTTGGTGCAACAATCATAGAAACATTCCACAAATTCATTTTATTTTTCCCTTCATTAGCAACCACCTTCTTCAGGAACTGAAGAAAGGCCTGGAAAAACAACACTTGTTATGCTGAGTCTCACAAAATAGGTTACTTCTTAAATGCGACATTTTCAAATGTGCAATGTGTTTGGCTCAAAAGCTGCTGTATTTGCACTTGGAGATGAAATTCAGGGTATTTTCTAATTTGGATTACTCTGATATTTGTTGACACAACCACCCATGTCAGTCACAGAGGAATAGTTAATGTTACCAAAATGTACATTAATAAATTATCTATCACTTAAAGCATCATCCCAAATCCCTAAGTCAAGTACAATGTCTGCCCAAAGGCTTTGAATCCTGTAGTAGAAGAAAGATATAAAGATGTTGCAATGGAATAGTTAATTTCTTCATAGATTTCAAGGTGTCCATTTTGACCAAGGCTTTTTATATTGTAATCACCAGGGTGATCAGCCTGTGCACCGGTCCCATATGTGATATAACCTGAAGAATTTCTGCCAGCAACCCTCAAAATTTTAATCTGGGATAATGAAAGCAAGAAGTGTTCAGTGGTTGTTCGTTGGCATCACTTCTGCACATGCATGGCAGAATCAAAGGAAACTCATTTCCCTTTTGGGCCGTTTATTCAGAATTTCGCTTGAGTGACTGAAGAGGATGGATTGCAGCTGTGGTTAGAGTTGGGGTCTGCCAATGAGTCCTTTTGCAACACCATAACATCAAAACCACTGTCTTTGTGCCCTGACATTGCAATTAAAACATTTCTACAAACCCACGAATTACAAAACAGAAACTGTGTTGGAGAAATTTCTAAAATGTCGTTATAGATAGCAAGTAGAGATGCATTCAGTTTTGTCATCACTTCTAGTTTTGAATAAAAGCCTAGTAGCAATTAAGACTACTCATCTGGCATGGATTAGAATAGTAGAAGAAATAACTCTCATTCTTCACAGAGCACGAGTAGACCTCCAAATAAGAGGATTGTGGTTATTGTCCCTTGTTATTGTATAAATGAACACAGGTGAAGAAGGCACCTGGACTCATAAAACTGTATTTAAACTGACCAGTGGGAAACTTTCAGAGGTGGGGGACTTGCAGGGTCCTGATGAGCAGGGGACCTAATGAAATGTCTGGGGGCTCCCAGGCAGCTTGTTCACCCACGTTTTCTTTACGTGGAAACAAGTCCAAAGACACAATCAGTGTGTCTTAGGGTCAGAACATAGCTGCAGCCAGATCTGGGAGCTCCCAAGCACCCAAAATGCTTGTAGCTACCGTGACTGTATCAGGAAGTAGTACATGGGTGTGGGCATGGGTTTGTAAGGCAAACCAGCTGAGGCTGAGGCCCTGACATGCATGCTATGCATGTATGTTTCAGGGTTTTTTTACTTCACACTACCTCCTCCAGTCTGGTCCAGTGCCCTGGGAACCCTTCAACACTAGTAATGCACTAGGCGAGCTCCTGGGAGGTAGCTTCTCATCCCAGAGAATTCCAGTCATGCAGAAACCCAGAAAATGAACCTTGTTTTTCCAAACTCTGTGATGAACACGCCTGTCTGAAATGGATGCTCCAGAATAAATGATGCCTGGGAGCCATTTACTGACACCAGCAGTTGCATATCTCCAGCAACTATTTCTTAATTGTTTGTAAGAGAAATGACAGCCAGGGGAGCGGAACATCTTTTCAAGGAAATGATAAAAAACACAGATGAATACTTTTCGCGATGCAGCATCTGATTACTGACTGTTAGAAAAAAAAATGTCTCTCATTTAAAAGTCAAAAGCACCACAGATGGCAGGTGATAGCAAAGGAAGGACTTACCTTGGCTGTGTCTCTGTTGGCTTCAGGCAGCAGCATGATCAACAGATGCAAAGCTTGTAGCTGTAACTTGATCTTGGAGATTTCTAAGAATATGAATAATTGATATTTTTCAAATCCCAGTTACAATGGGTTTGTTCTAAACCCTTGTTGGTCAGCAGTTCTAGAAACACAGCAACCACTGGCCACTTGGGACTAGCATGTTCAGATATCTATTAACCATAATCTTTTCCCCAAGTATAAAAACAATTGTAATGAGTAGATTTTTCCTAATCATCTTGGGTCTTTGTCACAGGGGGAGATGAGGCTCTATAAAATTCTGTCTAAATAGCAAAGAGCCAATATTTTTCAGTACTAGCCAGTTTCTCTTTGATATTGTGGACAGAATGTGTTGTATACGGATCAAGCATTTTCCCCCTTTCAAACTGAAATGGATATTTGTTCTCAGAAAATTTTCAGACTGTTGCTATTGAGTAATTTGCTGAACACTTCTGCCATTGGAGTGGAGACCGATTGCTTATAACTTAAAAAGTATTTTTCCCAAGTCTAGCACTCTAGATAAATGTAGAGCCCCTTGTTTGCTACAAAATACCATCATGTTTTTCAGCTATTGGTGTATATTGATAGTGTGCAATGCTTAGTAGAGAAGCTGGGGTGGAGAAGATTGGAGACACACACTAGGAGATCGGAGAAGATCTGTCATTTGCTTCCATTCAGGGTGGATGAGAGAGGTTTGGAGAAAAAAAGAGTGTGTTGTGGACAGTGTATCAGTTGGAGGGAATAAAGTCACTTTATTCTGCACAGACATCTCATGTTCAGTCTTCTCCTCCAAACTGCTAAGCCATCATAACTGCATGCAGTCTAGGACTCGTAAGGAGCATACTCAGGTACATGAAGGTTGCGGAAGGAGTCACCTCCTTGTGCCCTTTAAACTACCTTATGGAGACACCAAAGACTTGGCTGCAACCTTACATAAAGGTTCTAAGTTTTCTATACCAATTCACTTAATAAATTCACCATCCTGATAGTTTCACTTTGTCCTTGCTTAAGTGAATTTATAATTAAGTCAATAGGTATTGGAAGGTATTACTGTGTTCTGCCTGGAAGAGAAATGAACAAAATGTACTGAGAAGGAGAGGGTGTATGTACACTGAAAACAAAACCCAACTGCCTGAAGCTTTCCGTGACCACATATATCTTTGTACGAATATCCTGACCTCAACATAAACCTGGAGAGAAATAAGGTAGATCCAGTAGATTATCAGCTAAAGGGCAGTGACCTGAATTTACCTTGCAGAAACCTTCATTTGTGAAATCCATAATTTGTGTGAATCAGAGTCTATATATGAAAGTCATTGCTCAGCTAGCATTTGCTCAGATTTCAAATCTCACATTAAACAGTTGTGTCACTCACAAAATGAGTCTATGCTATTAGCAAAATGCAGAGACTTTTTTCCATTTGAAAAGGAAAGCTTGGAGAAAAAATTAAATGTTTATGCAATGCACTGGGTCTTTTTTCTCTCTACTTCAGAGAGAGAAAAAGATGACATGTTTTTTTCTCTCTACTTCAGAGAGGGAAAAAAATGTAATGTCTACAATTACATTTTATCTAGATCAGTCCATACTAAGTCCTTGTCCACCTACTTTCCACTAGTGTGATGAAAGCAGGCAGATACTCTACTGTGAAGAGAGGGCTTGGGAGTTCTCTTATAAACATTTTCAGCAGTCCGGCTGCATCATTATTTCGTACTTGGTCCCAGTCAAAAGTGTCTTCATAAAATTTTGCCTCAAGTTCTTGATGGAGATTCTGAAAGATAAAAGGAACATCTGACCTTTAGTCATTGCTTCTGACACAGCAGTTTGAGATCACTTCAGAAATCCCATTATAAACAACAGGCAGGTTTAGAGCATAGTTAAACTAAAGTAGCCCTAGACCAGTAGCAGTGTAGGTACAGCCGTGTGGAGTTCACAGCAGGTTAACGGATCAGGTTCCTGGGGATATTTTGCAACCCAGGCTAAATTTGGTTTGCATTAGCTAGATTTCTGCCAGTTGCCTATTTGAACCATTTTAAAGCAAGACAATTTCGTGCAATGGCTTATAATTAGAAAGAGAAAATTCAGTTATACACAATATTTAGCGTCGCTGCTCTTTTTGTTTAAAACACTCTCCAGAGGTTTTGATCGTTAAGTCACAAAGGAGTGGCATATCTTCCTCGCTGCTGTGAACTTGGTAGACAATCTGGTGGCATCCAAATCCATGGTCCATGAGCCAATGGCTTTAAATTCAAATCTTCCTGTCTTTAGAAAGATGTTTTCTTTTAGAACAGCTATAATTAGATTTGGTCACTTCATACTAAAATAAAGGTATCAAACCATTGCTATCAGAAAATCTCCACTTAATACATGCTAAACCCCTCCTCAAAAACCACAAGATATCTAAGACAGAATTGGTTGTACTATTTTGGGTACCCATTTAATCCTCTTGTTCTCCATGCCAGCATCTTGCTCTATAACAGAGGTCTATTTCGTTCTGGAGGGTAACTAATCAATGTTTCACACATGTGTGTGAATGGGAAATACTCTAAGGTTCCTCGAAGGAACAGAATTTGGCTTCAGACCCAGGTCACTGTTTGGAAAAAGCAAGCTCCTCAAAAAGTGGTTGGGTTAATAAGATTGAAGGAGGCTATTGTAACAGAAAGATAGCCATAAATAATGCATCTTTCACAATTATTACTGGCCAAACACTGCCTTCTCTATAGGATGTTTGTTGCTGCTCTCTGTGAGGCTAATTATAACAAATGGCAACTGTAGCTAAGATTCAATTTTCAGAACATGTTTTTCCAAATGTACTTTAATATCGCACAAAAAAGTTCAGTCCATTCAGACAGAAAACTTTAAATAGTGGATTCTGTTTACTGTGCCTCACATGAATGGAAGGAAATTACATATCAAATATGGTCACACATAATGAAGTGAAATGGCTGGCACAAAAGGAAATAGAAAGTCACTCAGGATTTGGTATATAACGTTACAATCTCATTTTTACTAGCACATTTTACTGGTTGTAACCTGGGCTACCTCAGCTTTCTCTGTATTCACATCCTTTGTACATGATCCATACAAGCACCTGGATTAAATTTTCTCCTTGTAAGTGACTGGGAAATGTGAAACAGAAATCCTCACCTCATCAAAATCACAAGCGGAGAGAAAAACTACTCCACGTTTTTTGCTGAGAGTTGGGAAAAAATCCATAGAAATAGAAAGCAAGATTTTTGAAACATAAATGTTTAATATATATATCCACACAAACAAACATATGTGTATATTTTATACATTCCCCCCCACCATATACATATGTATATGCTCTAAAGTACTTTTAAAAAACATTTTTGCAGTTTTTTTTTTAAACGTTGCTGTTCCTACAGTAGACTATCATGTGTTTTTTGTTCACTGGAGCTTTTGTTACAAACCAGATTACAGAGAGAAACTTGTTGCTATTTCTTCTATTCTTTGTTTTATAGAAGAGTAACCTTTAATCACTTCCATATGCCTTCTCTTTCTCCAAACAAGACTGAAATAAAATTGGAATGCCCTCAAATCCTAATGTCATAATAATGTATGAAGGCTTTGAAGGATGAAATCTGGATCTGCTTTGAAAACATCTCTCTCTTGCTGGTTGGCTTGTTGGACAGACTTAAATGAAACCAAAACTCAAGTAATTTGAAACTTTCATATGGGCAGTCTAATTTGCCACCCAGTCTAGGAGAGTTACATATAAAGTCATATCTCATAGCAGCTGTCTGGATATAGGTTGTGGATAAGAAGTGAACAAGACCCAGTACAGTATATGCAAAGAATACAAAAGCAACTTAATTAGGTAGAGCACAGCCCTGCTGTGTAATTCCCCCGGAGAGGTTGGAAAAAATTGAGATTGTGCGAGATAACACTTTAAGTATTTGTATGAAAAATGAGGAAGCTGAAAAGTACAGGCCAAATTCGGAGGTCCTTTCTGCAAGATGTGGCGCTTTGCAAGCTGCTGAGTGCTTTTATCAACCCACAGATTCAAAGGGAGCTGGGATGCTAATGCCTATCTCTGGTGCATTTCACGTAATGCTGCTTTTTCTTGTACAGTCATTTTTTATGATCCTTAGCTCATCAATATTTAGCGATCCCCAGCATTACTCTTTCTGTGGCTGCCATGATGTTGAGACTTTCTGCCTCAGAAAGCAAGACTAATTTTCTTGGGATGCACCATAAGAAGTTGCTTAAATCAGCTAAAAAAAAAAAAACAACCCAGAAAAACCAAAAATCTGTGAAAGAGGTAGATACTACTAAGCCCAAACAAACTTGTTTTTCTAATTTGCCTCTGCCAAAGCCTTCCAGCTACTGGAATCAAGTTAGTCTGGCGAAACAATTGCACACATTACTGCACCTCAGTGTCAGATTACTGGGTACCAACTAGCCTGTGTTCATAGCCTGTAAATAGCCTGTGAAAATGCAGGCTGCCAAACAGTAAATGCAGGCCAAATTTCTCTCACTTGGAACATGAAATTGTGAGATCACAGAAGATAAATGAGAAATAAAATAACAGAAAGGTTAAAATGACATAGAATAAGATCTTTATCTGAAGTTCACTTAGTTTAGCAACTCCGGATTTCTAAAATAAATTAAAACAGAGATAAGATCACAGCAATTTTGGATGCCAGATATAAACTGAAAGGCTCACTCAATGTTTAGTGGAGAAAAACTGCATTCAACATCAAGTCTGTGTTTTATATAGAACATTAACAAATGCAAAGCAATAGACCACATGTTCTGTGATTTATTGGTTCCCAGGAACCAATCTGACCTTTCACTGGTAGGAATAGAAATGCTGATCTATGCACATCAGTATTTATGTGCAGTGTGCATTTGTGTGTACTCCATTATTTTACATAGGGTCTGTGGTCCAGGAGACAGAAAACTGGCATGAGCACGTACCTTGACTCTGGAGGCAGATCCAGGCACTCGGAGAATTCCTTCCGTTTCTAAACCTGTTTCCTCAAGCTTGAGCAGCAACTGGAAAAAAAACCAAACATCAAAAGCCAGGAAAATACTCAGAAGCTCTTAGAAATACTATTAACTTCTTTTCAGTCTGCATATCCTTGAAACTAATTTGAAGAAGATACATTTCTATGTAATTTGCTAACGAAAACAAGCAAGCTCGTGTAAGCAAACCTTCCTAATTTGTTCTTCATGTTTCTGACCCTGAAATATAGAGTATGCAGAGTACGGAAAACCGATAATGCAATTGGCCCCTCTGTCCTTGATTTGAGACTTGGCACTGCTATAGAACAATTAACACATAAACATATTAATAAAAGGGCAGATACACTAGGTAAAAAACAATGGTGTTTTGAGGGAAAATTAACCTCTGAGAAATGTTTAAGTCTTTCCCCACGGAGCACAATGGAAAGGTCTATAGATAACATACGTTCCCGGGAGCTGAGAACTCAGATTAGAAAATGATCCCAGGGTATTTTAGCTTAAAATTTCTGTGAATAGAGAAATATGCTTTCCACTCTAATACTTTATAAAAACATAAATGTTTTGATTTAGCATAATTTAGAACAAGGAAAAAAATATTTTTTTTTCCTAGCATTTATTCATACAGATCTGGAGTTTCACCACCAGCTCTGCTTCCTGCCTTACCTTTTGGATCCTTCTAATTTCCCATGGTACCATGACAGGGGGGCTGTGGAGCTGATTGCAAAGTCACGTAAATATTCAAGTCATGTCAGTCCTTCCCCTGACGCTCCACACCACTTCCCCTTTTGTCAGTATTTACAGGGAAATTTGTTATAGTTTCAAGTCCATGTAAACTTGTGTAAATACTTGTGCATTTGTGACTGTGTACCTGTTTCCAAGGCATCCACTGGATGTCATTGTACTGTCAAATGACTTAGATAAATGACATTGTCTGCTCAAACAAACCTCAATGAGAAGACACCCCTTCCATTCTGGAAATAATAGCTAACTAATATCTACGGTTGAATTCACGTTATATTAAAACTCCTGAGACAACTCATCTCTGCCGCTTCTGCACACACACACAATTTTGCGCAGGTGTCTAATTTCATGAGAAAGGGAAACAGAAGGCCAGGCATTTCTTTCCCAAAGTTTCATGTATGGCATCGTATAATTACAAAAATCAAAAGAGGTCCCCACCATAGATAAAACACACAAAAAGCAATTTTTTTCTCATTGTCACAAGGTTTTCAAATCACAGCCTACAGACAGACAACCTGTAGACACCTTCAAGTCTGTAGAGACTGCATCATCTTTTATCTGATAACTGAGTGTCACTGACACTGAGTGTCAGTGCAGATGAAGGAAAAATTAATCTTAGTGGCCAGGAAGGCCGAATTATACTCACTTTTTGAAAGATGAGGGGAACTTTTATTCCAGGAACCTTCTTTTGATCATTCTCCAGCAGTACGGTGAGAGGGACTCCAAACAGACCATTTTCTTAAAAATAATAACAGCAAAGGTGAGGGAGAAAATACAGCCTCAAACACATCTTCTTAGCTACGCTGAGCAGTGCCCAGGTGGCCACCATGGGGATGGCACAGCACGGTACCTCGTCCCCGCACCCTCTCTGCGCGGTTCCTCTTCAGCTCCACCCCCAGTGCGTCGTAGAAGGCCGTCAGCTCAATCAGGGAGAGGTAGCGGATCTTCTTCATGTCTTCAGGAGAGAGGTCTCCAACCTCTGTCAGTCCAAACCGACTTTTCCGAACAATGAATTTCTATGGTAGAGATGGGTCACATCTTTATTTACACAAAATTTACAGGACGTGAATTTATGTTTTGAGAGAGACGCCCATATGGGATCAGAAGTCATATTAGAGTAGATGGATAACACCAAAGAGCTGAACTACAACCCTGTGTATTGGCCGGGTATGTCGACATAACTTGCATCCATCTCACACATAAAATTGAGCTTCTTGCTCACCATGTTGTCTTGCAATTTGTCTGGTAAATGGAGCACAGGTATTAACCTCAGTGCCTGTATGCCAGCTGGGACAAATGAGCTATGTGTTACTTAAACTTTTGCCCAGTTTCAGCAGGATATAACATTTTGCTCTGCTTCTCCCTCCCCCAGAGCATCTTTGAATGCTGTTGAAGTAGCTGACATATTTCATCAGGAATATGGTTGTATATCAATCCTGTGTGTGTTTGTGTAATGAATCCATGCCTGCTTTGCATATTACTATTAATTTATGAGGTCTTATAGGACAGTTCAAACTGAAGATCTGAGGAAAAGCCCAGAAGCAAAATCACTTAGTCCTGATGCCAACGTGCCAATTTACTGGTACTCTTTATTACTCAAGAAGCATTTAAGCTTAGAAACAGGACTCCCAGCAGCTAAGAAATTATTTATTCAAGTAGGCTTGAACTAAGTGATACTTAGTAATTTGGGGGCATGTGAAGATGTCTACATATTTTAGAAACTGCAGTGCTGTGGACCAGAGCCAGGAATGCTGTGTCATGACAGAAGCATTTGTACAAATGTTAGAAAGAACAAATACCCATAAGTTTTTGACATAGTTGTTAGACACAATAACAAAGTTATAGTAAAAAACATGCTTTTCGAAGAACTGTGGATCTTCGGTATTTTGGTATTTTTTTTTTAAATTTAATTGTAATTTAAACCAATAATTTTTAGTCAAAGGTATAAATAAATAGCATTACAAATCATCTCCTCCCTTTAGGGAACTGAGTGGAAACCCAGCCTTTAATAATGTTTTGCTTCTGGATATTTCAGCCCAGTCCTCCCTTTTTTAAACAAATATGGACTCAATAGGCTTAACCCATCTTGAGATGAAGGCAGTCAAACAGATTAAGAAAAACACAAACAAAAAAAGAATTAAACTTATACCAGATTTTAAAAGTAAGAGAGGACAAAGGACATCTAGATCATGTAGGGTAGGACTTCCTAAATCACATTGCATATGGTCTTTCAATAGGATTTAATCTTAATTGGGGGATAAAGAGTGAAGGGGATGGAAAAACTAATTTACATGCTGCCTAGGGCATTTTAGGCCATAATCTTCCCTCCCCAGACTGTAGCAATGCCGCTGTTACTCTTATGCTAAGAATAATGTAATAAAAGCTACATGGAGGATTGTCTTCTGAAGACACAGAAAATACTAGAGAATATCTATGCATTCTGGTTCCAGTGATGAAAAAAGTGCAAAAGCAAAGCACAATAAATCATCCTGAAAATAAGAAAAAGTCACGCAGTATACATGTATTTTCTGAGGGGAAAAAGTGCGTTTGCCAAGAAAAAATGACAAACACTCCAAACCGATTACAAAGGATAGCTACAATGATTTTCCATGGTGGCTGACTGTCTCCCAGGGTCAGGATGATGTGATGTAGTGTTAACACAAGGTTTTGGGCTGGGCCTCTTTCTTCTGTCCTGTGTTACAATTTTCCAGTGATTTTTCTTACAAACAGTGGAGTCACAATGTGCAGCACTGAAGGAGGTTGTACTATCCTGAAATTAGATTACTAGTGTTTTGGCTAAGGATCATGTCTGATTTTGTGTGACATGTTGTTTCTATGTGGAACTCCACAGTACTAAGATGGGCCTGAAATGCTTACCGATTCTGTAAAATCTTCAACTAAGTCACATTGATCATGGTCCCACATTGGGGAAATTGCACTATGCAAACAGAGATGTTGAGCTGGCTCCTCTGGGAACTGCCGGGGGCATGCTATTTTATGACATATAACCTCTCCCTGTGCAGCTCAGTATGTGCTATCCATGAAGCTGGTTATATTAATGGGTCAGACCTGCCCTGGAGAACCTACTAGCAAGGAAGTAGGATGTGCAGGCTTCAATCTGTCCCTGTTGCCTCATACCTCGAGGAAGGGGAGGACAATCCTTCAGAGCGTAGGCAATTGGTCTCTCTGTGTAACAGAGCAAGAGGTGATTTTTTGCTGGGGTCCATTACCATCTGAGCCATTATGGGAAAAAGCAAATTCCATGAGTAGCAGCATATGAAGTAAGAGAAATGCCAATGTCAACAGCTACGATTGTTGACTTAACTTAGAAACTCTCTGTTTTGATGACCTCGCATATTTCTCGTATACTCTTCCAAGCACACAAAATGGTGTCCTGCATGCAGAATAGTTCATCTCCAGCACAATACTGTCTTTTTCTAATACTAATCAATTAGGCATCCACAGGTCCATGATGTTCTGGCATCTTCTCTTCCCTGTTTGTCACCGGTTTCCCTGATCTATCAACTGGAAATTGTCTAAGCTGTTGCAGAGAACAATTTGTGTGCACGTGTGTTGTTGTGGAGTCTGGGGTCCTAGGTTTGCAAGGATGAACATTTAGTTTGCCAAATTCATGATGAATGCAGAGATATCCTTACTCTCCACAAGACACCAAGTTATCCACACCACAAAAAAAGCCAGACACACTAAAGCACAGGGATGGAATCAACTTAGTGTCTTATCCCTCCTTTCATCAGGGAATCTTAATTCTGCATCTCAGGTTCTTCTTCCTTGGTGGTGCCTGAGATGGACAAATGGATAACTCTTGAACAATTTAATGTCTGTGTGGATAGCAGCGATTTCAGATTAATTCAGGACTTCGGGACACCATAACATTCAGGAAATACTTCCAAATACTTGATAGCTGTTTCATAAATTTAACTAAAAAGATGGTATCTGAAGCACAAACCTAATGCTCCAGTTTTGGGTAATGGAAGTTGTGAGGGCTGATGGAAACAGGAAACTGACTTCCTTAACTTGAAGAAATAATTTCAAATAATGACATGACTACTCAGTGCATGTCTGGTTGGATGATATGATATGATAAACTTTCCTTTCACCATTCACGTAGTATCCCCTGTAGTGTAATTGCACTGAATGCTGATTGGAGACAGCAGTGCTGCTGCAGGACTAAGGCTTGCTTTCCCCCCTTCATCTGTGAAGTGATTTTAAATCCCTGTGCTAACAAAGGCAGATAATCTGTGGGGGAATAAAGCAGAAAAGCAGACCAGTAATGAAAATGATTGTTAGTTTTAGTGCCAGTAACTGGTCTTTATTCTGGTGTGAAAAATGTGTGGATGATGCAATACCATCTGCAATGGGCACAAGCGAAAACCGGGCTTGAATACCCAGCTTAGCTTTGGTGCCTCTCTGGGAATCGATCACAAGCGTCAGGGAGGCAGAGCGGGCAGCCTCTATGAAGCACACATGGCAAAGGACAGCTAATGCATCTTAACGGACCCCAATGTGCTGGGGATATAAAGCAGGAAAGTCCTGGGTTAAAGAAAACAATTGAGGAAATATGTCGAGAACAAACTTACAGGCAAAGCAGAGTCTTCCTTTTTGAACCTCTGGTTTTTCGGCCATTCTTGGGTTTTTGGAAGGACCGTAATGGATTCTGAGAAAGAGACCTCATAGGAGAGCTCTTCTGTTATGGATGGGCTGCCTTTATCTAGTCCGCAGTCTAGACAGCTATTAGCTGAAAATAAGGGAAACTATGTATGAATACTGGATATATGCTTGCATTTAGTACAGAAACATTAAAAATTTCAACCAACATGACAAAGATCTTGAAAAAGTAATCAAGGAAGTGCTTTAGAAGGAATTTCAGTGTAAACCACAGCATGTTCCTGTTTTGTCTGGAGGAAATAACCCCTTCAAAATTAAATCCCTATTTTCATTTTAAATTATCTAAGTTGTTGCTTTTCGTGAGAAAGATAGTCAAGCTGAAACGTCCTGTTTATCAGCAATTATCAAGTTTTTGTACTCCATCCTTGTTTACTGAGGCCAGCAAACTGGGTTGGCACTTGTGTAATGAACAATTTAAAAGTTCCTGACAGAAAAATGCTATTGACACAGTTTATTGGGTCACTGTTCACTTATTTAGAATCATAAGACATTATGCATACATTTATATGCTGTCATACATATATTTCTCACAGTTGCTAGTTTAGCTGGTTAGCATCAAAACAGGACTCAATGTACAATGTTCCAGTTCAAAAATCACTATATCTACTGGAATTTCTGGTAGATATTTTGAAATTTGTTATTGCTCTGCTCTAAAATTTAGTCACCTGCTGAAACAAGTGGAGGCCAGAGGAAAATTTTTTAAATCAGTACAAGTAAGTACAGAAATAGCCTATTGTCATGGAGTCCAAAGTGTGATAACATGCATGAATTCCAGTGTTGCCAACTTTCATGACTGATCTTTCACATCTCAGGAAAATTTTAGGTTTTCCCTTAAGGTTCTACTGCTAGACACACGCAGTTGGAACAGAATCATAATTTTCATTGGAAGTGAAGTAAAATTTCAGCCCCCAGGACTGCAGAGAAGATTTTAGTAACTTGACTGAAGTGTATTCAAAACCCATGGAAATTAAGAAGTGAATTAGAAATCATTACATGTTTTATAAACATGTGCATGCCCCATGATTGTTGAATCATTACATTTCTAGATACAGGGACTTAAACATTTTATGCAATGCCCTTTGTTTTGCAAATATGGTTTGAAAAAGCTAAGTGTGTTATTAAGTGGCTTCTGAACTGTGGCCTTAAATGTTACCTAATGGCCAATCCATTTAAGATGTTTTCTATCTCTCTTTCCATTCTTGGGCCTGGGACCACAGACTGTCCATGGTACCCCTGGCCATTTGGTTCCCCACCTGTTCTAGTACGACTACTTGCAAAGCAGAGGTATCAGCAGAGCAGCTTTTGCAACCAAGAAAAATGTCTGTGGCACTGTATCCAGAGGTAAACATCTAAGACACTAGTTTTAAAACTCAGGTATTCATATCCCTTTAGTTAAGCCCTTCACAATGGCCACGGGAAGAGCACTCAAAATAGAAGACAGACATTCCTGTGGAAGGCTGCTGACAGTTATGCAGGCACTGAACAGAGCAGAGCTATCATTTTCATTAGCACTGCCAGTCACTGTCAGGGTAAAGTGTTTAAGGGATGTCCAAAATAACACCATTAGTAGGCCAGAATAATAGGGACAGAACCAGAAAAATGGTAACTTTCTAATACTATGATTTCTGCAGTATTGGAGAATAAATGTGGAGGAAATATGCATCTTTCTTGTCATGATTTGCAACAAGTAAATAAACTGCTGATATATTTTGGACAAAATTCTGCACCATATTGTTTAGAGGTTATTTTTACCTTCCAGCCTTGCAAAGATGAGTATTTTTCAGACAGTGATGCCTCAAGGGCAGAAATTTGTGTCTGTACACCAGTCTTAAATGGGAAACTTTGATTCTTGCATGATAATAAGCTGACAACGATTTTAAGGAAATATATGCAGCATGGCCTCAAACAGAAAAGAGGAGACTAACTTCAGAACCACAAAAGGATCTTTCTGTCTACCATTTTCCTAGAAGGAAGTGAACACTGGTTACAGGATGGCATACTCACAGCTAACTGATTTCCAAACTGGCTTCTGCCCGGGAAGCTGGATACCATTAGAAGGAACTGGTGACACTGGAACTGTCTCAAATGTGGGCTGATGGGCAAGGAAAAACGATCAGACCGCAGTGAAGGTAAACGTCTATGGACAGAAACTGCTACAGTTTAAGCAACCGCGTTACCATTCTCAGCTTACACTCTTTTGCCAAGTTTAAACAACCTGTAGTGATTCACCGAGCACATTTTTCATAGCCAACCCTGAAAATTAATCTTCCCCAGGCTGCACAGACTTGGATCATGTTGAGGTCAGTAATATTGCAGCTCGCTGTAGCTAATGAGTCCTGTCCTATATAATGACTGAAATTAGCTAAGTAAATTGCTGTACATAATTGTACTAAGTGAAAGGTCCTCATCAAATTGTAATCCATCCTGCTTCTAATCATTTCAGCCACAAATCTTTTTGAGGACTCTCTGACACATGTCAAACATTCACTGCTCGTAAGCACCTGTCAGAAACCAGGCTGTTTAACCCCTTTCATGATTTGGATACCAGCAAATTATTAACGCAGGGATGTCCTCCCAAAGGTTATGTACTAACGCTTAATCAGTGAATTGAAAAAACAGGGTTTTTTTTTTGAAAAAAGACCTTTTCTATAGTCAACCTAATTTCTTTCCGCTCCAGAAATCATTCTGCACCTTGTGAAAAAGGAGGAAGTGTGTGTGGCACAACAGAGAAGGGGCTCTAAAGCCAAAGGAGCGGCTTTCAAGCACTGTCACTTCTTCTTGGCAGCAGAGTTTTGTCCTTGCTTTCAGCAGTTTTGGGACTCATCATAAAGGCAAATCTAAGTGCTTGTGTGTATGCAGGGCAGTGGCAGCTAATCTCCACATTCTTGGGTAAAAAAGCCAAATGTCAGGAATTTAAAAAAAATACTCTGAAGGATGCTCAGTGAAAATAATTACAATACCCCAAACCAGCCTTGTACTTTTACATCTGTTTTTGCATCCTGGTGGTCGCTCTCGGAGCCCTCCCCCCTTTCTCAAACCTGCCTCACCCCCACTAGCCTGATGGAGCAGCTCCAGCTTTCCAGCTGAACCTGCAGCTGGGGGCCTGGATGAGTCCAGAACAGGCGCTCTTTAAATTGCTGTTTAAATTGCTCTTTAAATTGCTAAATCGGCTGTTTATCAACAAGCAGCAATGCCTCAGGGCAGAAATTTTGTCTTCCCCATTTGTAGCCAATGCACAGGAGCAGCATTCAAGCTGCTAAAAAAATGCCAGATATTTAAAAGACAGGCAGCTCTTCCAATTGGAAGCCTGAAATAATGTTGCAGTTGTTTTATTCAGTCTTATCCTCTGAGCTATTCGGGTAACAAAGTCAAATGCAACATGAAGAAATCTCTCCTGAGAGAGTACATTCAATGGCCTGCAAACTTGATAGCAAACAGGATTTGAGTCACAAGGACTTCCTTTGCCAGAAGACTCTAAGGACCATTGATTTTTTTTTTTAAAAGGAGAACAGTAGGATACTTTTATGATAAAATCCCATAACATTTACACATTTAGGACATAAAAAAGTGAGATAAATTTCAGGTGGGAGTATAGAAGTAAGGGGAGAGTTAAACTTGCCTCAGCAGTTTGGGAAAATCAAACATAGAAGTAGCTGTTCCCGCTGGTTAAGATCCAGATGGAGAAATTAATAGCAAAATTAGCAACTGGCTTTCACTGCTCAAAATATGTGACCCCACAAAGAGTATTCAGCATAGATTTATAGCGAATCAAGTTTATCAAGAAAATCTGAATCCTTCCAGCCTTGTTACACAGGTGAAATCAATAGTGAAGCAGCTGCTGCAACCAGGTTTGGCTAAAGACAGAGGAGCTGGTGGAAGGGAGCTGACAGCACAACTCTGCCTCACACACAGCAGTGCTTGCAAGAGCCTGCAGGTTGCTCTAGCCTCTGACAATTGAATGTCACGAACCATGTACTATATCAGGGGTGGCTAAAACCATCATATTCTTGGTCTAATTTCCCAGCCTCCACAGGAGAGTGTATAAAAAAGCCAAATCTCTGTATCTTTTGTAAAAATCTCTTCCAAACAGAACCAGCAACCTCTCCTCCCCCTCTCTTTTTTTTCTTAATCTTAGCATAATTTGATACAAAGAAAGGAAAGCCTGGGAATAAGGCCTTTTTATGCATGAATTTTCAAGATCCAAATTGTGCCTTTAGTAAAAATGAAGACCAAAAAACTTTGGAAGCTCATGCTTTAATGAATGTGAAAGGGCAAGAGTCAGATTTTGTCCTTAACTAAATGGAGACAGCTTTATTCATTTTGCTGGGGCTCCAGTGAAGGCAAGGCTTCTCATATCCTGATTTCTGACTGAAAGTGATTCATTAGACAGTTCTCATTATCTAGTACTAAAAACGAGTCCAGTGCTTACTGGCACAATGTACACAGGAATTTCCAATGGGAAAAGGAAACCAGAAGAGCAAGGAAAAGATGGAGATGAAGTAGATAGTTCTTTAGTAGATACCCTCATTGTAGAAGATGTAAAAGCAAATCATTGGAGCATCAAAGTGACCAAATTCTATTGTCAGCTCCACAGCTAAGGGAAATAAAGGCAAAGAAGGACAGCCTGATAACTCCGGTCAGGATACATGTTGCCCATGCTTTGGATATATTTGTATTTCTGAGCACTGTCATCACAAATGCATTTTCATGCAAATAACACAGTGTTAGTTAGTGATTCTTATTTAATTAGGACATGATTTTCTCATGCATTGCTCAAGTAAAATGCTCCTATAACTCTTGAAGAGTTTTAGTTGATCACAATGTACAGGTTTGGGCTGTTAATGAGCATGATGATTCATTTCCTCCCTCCAATAATAAAATCAATGTTTCCCCCCAATTTGTATTCTGCTGTTGATTTTTCTAGGCTTTGAGCACTAGCAGAGCTGATAGCTTCTGATGGAAGCAGCAGGGGACCAGCAGTAGGGAAAATCAGGCCACTGTGATTAATAAACCATCCAATTTAAATCTCCGTTGTGTGGCAGTCAGTCGAACCTGGTGCGTGTAGGCCTGTTTGAAAAAGAGCTGAGGCAACTCAGCTGGGGCAGACTGCTCCACAGAGGCATCACTCTCAGAGGGGCAAGGTACCACAGGTGTTGCATTTTGCTCCTGGGACCACAGTACCTTTCCAAGGTGGCCAGCAGAAAAAAAAATAATCAAACCAAACCACAACCTGCCAAAAAGGAGATATGGCTTCATCTCCTTTCATTTCAGTCCATTTGGGATGTTGAGGGAACACTCCTGCCCTGAGGGGATGGACCTCAAGGCAGGATGAGGGAAAAACACCCTTTGCTCTGGGTTGACGTACACAGACACTGGCCACCGGGCAGTAACGTCAAAACATCTAGCAAGCAGGTTTTTTCAAAACAGAGAAAAGAAGCTAGGGCAAATCTATCTGTTTTGTTTTGGGTTTTTTTTGTTTTTTTTTTTCTTTTCTTTTCCTTTTCTTTCCCCTCCCTGGATGACAACTATCTATGCTTCTTAAATGGTTCCCTAAATCTCATCTCAGGTGACCCTAGTGAGATAATCACCTTTTCTGTCATCATTAGTCACAGAAGAGAGTAATTCCTCCTGTGACCCATCCCTCTAGGCTCCTGTAGTGCTTAGGTTGTTGGGAAGAAGATGTAAGGCCATCCTCCTAATGGGGAGGATTATAGGTTTAGCTGAAGCAATTAGAGCCGTTTTGCTATTTGCAACATGTTTACTTCTTCCATTCCCAACTGAAAAAAAGGGATGGGAAAGCAAAACTCCTGGATCTCGTTTCAAGCAGTCTTTTTCCCAGCCCCTCTTCAGCAGCTTTGCTGAAAAGATTTGCCTCTCCCTGTTTCCTGTTGCTCTTCTGTTTTGACTGGGTGGTTTTTATTCTAGATCACTTTCCCAAACTGATTAATCACAAAGATTCACTGATAGCTGCAGTGCCATGCCCAGAGGCCACAGAGCTTGACCCCCTTACAAAGGGCTGCTCAGAAAACCCTCTGCTTGGGGCACAACATCCCTCCTGTGATGCATCCCTGAGAAGCTGATAATTAGGAAAAAATTTATAAATCCCATAATAAGCAGCAAAGATAGGAGCAATGGTCAATGGGAATGCCCAAAGGGTGTTGGGAACCTTGCAAGCTTTTAGAAATTCAATCCATCTCCTTTGTAGTCCTTTGGAGGGAGGTAATGATGTGCTCTGGAGCTGTATTTGTGTGTCTGTGTTTAACATTTAAGTATCCTGCAGAACTGGAAATATTTGTGGGAAGAAGAATTAGAAGTCTTAATTACTTTTTCAGTCTTATCTTTCAGACTTCCAAAATGCAGAACTAGTAGGTGAGCTGAATTTCAGAGAAGGTAAAACAGTGATTTGAAGGGCAATGGCTCTGAAGCTCCTGATTCCTTTAGCAAGTGACAAACAGAGGTGAAAAATAAGCAGGTCAAAAGCAAATCAATACCGTGCCTACCTGAGAAAACAGGTACAACATTTATTTGTCTGATTGAAATTTATTAGGAAACTTAGGTTTTATTACAACTTTTAAAAATTTTAGACATATTGAGGTTTACAGATACTTGAAATGGGAGAATTGTGCTAATCTAATAAGAAGCGCCATCAACATTTTAATGTTCATGCAAACGTGCCTGAGGATTTCTCATGCAAGACAGTCTGCCCACAGGAAACTACTGGATGCTTCTGGATATATTTGTGGGATATGTGCAAGAGGTTCAACGGAGCCCAGATACTTAAACTGGAGACAAATAAATTAACTCCCCAATCGTTATGTGTTTGTAATTTTAATATAACTATGCAGCTACAGTTTTGTCTCCCAATGTTTTGTTTTAAATTCATCCAGGATGCCAAGACTTGAGGAGAAGATAGGACCAATAGCAAAGGACAAAACATTTTCATAATGAAAAAGGGTTTCTTGGAGTTTTGTAATGGCAAGACCTTTAGCATTAATTTCAAAGGTGAGCTAGTGAGCTTATTGGTGAGTCCCATTTAAGATATCATGAGTAATGTGTGAAGTCATGTGTTGAGCGTAGGACTAAACTCACACCGTTGACTGCATTCACCAAAATCCAAACGTGTAGGGATTGGAATCGGTGTGTTTAGAGATATCCTCAGGGAAAAGTGGATGAAACCACCAGAGGCAATGCTCATTTCCGAAGCCATGAAGCAAATGAACAGTTAATAGATTTTCATTTGCTACACAAGTGAAATGTAACTGCCAGTGCACCAGTTGCAATCATGCTGGCAGGTGTTTAATTGCTTATGCATATTTGAACCCCAGTTGCTTCATTAGAGAAGTTTTACTTCACCACTGAGACTGCTGAGTAAATAGCAAGTGTCCCCAGAAGCCAGCAAAAATTTGAATAGCTGCCAAGAGTAACTCACCAATTTCCAAAAAATAAGCGAGTAAATGTTAGTCTTGATAGGAGATTGCAGGAGGAAGGCTGGCAACAGATACAACATTATGTTACAGGTTAGTTGCAAAACTGTGCACCATCTATTTTATTTGGTTTCTTCCTTTCCTCTCCAAATGCAGTAAATACAGCATTAAAAGTCTGGACTTAGTGTCAGGTACTGCTACTGGCTGTTTGTACATTGTCAGCCGAAAAGGGTTCCTGTCTGGTAGAAGCATTGATGAGCTACTTGCAAAATGCATAAAAATTAAGCTCAAAAGCATTCACTAGGATGCACTGGCTACTTACAGAAGAGTCATTGGTGCCAAAGATGTCTCGCACGTCCCGGACTGTGTGCTTGTTCTTCTTCCTTAGGGTCTGAGTGTAGGTGTTGTACCTCTTCTGTACGGCAGCAGCTTGAGTTCGGGTCAGAGTGGACAGCAGGGCTTGGCCATCCTCCTCTTCAGCTCCCGAGATCAACGTAGACAAACCTACGTCTTGCAGCCATTCTGCCTCCAGCTCCCCTTCTGTGGAGGAAGAGAGCGTGTTACCAGGCCTGGCATGGGAGGGAGAGGAGGCTGAAGAAAGGGAGATGGCACGGTGGATTTTTGCCTTAGCCTTTACCTAGAGAAGATTCCACTTCGAATCTGAAGCCACAAGTGTAATTTAGTTTTATCAACATACTGTCAACTTTCAGCTTGGCAGTCTCTGCACAGGAGAGGCATAGGAGAAGTACAGAAGAAGTGTTTTTAACCTATGCATCAACACAGTCATGTGAAGAAGGCAGGAGAGTGCCCAGCCTGACACAGCAAGGTTGCTAAAAACTAACCCCACATTCAAGAGTATAAATCCCCTCGGTTACCATTTATACCACATTGTACTGGATGAAGCCATTTGCCAGGTGGAAATTAAACTGGTATTCCTATTAAAATAAGCAAAAGTACCAAAGTGATGTATACAAAAGAATAATGTGTTTGCACGTTAAAGATGAGATTTAAGATGCCAAAGTCAGCTGGACATCAGACTCCTAGTGAAGATGCCACAGTAAGAGAAGTGTGATGTCCAGCTAGTCCAATAGCCTGTTTTGAATAAGCTGGTTAAGATCCAGATCTGCTCACTAAAGAACAAGGGTAGGGTGGTTGTCAAGGAGGTCAGGTAGGGATGGAAGAAGCAGAAATAGCTATCCTTGCATGCAAGGTATCATCCTGATTTCTAATAATTAAAGACTGACTAGCACTCTACACCCCAGCATTTCCTGATATCTTGATTAGTGACTAATATCTTCTTGAATCCTGTTCAATATCTGCTTCCTAACTGGTCCAACATGGCAGCTGATTCCAGAGTGAGCTTATGAATATCCCTTGTCACTGTAAGACAGGGAGAAGCTCCCAGTCGACCATCTCTAAATCATTTAGTAATTTAAAATTTTGTCATCATTGCCTTTCTATTTGTCTGCTTTTTAAAGTAAACAGCTGTAGTCTTTTAAAATCTCTCTTCACATAGGAGATTTTGAGAGCCTTCATTTTAGTTCTGTGAACAATCCTAGCTCAGCAATATGCTGGTTAAGACAAGACAATAATTGCATTCCAGCTTTGACTGAAGAAAAGGTATTACAAATAAACATGTCAAACAGGAAATGGATTAATTTGCAGCACGTTCTATAAAACACCTACTGAATGCACTTATTGTTCTTGTCCCAGCACTGGTCGTAATGGCAGGTTGGTATTTCCACTCTCCCTTTATTGCCTCTTCTTGACACTAGAATGCAGGCAGATTGATAGATACCAGTTTGCTGTGCTTTGGCAGTAAGATACACAAAAAAAGAAAATTACAGGGCTGGACGGTAAGGACAAGTGAAAGCATCTTACACATGTGCCTTCACTGGCTTCATTGTTAACTGCTTTGTCTCTTTACAAAGCTCTATAAAAATATCTGCTTCTAAAACCCCTGCTCTATGTTAGATGGGGTGTGACCAGCTCTGTATCCCATGAAACAGCTTTTCTCCGCTCAGAACCTTTCTGCATCCTCAGATAGAATGACAGGCTGTTCCTTTCCCTCCTTTGTAAGCTTTGAACCAATGGTTCTTCTGCTGTCCTCACTCTTCTTTCTAAGGTCTCATTTCTGTGTACCACTGTTCTAGCCACATCCATTCATGTTCCAGTTTCTTAATTATATTCATTTTGGCTTTTGTCCTGACAGATTCTTTCCAAGAAATTACTTTTTAACCAAACTTGTCTTTCATGATGCTATGAAAAATAGTAAAGCAGACATGAAATTGTGCCTGCTTTCCAGCCACCCCTGTGACTTGTTTTCTCTGGCTGTTGCCCTTTTCCTGTTCCAACCATTCACAAACAATAGACTAAAACATAACGACAACAACCAGAGGAGTAAAACTATTAAAGAGGCATAAAAAACCCTCACAATTTTATGACACATAGGTTTAATAAGGGCTAAAAGAAAAACATGTTGTTTTACAGAACGTTATTTTTACAGTGGTAGCTACTTATACAGCAGGGTCTTGATACCGTGTTTGATTCTGCTCCACCAGAAGACAAACAGATAATCAAGAGGGTTCCCTCTGGTCGGTAATTCTCTTTTTCTCATAGAGATTGCCAGGAAAGAAGTGTACCTTTCTTTGATTTTCAGATATAACCTCAAATAACAGGATCCCAGCCTTGTAACGCTAAGTGTCAAAGCATTTCTGCACATCACTGCCATCTTAAATGCCCCATGACTTCCTCTTCCCCTACATTTTCATCCCTTGTATCACTTGTTATGATCTGTTCTTTCTTGACCTTAGTTACTAATGTCAACAGAGTAAGTGTGCTGATGTCTTCCCCTTGCACATGTGGTCTGGCAAAAAACAGCTTTGTGGTTTTGACAGTATCAGTGGTGCCTGGCTGCTGTCACCCTTTGGCTTCCTTCTTATGGATTCTGCACCTCTTCCTCTCAAAGACAACTCAAAAGGGTGATGAATATTTGTTTTTATTTTTCCCTGGGGGCTTTTACATTGATTTTCAGTGATTTGATCCTCGGCAAGGAGTATTATCCTATTAGGAGCTTAATAGAATTCACTATTATTTCCAAGATTTATAATCTCAGACTGAAAATATTCCTGAAGTTAATAACTAGAACAAGCACTGCCTGGTTGTGTGTGAATGTATGCAATATATTTGTGTTTAAAACAACAGTATGAAGGTAAATTAAGTGTGGAGATGTATTGCATTTTACCTTGCAGTCTCGTTTTTAATTCTGGACAGAGGGGAAAAAAATCAATGCAGTGTAATGAGGTGTAATCAGACAAAAGGTAACAGAGGACTGCAGTAGAATTTTCACTGTTGTGAAGATTTAACTCAGCAGTAATGAAACTGATGGAAAAGTTTCTGAGAACATGGCAAATGGGCTCCTGTATTGCCTTGTCCCACTGACTCATCTGTCGTGGCAACTCACAGATATGTGACATTCCCCTGACTATGCAGACAAATCAGGGACACCCAGTTCACACTGACAGTTACATGAAGGAGACACCAAGAAGTTCACAATCTCTTTCTGGGGTCTCCAAGGTAGACAGCATGATCAGACAGGAATTTTTCTTATATGGCCAAACTGATTGAGGCAGATTTCTTTTCTGCTTTCCCGTAACAATAACCATAAACTTTCAGTGTTAAACCTTGACTTATTTTTATTTGAGACCCCAAGCTGGCACAAAGCGGTGCAGTTTGGATTTAAGGTGCTGGACCATAACCCTAGTACCAGACCAAGACTGTGGTGAACAGAGGTTTTCTCCTTTTGCTTCCAGGATTTCCCTACCTGGAACTAGTAAGTGGGAGATGTTCCCCATTGAAATGGTACATGGTTGGTACCTCTGTGTGGGATCCTTATCACCACTGATTACATATTTGGTTGCTTAATGAAATAGCACCCTTTCCCCCTTTTCACCCTTCCTCCTGGTAGCAGAATTACTGACATCCCATTGCACGTCAAGGTAAGAAAAATACATCGTCACTTGTGTTAATAATTGTATGGAAAGATCATACCATTGTTTCAAAATCTATCCCTAGATCAGTAGTTACCAGCCTAGTGGCCATAATTCACAGAAAGGTTGCAGTAGTTACCAGTGGGTCATGACCTCAAAAGAAATTTGTTTTCATCCTATAGTAACACCTGATATTTTGTGTTGCACAATATAATGCATTTGTAAGTTGGGTCATAACTAGAGAAAAATGAGAACTGCTGTTCTAGATGTTATCAGAACACCTAAAACAAAGCTGCATTGCAAGAAGCTAGTGCAAACAATTACATGGTTTTCCAAATACATTATGAAAAATGAGAGGGGGAAACATTAAGGTAACAGAATGAGGTGGTAGTACCTTCAGCATAATTTGTATAAATGATGAATGAATTTTGACAAGTGGGGAGTCTGAATGATGTAGGCATCCCCCTGTTCAGATTTATCTCTAATTTCTCTTTGAATTATATCTAAATTGGACAATCTCAGACAAAGAGGCAGGTATCAAATTTCTGATAGCAGCAAATGATATCTAACTAAAAACTGCTTCAAGACTTTCATAACTCCTCATTATATCCTACCAAAAGCCGGAAAGCTGAAAATTCCAGTATACTAAATGAACTTTTAGGTCCTTTTATATGTTTTGGTTTATTTTATTTGATGCTGGATATGAAGTTTTCATTTCACACCTCTCTTTTGTTAATTACACCATATTTGTCCTCCTGAAGCACAAATAAAAATGGTGCAAAATAAACTACTTCAGATGTCAATTACCAGCTCCAGTGCATAAACCAGGTTGAATTATTGTTTCTCTGCAGTGGTCTGTCATACAATGACCAGAAGTAGAGCTACAATGATCATAGACCCAGCCTAGCACTTTTGCTCCTGCTGAATGACAATAGGAAGGAGACCAGGGCATTATGATAGAGACAAGGCAAAGCCAAGGTGTGAGCAAGAAGTGGTGTTCCTGTGCTTACCATCAGCAGGTTTGAACTCCAAAAGCGTTGCTTCTTCAGCTCCGTCTTCACTGCTCTCCTTGATGCTCTCCACTTCACACCAGAAGTCCTCCATGGAGGTGCTGTCCATGGAGGCCTGTGAGTTGGAGCGACTGAATGCCGGAGGAGGTGCCGACTCGTTGGAAAGCATCCTATTGATTCTTCGACAACGAGGGAGAGACTTTCTGAAAAGAGATAGAGATGAAAAAAAGAAATTCTATCTTTCTGCCATGTTAACTTGTACCACACAGACAAAGCATGGAACTAGGGCTTCAACTGTGATTATAGCAGGGAGCAGGGAACAAGAGGAGGCAAAGTGCACAGTTCTGGTGGTCTTCATGATCTCTGTTGCTCGTAACAGTTATGGCTGCAAATTTATTCTGCATCTAATAATTTATCTCTTAAATATCATTTAGTGTTTTATATTAAAAAGTGAGGAGGGAAACTCAGGAGGTGCAATTTCTATTTCTAATTCTGATGAGTTAGAAAAATCTAATCTCTTAGTATCTAATGAGACACTGGAAAAGTATTTCAACTTCTTTGTTCCTCAGTTTCTCTTTCTATCCCTTCCTGTTTTGCTTACTGGCTGAAATGCTTCAATGCAAATTTCTTTGGGGAAAAATTATCAAACTTGGGAACCCTGAAATATTTTACAGACTCGTCTTGGCTCCATAAAGGAATTAAATCGTTGAAATATTTTAATTCAGAAGAATAATTACCTTTTATTTGAAATTCCTTTAAAAAATAATCCATTTAGAAATGAAATTAAAATAAATGAAATCTTAACAAAATTTGTCTTTGAAATGAAATAGTATGTTTTATGCCAAACAGATGGTTTTGATCACAGGTTCAAGAAAAATTATAATTCACTAAAAATCAAATTTCAAGTGACAGTTCAATAGTGATGGAATCAAAACAAAGGAGTTTGTTCCTTACTCGTTTGTTCATGTCTTTTCCCACTGTAAGTTCTTGCAGCTGAAGACAGTTACACAAGTTCATACAAAATCTTGTAAATAACTACTACGAAAGTCTTGTCTGCCTTTGCTCTTTCGTATTATTACAATTGCAATACTGCAAGAAGCTTTTGTAAGTGTAATTAGCAGTAGTTACAGTAAACAGTAAAAATAACCACAACAATATTTGTACAAAGGAGTCAGGAGGTAACATAATTATGGCAGAGAGCTAGACTACAGGAATTAATGGAAAATTTTGTCATAAGGTCTTCTGGCCTTCACTTATCTGAATTAATTCAAATGCAGTTTCCCTTTCTCTTCCTTTTCTTTATGGCATCATCCTGCCAACAAGCCTTTGTTTTAAACCACAGACATCACTTTTACTCCACTGAAAAAAAAGATACTTCCTTTTCAGTATTTCCCTCCTTGTCAAAATTTTCGTAATGGATGTATAAACAATATATTACTTGAAAACACTGACTGGACGTGCTTTCCCAGCTTTGCGCCGGTGCCTCTGCTGCATCCCCCCTGGCCAGCAAAGGGCTGGCTGCTTCCCTGAGGCTGCTGGAGCCTCCTCGCTTCATCTGGGTGGTCCCAGGCGATTCCTTCTGAGTTAGATCTGAGCCCTGGGGGGCGGCTGTGGTGGAAATGGTGGAATACAACAAACCCAGCTGTGGACATTATCAGTATCAGGCCTTTACCCCTTTTTGAACATGGGGAGGTGTTGTACAGGCGCTTCAGCTGCCAAACCTGCTGTGTGTCCTCACGGTCAGCTGCTGGGAAGCAAAGTTCTCTGATGGGTGGCAATGTTTCCGCAGAATGAAATGTACTGTGGTGCTGTGGAGACACACGTCCTCCAGAAGAGGAGTGCTATCTATCTGCAGTGTTTCGATCCTTTTTTTTTTTTTTCCCCATAAACAGCAAATGATTGCTTGCTTTTAAACATAACGCTGAAACTGTTACTGTTTGAATTAGAACAAGCCGCAGTCACCAAATCTGAGAAGAATTTGTGACACAAGTGTGGTTAATGCTACTTGAGTGCTTTCCATGTAGCTCTCCCTCCAGGGGGAGTCAAGCTTTTCAGTCGGCTTGTGCTTGCAAAGCCTCAGTTGACTGGGGTAGCTGATAAATCGCGATTACTGTAATCATGGATCTGGAAGTGGCAGCCTCTGTTTTTTCATCTATCTTTCTTCCCGGCAAGTCTCACAGGACTTAAGTATCGTGAACTAATACTGTACCAAGCGTCCCCAAGCAGAGGTTTTAACCAGCAGAAGCAGAACGCCTGAGGAACAGCCACTAAAAACCCACCTCTTCAGCTGGGAGCTGGTGGGGATGGGGGAAACAGGTCCCGCCAGCCAGCGGCTTACTGCCGTGAAAGGCTGCACTCTTTTGTTTAAAAGGTGATAGTGAGCACAAATAAGGAAAAAGGCAAAACTTCCTGGCACTCTAACGGCATTTGGGGCCCCTTTTCACTGGGCACTTGTACAAGCAGAGAGAGAGGCCAAGGCCTGCTGTCAGGGGGGCTCATCTCCCACCCCGGCTTCCTCCGTGGCTTGGGGCTCTGCCTGAGCGCCCCCCACGCTGCTGCCCACAAAGCCATTCGTTAGTGCAAACCTTCATGAAACTTAAGTCCCTACATCTGCTTTATAGCACAGCCCAAAGCTCCCGGGCCAGCGATCACAGGAAGGAACGCTCTCGCCACTCTGGAATCAAACACGTGCTGGGACGAGAAGAGGGCTTTTTTTTTTTTTTTTTTCCCCTGATAGCGTCCCTGGCTCCCATCTTTTAGTCATGGTCAGGGAATTTAAACATTTCCTGCCCTCCCAGTGTGAATCTTGACCACGACCCTTGTGGTTTTCACGCACCACACCAGACTGATCCTTGTGCTTTGACTCCAGCCGCACTTCAGCTAGCTCAAACCAAGGCTTTTTATTTCACCATATTAGGAAGAAAGAGGCTTGGTGGGTTCTTTCTTTTCTCCCCACAGCGAGTATGCGATTTTGTAATATTACCATACCAAAAAGCTAAATGCAAAACAGAGCACGTAGCATGGCAACAACCGCTGTGACAACCAGATTTACCAAACAAGTCTAAGGTTCCTGGGTAATTAACGTGCATTTACAACAAAATTAAAAGTACAGAGCTTATTTGGAAAATCAGCTGAACAAAGTCACCTGAGGACCTTATATATGAGGCTTGTTATCTCAGCCTGGATTAAATCAAGCTGTGTAAAATTCCTGTAACAAGAAAGGTTAGGCAGAGGTGCTTTATTCTTATTGGTAAACAGCTGAAGCTTGCTTCCAGGTGGTCTGGTACAAACTTTCTGCAATTATTCTGAGTCTGCCTATTAAAAGCTCAATGCTTGAAAAGACCTCCAGCTGCCATTTTGACCCATATACCTGTGGCTTTTGTCCTGGAGGAAGTGGTCTTCCTTTTATGTGATAATGGCAGTTGTCTCCATTTCCTCCAGCCAAAGCTGATCAAAACAGTTTCAGGAAAAAAAAAATATCTTACTGAGGAAGCAAAGCATATTCTTCAATGCTTTTAATTCATTCTTGAAGGACAGTGAATGAGCACTGACTCAGCAAGCTGCTGGCCTGTCTCAGAAATAGCTCAACCTGGGAACTTGTCACCTGGGAACTCTCCTAGCAGAAAATCTGTGTTCCCAATACCTTTTTCACCCTCAGGGATTTCTGGCTTGTTTGCTCTTTTTCTCAGTGTCTGTAGAGAAGCTTACAAGTAATCTGTTGTTCTTACAGAAAATTTGAAAGCCAGTCTTGTTAGGTAAGTAGCAATCATGCAGGTCATACTCAATTTCATTTGCTCCCTCACACACCCAGGCAATGGTGAGCTAATCTGAAAGGCCAACTAAATTAAACACAGGAGGGATCGCAGATCCTGGCTTTCTAGATGGAAAATGCTGGAAGAGAAGGACAAACCTTAAAGCATGAGCAAAAAGTAAAGTGAATTTACTGAATGAGATGAATTTTTTTTCAAGGTGGAATTAAAAAGAAAAAAAACACTACACACACACAAACCTACACACAAAGGAAAAAAAGGAAAAAGTATATTAGAATGGACAGTGTTATCAAAGAACACCTCTATTACTGGATATTGGTCACAGCAGAAAAGGTTAAAGAGCACCAGTACAGAGAAATATGATGATATCATATAGAAAGCTTTCTGTGGAAAGATTTTTGCAAAGAAGCAGGGTATTTCCATGGGGTACAAGGAGGCTGATTCAACTGTGTGTGACTCTGGCTTTGCCCTGCTGTATGTTTATAACACTGATGAAATGCAATAGCAAACCAGGGACACTGTACCTCTATTTTATGTTCTGTATATCGTGCAGAAGTGGGCTGTTCTGGGTCTGACAGCACATACTGATTTCAGGATAGCCAAGCCAAATCCAATAACCAATGCTTACCCTACCCCCAAACTGAAAGTTTGCCAAACCACACGAAGAGCTGGCTTGGTGATGTCTAATGATTTCTCACAGGCTGACTAATGATAAAGCCAAGCTTGTGTTTTCAGTTTAATTAGGTAATGGGTGGTAAAGAATCCATAAAACAAACTGGAGCAATAAAGCCATCCTGTAGTTAAACCCACCATTTAATCCTTGTTTACACAGAGAGACAGGACATCTTACTCTTGTGGGTTATTATGCTTCATTTCATTCAGTGGGTCCTGAACCTGCTTTACCACAACTAGTCACATTCATAGGAATGGGAAAGATTAAGGAAGCAAATTCTCCTGGTCATTTTAGGCCCAAGATCCACTTTCATATTGCAATCATTCTGTCAGTGTAGCCACTTAATCCAGTGAAGTCAGTAGCGCCTGAAGAACACAACAGTGGCAGAGTACAGTGTTGTTTCCTGTTCCCAAACCTTTATATTCTTCAGTTTGTCATAACAATTCACCAACTTCCGACAAAAAAATATTACCCTTTCTCTGCTCATCTCTTCTGAAATTTAAAAAGGAGGGTCGTAACTTGCATTGGCAGGGAAATAAAATGTTTTGCCCTTTATTAAAAGCTATATTTTCCTCTATTTTTAAATGTTAGGAATCAGTCATCTGCCAATATTTTATTTAATTTTTTTTTTTATAAAATGTATTAAAAATCCAGGCAAAGAAAGAGTCCAGCAATTGGAAATAGTATCCCTGTGCACAGTTCATGGCATAGTTCACTCTTGCCCCAAATCTCTTGTCTTCTGGTTCCTTCCTGATGACCCTATTCCAGCACTGTTTGCTGCCCGCTTGTTTCCTTCTTTCAATGCTTAATGGCTTCTGCGTACAGAGGGACATATCTCAGACAATATCCCACCATCTCTGTCTGCACACTTCTGTCTCTGATTGTCTTGCAGATGTTAGCCAAGTTGTAAGCAGTGAATCCTAAAGTTTCCCCTTTTGCATAGCAAATATTTAACCTACCACGCTCATTGATTTCACAGAGGTGTCACCCAGCCTCCCTTTTAACAGAGTATTTGAGTAAGAAGCAGCAAAGGATTTTGTTTCATTAATTATTTTCTCATCCTGTTGCCTAGCAGAACTCCAGAATAATATGAAACTCATTTCTCTTTGATACAAAGCTGTATTTGAAAATAAGATGAGTTATCACCTTACTGTATCAGCCAGACATGAAAACACAGGAATTCAGTAGTTTGCATGCCTTTGTATTCTATGAAACATTCTACAAAATATGCTTCTGTCAACTATTAATTTTACGTCTAAAGATGCTTTTCTGTCTCCATAAACATTTTTTGTATGTAAAGGACTTGTTTAATGGGTCTTAAGATTTAAGCACTTAAAAGAGAAAAGACTTTTAAGATTTAAAGGAATTAAGAGAGTTTCATTTCTTCATTTATAACTCGTCTGCAACTCATCAAAGTGATGACAGGAGTCAGGAGATTCAGCTGTAGAGTTTGCTCACCAGTGTTACCTGCCAGCTTTTAAAAATGCATTTCACCTTATGTTCTTCAGCTCTCTGTTACGCAACTTTTTCATAAGTGGTACGGAAGTCCCCTGTCTGGAACAAGGGCCACATTGTGACTGCTCTGTGGCTGAGCATGAAGATTGCAGAAGAATCTCTCTCTGTTTGTGCCTTCCAGTGTGAGGGCTCTCACAATCAGACCCTTTGAGCTAGGGGAGTGCAGGGAATATACTCTCTAGGTATTGCCTCCTGGCAACGATGACCTTTGAGGACATGACCCAGACCTCTCCTCCACACTGGCAATCACATCACTTCAACTCTGGCCTGATGCGACAGAGACAGTGCACTACACGGCTTCAATGCCTCCGTCAAAATCTGAAAGGGACTTTATTTTGCCTTCATTCTCCTAACAAGGCTGTTTCTAAAGGGCAGTAGGGATTCCCAAATGATGAGCACTAACAAGAGTACATTCTGTTAGCTGTTTTTTTTTTCAAGTGAATCATATAGATTAAGAGGCAGGAGGATAAGATAGTTTTGAATGCTGAAGAGTTAAGGACTTGAGCCGATCACGGTAGAGAATGTTAGATGTAACTTTCGTTGGTTATGGGAAAGATAAAAAGCAGCTAGACACAGCCAACAACAGGCAAAAGTTGGTTGTGAGCAACCACTTTAGACTTCTTAAACATTTCCAACACATTTTTATTGTTAGGGGTGACAAATTCTTCTGTTGTGTTGGTGCTTGCTTAAGTTCAATTGCTTTTATGTGAAACAAATCCTCGTATCTAGGGCAGACCAAGGTTTTCCAGGAAGAAACACAGGCACGTGGGCCATGTGCTGTAGGCTGAGGAAATCCCATGCTTCCAGGAAATGTTTGATCTATTGTGCACGTACAGTACCAATTATTTGTGTCTGAGCCTACGGGATGTGACGGTTCACTGTACATAAGCCTCAGAGATGATGAAGGCCTCCAGGAGCCCTGGGCTCACTGTCTTTGTAAGGTACAATTTATCCACTCATGTTGAGTAGATGCCTCCAAAAATTCCAGCTGTCTGGCTCTCACCCAGAGAGGTCACTGGGTAGCTGAGCACCCCAAAATCCAAGGCAAACCCTTCAAATTCCACCTGGACTGAATTTGAAATCTAGCTGTATAGCAGCCCTGGATTTACTGCTATAACTTTACCAGTCCTTGGCATGAATTACTTAGTTAAGCCACACAGTAAGAATGAGGCAGACACATTTCATTCCGTAGCTTGGCGCACACAGCTACCGAGTGTCTTACCCAAAGTAGCAAGCAAAGATGAAGCAGAGTCACATGAATGAAAAGGAGCAGGGGAAGCACAAATGCGCTCGATCCTGTCTGAACTCTGGTGCTGGACGAAGTTCAATGCTGTTCACTGCATTCCCTCAGTCTCTCCTCAGAGAGCTATCTGTAGTAGTGAGGAAGCTCTCACAAAAGGTGGTAGAAAAGCTGTGTTTCTCTTTTGCTTGCTACTGCTCTGGCAGTGTCACTTCTAAGGTAAGCAACAGCCCTGCAAGCACTCCCCGGGGACAGCGTCGGCTCAAGCCAACTGAAGTACGTCAAGCCACTATGCATGCATGTGTGTGCAGCTACAAATACCAAGGAGGATGGGAGGAGGAGGATAATGTGCAGACTGATCCAGAATCTTCTCTCACAGTAAAATTGATAAGCCTTTGCCAGCAACTCACACTTAGCCAGATTCATTATTTATAGCACAACAGGATACGGTTAAAACTGTGGGAAATGCACAGGTTCGAGAGCTCTGATGAGGCTTAAATCATTCAACAAGCAAAGAAGCAAAGCACGTAAAACCCCAACGGGATGTAAACTGGACAGTATTAAAAGATTTTTGGCTCTAGAGACACAAAGTTGATTTTTTAAAGAAACAGAAATATTAAAATAACCATCAGGCATGAGGAAACACTGAAACATAAGGGGTCCAACTTTCTACAGCTTTCAGTACAGTTTCTAAAATTGCCTGCATTTATAAGGCAATTGGGGAAGAATATGTATTTGTTTTTATTTTAGATTATTCTAAAAAAGTATCCTTTCAACCAGCATGATTATTATCAATAAGGAGCTCACAGTATTTATAGGACTTTCTCTCCTGAAGCACTTCAAAAGACAAATTCATTCATTTTGGTGGAATTAAGGTAATAATATAAAGAACTGGACCATATTGTCTACTAGAAGGCATCTAATGCAACTATATACATTGCAAGTGTAAGCTCTTTAAGCTCCGGACATAATCAGTTAAGGGAGGCAGATTCTTCTGGAGAGTAGACATGTGAACTAAACAGCTGCTTGAAGCCATGCAATAGTCTTTGAAGTTTTCTTTGTGCTTAGTTTTAAGTGAACTCTAGCTTTTACTTTCTCCCTTGCTATAATTAATGTACCCTTTGAAGTAAGTGTCACCACTCCTCCCGTTACCTTTTTTTTCAAAGGCTTCAGTACCCCAGCGAAAAAGCAGTACTTATTCTTGTTAGTTATTGGGGTTTCCCTTAAATGTGTTTTAATTTATGTGAAGGGCAATGGTTGAGCTACAGAACACAAATATGTAAACTCTCTAATGTGTTAATTTACATTTTAGTCATGAATGGTATAGGTTACCCTGCAAGTCACGTGAAAACATTTTAAACATCCTGCTTAATGGTATTCACAGGACTGGACTGAAGTAATGTGAAGCAACACATCAAATCTTTAAGGCTAAGCAACACAAAACTTTTAAAACTATTTTATTGAAAAAAATGCTTATGTGGTGAAGATACTCTTGAATCTTTTGTCAGAGTGGGGAGCAGCTTCACATTGTCACTATAAAAATCCTGGATCAGATCTCAGATTGTTATAAACTGTTACAACCCCACTAGCTTAATTTATCCCTTATGTTTAAATTCAGAACATCTTTCTTTGTGGTACTGCTAATGTTGAAGTTATTACAAATCACAAAAGTTTCATGAGCAAATGTACTTCTCACCATTTAGATTTTTCTCGGCAGCTCTTGGTTGGCTGTCGGGCAATTCTGAACGCTCAGCTTGTATTTTCCATGGTGTATTGTACTTTGTGGCATACTGAATCAGTCAGAAGGAATGAAAAATTTGCTGGAAAATCCTGTAGCCAAATAAAAATCAAGATGTGCATATAATTCTATTTTTTGCCTCTCAAGCACATTGGTAAAGATTGTATGTGTTACTTTGAAAAGACTCCCAAATTTGCTGAATAGACTGTTCTTTTGTTAATGAGAATGCCTAATAAAGCAGTGTAGATAAAGAATGTGCAATGAATAAAGATGAATCTTGGAGAATATCTCAAAGCACTATGTTCCTATTCTTACCTGAAGAAAAATGGTTACGCATCAGCTAGAAACTGATGGAAAGTACATCAACATGGAATCTTGCCCGTGTCCAGAACAGTCTGCAACTTTATTCTGAATGACTTGGGGCAACATGAGGCCTCATCTCTATCTCTAGCTCCCTTTCTCCCTTTCCATCCCTCCATTTGCAGCCATCCCTGAACTCTGCCTCTTTCCCTTCCTTTTCCATTTTCCGGAAAGCAAGTGCTGCTGGGCTGGGCAAGAGCCTCGTGTAGAGGTGGAGCAAGCAGGGAAGCTGATAAGGTCTCTGTGCAGAGAGGAGGTGATACCAGTGTGGCACAGGGGGAGCTGACACACAGGGGAAGGGATGGGGATTGCAGCCGATGGGTGTGATCCCACATTTCTCCAACAGCATTTGATATCTCCTTATCAGAAGAAGTCACACATTCTCTCTCCATCTAGTTCTAAATACAAAAAACTCAGAATCAAAGCAAGTATGGTACTTTACATTCTAAAAAAATAAACTACTAAAAAATCCCAGACAGCTAGGCAATATTAACAGAGGTGAATCCTCTTGGCTCTGCTGAAGCCAACAGAAGGTTTTGCTAATGCAGTGCACATTTCACCTTTAAACTTTAAAAAGCAAGCTATATTAAATAGATTTTTTGACCAACATTTTTTAGGGAAACAAGGAACAACTAATTTCTTTCTAATTCATTCATCTTCTTTTTGGTTCAAATTTTATGGTGTTTCACTCACTTTGAAATTAAATAGCAGTATATTATTTGGTAACCTTTCCCATCCAGGACATCAATAACTGTACAAACATAATTGTGTAAGCATAAAGCTGAATTTAAAACAACAGCTGGTAGAAGACTCCTATCAGAGATTGGTCTAGAGAATTTTAATTTATAATGTGGGTACAGAAATGTGTTAGCAAGAACCTCTTGAACCTATGACACTAGTATCATTACCAGTACTATGAAACATCATGGTGAGATGATAGGAGATGTAACTGTAAGAAAGGACAGAGGAATAAAGAGGGAAAGGAAAAAACAATGCATGTTCTTCTACTTTGGCTGAACAAATCCAATTAATGGGGAATAAAAGGTTTACTGTGATCTTAAAGTGATTTCTAGCCTTATGCTAAAGAGACAGAGGGAACATCTTCATGAGAATTTTCAAGACAACACCCTAATTTGAACTGGTATTCTTCTAATTTGAGTTCAAATGTTTGTACTATGTGCCTGTGAAAAACATGACCTTTCTATGGAAGGAGCCAAACAAATCAGCTATGCTTCCAAACAGCTTCAATTCTAGAGAGAGCTGGAAATGTTTGACTAGGTTACACTTCTTTACAATCCTCATAAAAAAGGCAAATAACAGAATAAGAAAAATCATATCTTAAATGGGAATACTGGTACATGATGTATAGCAGCTTTCCAGTTTCCTTCAGTTACTTTTTTTTTTTTTCTCCGGCTTATTTTATTTTAGAAGTTTATCAGAAATATTTAATCCACGAGCACTCTGAGGGAAGCAGTAGCACACCAGCTATTTCAAAGCTAACTTTTCAAATATTCTGCAACTCCTGAAGCTCTGAGAGACCACTGATATTTACAAAACATGGTGCTTTTGTCCGCAATTACTCATGAGTAATTCTGAATCCTCCAAGGAGCCCTGCTGAAGCCAGCCAAATGACTCTTGTGCATCAGGTTTGGAAGTTTAAATCTCTTAATATTGACACTGGAGGTGTAAGAGGTAGCTCTTGGAAATCTGTGAGGAAAATGGGCTCACATTGAACAGAAGTCTTTAAGGCTCAAAAGATGTAGAGGGACAATATTATCTTAAATTCAAGCATCTTAACATAGGTATAAAATGCCCCTTCATGTTCTCCCCTGAAGCAGAAATCCTAGATGGCCAGAACCACGCTAGAAAGTTCTACAGCACATTTTGTAGACACCATGTATTGTAGGAAGGGATTGCTCTCAGCTGTTTTGACAGTTATTGGTTTGTTCTGGTTTGTTCTAAGCTGTTCTGGGTTTGCACCAGGCGCATTGGGAGAATGGAAAGAGGACTTTGGAGAATTGCCTCTTTAAGCTGTGTTGAGTTCTCCTCAGTCACAGCTGGGAATCTGAACCCAGACACCAAATTATCGTGTGGCGGATAGTAACAGCAGAGCGAAGAACTTGGTAACTACTAAAACACCTCAACCACTTCCTGTAGCATTTAATTAACTATAAGGGCAAGAGCTAATTCAGCAACAGGACCAGGCACATGTTGTCAAATAAGAATTATGGAGGGAGGTAAAGTGACATCTCTAAAATCACATAGATATTTTGTTACAGAAGAGGGTTAAACATACAAGAGCTAGTTCGTGACTTAAAGCTATGGTACACCATGAGTAATAAACCCACTAATCTTCTGTAAGTCCTGCAGACCTTGGCTGAAGTTTCTGACTGAGCTTTGTCAGCCCTGTACATATTCTTGGCTGGATAGCCTCTAAAAGTAATTAATATTGCTGTGCAAACATAGTAAATCATGTCTGAAAACTCACATGCTCATGTCAAATGAGTACGACTAAGCTGTTGTTGTGCCCTCTGTCATCGTGAGTACATGCTCCTCTTCCCACTCCTGCCTAGATAAGAGCCATGATCCATGCTAGGAGGTGAATATTCACAGGGCATTCATCCATCTTTTAATGATTGTGTTAGATCTTTCACCGTGCAAGCACTTTATGAATGTTGTGAAGCTGTAATGCTATCCTTCCCACGAGGACACCAAATTACTTATCCATGCTTTTGATATAACGTATCTTGGCTGAACTGTTGCAGCTCTCTTCCTCTGGATGATTTCCAGTCAAGGGCTATATTTACGTCAGTTACAATTGATTCAAAATACTTCCACAGGATCTTGAACAGGCTAATGCAGCTTCATGAGTTTAATCCAAAATGAAGACGATAAATATCTTTCCAGTAAAACAGGGAAATAATCATCCTTGTACCTCTAGTTCTTTGGTTTGAGTTGGTGTCCCTGGTTGGTATTCAGCCACTGCCTGCACCCCTATCTTTTTAGGACTTCCAGGTGACTACAAATTATGCTTCCAAAAGGGACTTAGGAGGACAGTCACCTAATTCCCATTTTCAGAAATGGCTGAAGGATTCAGGAGCACAAACCCTATGGACTTACAGGGAAAGTAACAGCTCCTGCACCCAATGTCAATTTAGAAGGTGTCACTTGGGCTTCTAAGTCACAGACACACTTTTGAAAATTAGCCCTCAGCTGAATTGTATACCGTTGCACCCTTTGTCCTTGGAGTTCTTTTTTCTTCTGTGAGCATTAAGTTTACCCAGTTTTCTGGGATTTTGACCACCTAAATTCAAGTCTTACATTTAAATTTGGCTTTGATTAACACAGCTGTTATTTATTCTTTTGCTTGGCAGGAGTTTCTGTAAGACCACCATAAAGTCAGCCTGTTTGTATTGTATTGTACTGCTAATCTCCTTTTCCTTTATGACACACATACACAATATCCTAAGGGGAAGATCACTATACATATATACGGATTCATACCCACATATACATATATGTATGAGTACAGAGCAACGATGGGAACAAAAGAAAGGAATGTTTTAGTAATCTAAAAACCTTTGTGAAAAATTCTAGATAACGCATAAAAGGGAGTGTTTCGTATGGCACAAACCAACATTAATTGGTTACTTAATGGAAGAATAATTCAAGATAAAAATTGAATAGACTTTATTCAAAGTAATTGAAATCATTTGGGTGGGAGAAAGATCTGTCAAGAGGCAGCTATATCATTACGATCACTAATACTCACCACCTAAGGTTTTCCAAAACAATGCATTTGGAGAGACTTTCTAATAAAAACTAAATAAGAGAGTTGAACAAAATACAATGTTGCTTAGATTTGCTAGGTTAATTGTAATCAGAATTTGGTCATTATCTTAAAATAGCATCAACAAGTGGAGAATTTCTAGCTATCCAGAAACATATACATTTCTGTGTCTCACAGAGACTTTCTGAATTAGGAATCCCTTTGCATTTGCACTGCAAATCCCTGCCTGAAAAAACCCTAACACCCAAGAGTGGGCTGCCTTTTCATTGCATGACAGGAAAACCTTCACTGAGAACAGAAGAAAAACTGGTGATGGGAGATCCCTCAGAATTCTTCCATTCATGTGAAAAGGGAGTTACAAAATCAGAATAAGCAGTTTGGACAATCATTTATACCAGTAAGCCCTACCTCCCATCCTGACAGACGCTGCTGGGACTCAAAATGACACTGTATTTGCTGAAGAAACTCTATTAGTGCTAGAAGAATAACTGTCCAGTAGAAATTTCACAATAATCCTGCTGATCTGATCCTCTTTTATAAGCAGATCATTCAAGAATCTAGGTAGCAAAATTCAAATCTTCAGGGAAGTCTCACCGGATTTCCTTCCAGTGACACTTCATGTTTGGCAAGGGAAAAAGAAAGTACCTGCTCTTTCATCCTGATCAAAGTCACTTGAAATTTATTATGTACTCATCAAATTGGACTATGATCATCATATCGTGCTGCTCTGCAGCTTCTGATGCCATTTCAAACTTCCCTTTGATCCCCAGTCTAGGCCTCGTGCTGCCCTTACAGAGGGAATAACAGGGGAAGAAATGCTTTAAAAGTTTTCCCCAAGGCAAGGAGTATAATTTCTGCTGATGGTCATGACCCCTGCTCATGATATTTTGCTGGAGGGAGACTTTGGAACCGGAAAGGTTGCGCTGGCCTTTTCAGTGCAAACTGCTATGGAGCAAGAACTGCTTAAAGAAACTCAAATACTCCTGATGTTTGCTCTGGTGGTGCAGAGCTGTGAGGATCATGCCAGCCAGCAGGTGAGATATCCCTCCAAGAGAGATTAGAGAGTCTGGCCGTGAGTGCTGGATTGATGGTCTATCACTTGGATTTATTTAGACAACATAAACATGCTTCCAGTTTCCTCAAAATAATGTGGACAAGTCCTTGTTTCCAGGTCCCTCGAATTTCTTCAGTTTTTATTACTGGGTAAACAGTTTTAGCTGCTCTTCACTGCCAGTCCCCTGATGCCCTGGATTTTTACCTGGTTACCAGACATTAGCACCTTCAAACTGAAAGTATCCATTAGAAAGAGCTTCCACTACCTGCAATTCCTGCCTACCAAGTGTACAGCACCAAGCAAGATTTGAGCATAATTTGAAAAATGTGGATTAGGATAATGTATTTGTGAATGTAGAAGCACTTTAGCTCATTTAGCCATGTAATCTGTATGAACACATCGCTTAAATTGTCAGACTTGGCTTTCCTGCTGTGGAATGATATCAGTCATAAGTTTCTTCTTTCCTTACAGCAAGGTTTGTATAAAGCTCTACTTGTGCAAGTTAGAGTCGGGTCATGACACTGATCTGAAATACACATAATTGTCATAGACATCTACATGACATCAGAAGGCAAAAATTGAAAAAGGCAAAATTCTCACCCCAAATCAAATGAAAGCGAAAATGGGAAAAGCTGTGATTAATCTAATTTGAAGTAAAGGTTCTGCTCCCCCTGGAACATTATTCCAGCAGAACACATTTTTAAGCAGAATAAAGGGTGAGAAAAAAATAAATTATAACAGATTATAGTTTTCCAGAAGCATACCCTGTTAAAACCTTAAATGGGTTCATGTTAATAGATTCTTGAGACATATTTTCATCCATCTTGCGTCAATGCAAAGCATGCATATGCCCATCCCACAGTTGCTTTCGCTTGCGCTGTGTCCAGTTGTTTTTCTACAGCAGATCATTTTTTTTCGTCCCCCCCTTTCCTGTCCTGCCCGGTAAAGCTGGAAAATTCCACTAGTGATAACTCTGACAGCTTGCTCCCCCTCCTGTCACTCTTTTAAGAAAACAAGAGGGAGGGAACAGGGTCTGGAAGGCCAAGAAGTTACTGATTTAGTAAATTCTGCAAGTCTTACCTCTGAGCGGAATAAAGCCTTGGTGTTATCCTTAAAGGAGCAGAGCAGAGTCCTTCTGAAACCCAACTTCTTCATCCTCCTAGAGGCAGCGAGTCCCTCCTCAGCCTATGATCACCAAGTTGCATATTCGGGGAGCTATCTGACAGCCTGTGATAGGATATTCTGCCTCTAGTCATACAAGGGCTGCGGGAACAAAGAGCGGTGGAGCTTCTGGCCCTTATGGGAAACGGACTGACAAGGCTCCATCACTATTTAAAGAGTAGATGCCTTCAGGATAAATCCTCTTACTGTGTTTTCCTGTTTGTGTCAGAACTTAAACCCTTTATCCATTTCCTAGGAGGAGAAATAAAAAAGTAATCAGCAGCACTAAGCTGCACTGTAATTCAGGAGTGTCCCTGTGGGGTGGCTCAGAAAAAGACAGAGCCAATTTATGTGTTTTCTGCTAAAGGCATATGAGACACTACCATTAACATAACACAAAAAAAATCGTAAATGACCAGATGCAAATTAATGAGGAGCTCTCTCTGCACGGAGATGGCTGCTCCACCCGGAGCAGAAGCGCAGTGCACAATGCCAGCGAGAAAGGAGAAGCGAGCCAGAGTACAGCTGTTAAGAAATCAAATATTTATGGGGAAGGCTTTCTTGCTTTTCCTACACTGGGACTATCAGTGGGAGGCCTAGATGAATGCTGACAAAAGCATACACCAGGTTTCCTATGAACAGTGGCCCAGAATTGGGTTTTGGCCACAAGACAGATAAAATCTTGAAATTTGGGGGTGATTTTCAGCTGCAGCTGGGGGATGAGGAAACATACTGTGCAAAAAGTTCCCTACCACAGGCTGTTAGTGCCATCAAAGGAGCCCTACGAAATAAGTCTTAAGCATGGAAAGCACATGAGATGGTCGAACTTTACTCCCTCCACCAAACCTTTGTTTATCCATTGAAATACTTAAACTGGTCTGTCAAATTTACAGCATTCCTGTCATCATTCCTCCAGTCTGAAATACAGGAAGAAAAGCTGACTTTCTGGTTATAAGCTTTTTGATATCCTTCGCTTCCTCCAAAGACATGGCCAAAGCCCTTCAGGAGAATAAAGGGAAAAGAAAGGCTGTTATTTAATCAGAGAAAGAAAAAAAACAACAGGCTGAAACAAAGAAAAGAGAAGGGAAAGGACTTCCTGAACCAGACACAGATTTCCTAAGGGGACAGAAAAGAGCAAAACCAGAAATGGTTTGGTTTTACAGTTCACATTGAAGTAAAATTTGCTTTATGTTTTAAACTGGACTTCATGTCACCTTTCTGTTTCTTCTGGTGAACTTTTAGGATTACATAAATCCTTTAAAATTTTGAAAACTTCTGGTCATTTACCACTGTCTGTAGGTCTTTTTGGGGATTGGTATGTCACACTTTAAGGGACAAACTGCAGGGAAGAGGGTGGCTCAGGAATTTGGTAGTGGACTGTGGGGCTGTTCATGCTACAAATCCAGCTGGGGTTGCTTTGCATGAAATGATGCAGTCATGATAGTCCATATCATCCTGACTAAATACCTTTATAGTGTTACCTCCTGCAGGACTTCAGAGGCAATCTCTGAATGGTCACCAGACTGCCCTCCCCACTTCCTTCAAGGGTGTTTTCCCTCTTTTTTTTTTTTAATTAAGTGAGAGACTACAGCCACTATTACTCTCCTTAAGCTGTTGCTGTATGAAGAAATTAGTTTTTTACCTACTTCTAGGCTTCGTGTGAACAGTCAGATAAATAGGGGTTCAGGATTGCCTTTTCCCAAAGTTGCCCTCTGTTGGAATTTAAACAAGCCTCGATATCAATGACTTAGGTTTTCATAGGAATTAAGGTGAGATTTGTCTGCATGTAGTTAATATGAAGGCAGGTTCCCATTTTCAACCCAAGTGCCTTGCAGCTCCCTGCCTGTGCAGCGCAGAAAAGTGTGGCTGGGGAGGGACAGGAGGAATCAGAGGTGGCTTTTGCAGCAGTTCACAATGACCACGTCTTCCTTCTGGTTCAACATTGAGTGTTGAACTGGGACATGTGAGTTAAGACCCTGCTTGCTGCAGGCTCCTGATCACAGCCAGCAGAAGGAAAGTCACCTCCAAAGAGCAATTCAGCTCACCCATGGATGAGATGTCTCTTCTGGGGAGAGGACAATGAGGGACTTGCCAAAGAGCTGTTAAATGCTGGAAGTGAGCAAGTGCTCACTGGGCATTAGGTACACTTAAAATTAAGCGAACTGTGACCCTCTCCTGCATTGTCCTTTCACTTAACATATTTTACCTCCAAAATAGAGTATTTTCTTTAACTACAATGTAAACAAACCTTTAGATTAAAATTCTTGCCATAAAGCTATGTAAATATGTTGAAACAATGGTTTTGCCCTCATTCTTTCTGGACCAGCATGATGGTGAGCCCTAATCACAGCTGTCCTACAAAAAATAAACAGTGATGAACTCATATACACAGGTGTCCCATCAAAACATGACACAGAGATCCGCCTGCACTGGTGCCTTTATTCATACCCGAGTGTTCTGTTTCATGGTTTGTACAAAAGTTGCTCTGAACTAATTCTATGTATGGGACATAATGATGAAATATTTCACCAGGTATACTGAATGTCATACAACTGATAAATACTGACACGTGGTTTCATGGTATTCTTTTTCTAAAGTTGAATGCTGAGACATAAAATAAACCTGCTCTTGACTCCATCTTATGACTATAGAAATACATAGATTATCCTTACAATGAGACAAATGTTTAAGCATTTTGCTGCATCTGAATGTAAGAACCAGGCATAAGCAATTAGCTACGTAAATAACTGATTTTCAGGGCTTTGGCCAAACCAGTAATTGAACAAAATCTTAAAGTTCATCTTAAACAAAGCCATTTGCTTTTTCTGTAAAATTTCAGAAGAACAATAAACAGTTTGATCTCAGACATTTGTGTTACTTTTCTGTTGAAAGTTATATCCACATAGATTAGAAACAAAAAAGCTCATTTAGAAGATGTTGCAATGAAGTGTTTCAGGTTTTTCTAATTTTTGCTCGTTTTTTTTTCTTGGGCCAGAAAAATGCTCTATAGATTATTCTGATCAACCCAAACTTTTTTTTTTTTTCCCTGAAAACGAAATGTTCTTTTTTTTTTGGTCCCACTTCTAAATACAGTCTCTTGTTGTAACAGGTCACTGCTGCTGGGGAATAGCTTTAAGGACTTGTCTAATTGATGTCATATGGCAAGAATGAAAATAAAACTACAAGGAAGGAATGGGAAGAATTATCATTGGATTAATTATTCCACAGAAATTAAACTGGCATGATCATAATCCTGTGGTGGTTTCTTCTGCAACATGACTGCTATTTCCAGTGACTCTATATATTGATCTATTCCAGCTGTTAGTGAACAAAATCAGAGGCTCTTCTCCAAGCTGGATTTTACATTAACAGTGGGATACATTAAGCACACATGCTCCAAATCTGGCTTGTTTTTCATGGTAGAAAAATGGCAATATCTTAAAACTTAATAAGTGATGTATTTGAAAGCAACTATGTAGATAGGAAAAAGATAGTTATTCATGGCCAAGCAGTCCAGACTTGACATCAGCTCCTCAGATGCCATGAAAGATTACACTTTCTCTTAGGAGATCTCTGAAGATCTGTTTCTTCTGTCTAGGCTTTGGCAGGGGATCTGTGAAATTTCCTACCTACATTCATGATTGATTAAGATTTAATTGTGGTCTTAGCTCTGCCTAGGAGACCATTAATTTACAGAATCGGGATTTTTCAAAAGAAACTACTTAACCTCCAGACCATTTAGGCATAAAACCAGTCAGGCAAGAGAAGGTTTACAGAGCGTGACAAAAGAAGGATTGCAAAATGTCCAGTGCCGACATACAAAAACTGTGGGACAGAAAAACCCTTGCAGTGCCTGTAGGAAGGGGTTTTTTTTTGGGTTTTTTTTTTTTTTTTTTTTAAACGTCCGGGTGCCTCACAGGAGCCCCACAGCCAACTGCTGAGCTGGGTTTCACGAATACGCTGAGGCGGCATTCTTTATCTGCAGTAGTGCTCGGTGTCGGCTGCGAAGGTCACCTTGACAAATGAACTTGCACGGTGGAAAAAAACCTCCTCCGTCAGTAAATTAGCAGGAAGGGACTGAGCTTGTTTTCCAGTGCCCATTGCAATAGCCGCAGACCGGAGCCATATGTACACTGGAAACAGTATGAGGAGCTGTGTGATAGGGAAGCCATTTTTCATGCTGAATTTACAAACACAGAGGTTTTTCTCAGATGGCTCTTTGATCTTTGGAGAAACGCTATTATGCACCTTAATTTTCAGTCATCTGGTGACTTTTGAAAATATTACCCCATTAGGTCCTTACAGCAAAAGCCTATCTTACTTCTTGCATTAAACTATAGCATAGAGAAGCTGTTAGTTATCTGAATCCCAAGGATTTATAGGACAATTCCCTAGGGTAGCCACTTATTTCCCTTAGAGACATAATTTCTTTCAAAGCTGAACAGGCCAAGAAGGCCAAGGATAAAAAGATGATGGTCTGGTGGAAGAATCACTGAGTGAGGAGGAAACAAATAACAAATTCTATCAGTCACATGGCAGGATGGTGAAGAAAAACATTACTTGCTAGTATCTCCAAAATTTCAATGTATTTTCACTGGGAAAGAAGAACCTGAGCCGACAGTCTGTAACTCTACCATTTCCTATATTCACCAGGACCAATTTCTGGCTTTTTTCCATCTGCAGCAGCAGCCTGACTATGCTCACACCTGAACCAAGTGTAGCACTAAAGAGGCTTTTCTGGGTATGGTTTGAATCACTCCTCAAGAGCAGTGATATTATGACCTTTAAAAGTCATCTTTTTCACTGATCCTTCCCCATTTAGCTTTTCAAATCATCCCAAACCATCTTTCCAAACCGGTCTTTCTGCTGCTTCTCCTCCCTGATGTTGCTTCATGTCTTTGACGTACAGGGTAACGTTAGGGGTAGGGCTCCTGCAGTCTAAAATAATTACTCGCTTCTCTTTTCCAAAACAGGAATATTCATAACATATGATGTGGGCTGAGGGTTCAAAGATTATTATAAAGAGTATAGAAAACCCAGAATGCATGAGATCAAGGGCTGAAGGATTACTGCAGTTTGAGCAAAAACAGAGAAACTTTGTCTAAACCCAAACAAAGCCAAGCAATGGGTAAAAGCCCTGGCTTACTGATTGCCAAATGTAAGACATTTATTTCCCCCCTCCTTTAGATGTTAACCAAGCACTGCTAAACTAACTTCAGCTAAACCACTGTAATGTATAAGAGATATTTTTATATTAACAGATGTTCTTCACTAATGCAACTTTAAAAGTAACTGTAACTGCCAATTTCATGTTTGGCCAATAACCTTTATTTTAAGAACTGGAGTGAGTTTCTACTGAGTTTCTAATGGGCTATCGACCAATTTGCTTCTCCTTAAAGGTGAGGACTTAATTTGAACAAAATATCTTACTAGTTTCACCCATTAGGTAATGCTAATTTAATCAGCAATATTACTTGAGAAGGACTGTAAATTATGAAATGTATTCCAGTAAAAATACTTTAAAAAAATCCCTAACTCAATAGCCATTACATCCGAAAATTCTGTTGGACACAAGTAGACAAAGGAAAAAGGAAGTTTTGACTTTCTATACATAATTATGGCTCTGAATATGCTCAATCAATTACAAATGTCCAATCTCCAAAATTCATTCCTGTAAACAGAAACACACATATCTAATTACCATGTAGAACAAATATTAGGTTAGTCTAAAATTTTGTTAATTATTTGACATGAAAGCAGAACCTGGGTTGGCAGTCAGGCAGAATTCGATATGCTTGTCTTGTACAATGCAGAAAAAAATAGGGGAGGAGAAATGAAACTTCTATTAGCAAGTTTAAAAGAAGGAATCTATGTTAACCACTCCACTGTGAACCATCACAGACATTTCAAGATACAAAATAAAATCCAAGAAATTAAAAAATATTTGCATGAGATAAAAAAGAACAAAAAAACAGCAGCCCCCCTCAAAAGTAAATGAAATACTATTGGTTACCATTGCCACAATCCAATGGCATTAAGAGACTGACCGTAGCTGAGGCTGAAGATCTCCCTTGCCTGACTTCAATCCAGAGACCTAGAGCTCACAATGTTTAGCACTTGGGACACCCAATGCGGCCAAAATATGTCTGTGCCACCTGAGGAACCAGGACCATCACTAGCACTATTGAAAATGGTGTTTTGCCCCTCCTTGTGCAGGTCTGAATAGCTGCAGCGGGTGCAAGATAGCATAGACTCCAGCCCCCACAGGCACTTCTATCTGCTTGGAACACGAGCATATACCTCTTCAAACACAAATGCCTTCACGAGCCTGAATGAGGTTCCTGCTTGCTTTCAAGATCAAGGCTTTTATCAAGATTTAGAAATCTCTGGTTTCACCAGCACTGTACAAACAAGGTATACCCAGACCCACGGTTTTCATGAATGGCAATACAGAAAAGAACAGTTCTTCAGGGCCAGCCGTCGCCTGCCATTTCCAGCTTTTCTCAGTCTCTCTCACACTTGCACAAACCCAGCTGGGAAGCCTGAGGACACCGGCCCGTGTGACAATGTCACAGGTTTCGGGTAGTCCTGCAAGATGGTTATCTGGGAGTTATTTCCTCTTGCAACACTCTCTCTTGCATTGAAGCACTTCAGCTCCCTGTTGTTCCTGCAACAAATGGTGCTGACACCAGTGCCAGTGGTTTCACTGGCAGGGATTTTTTGGTATTGGCAAGGCAGAAGAAAAATGCTGATTGTGACTAAAAGAAAGTGCTGGATCAAAGAGAGGAAAAATTCAAGATATTTGATAAGAGATGGTGTTTCGAAAAGGCTTTCCTGGCAGCACTGTCAAAACTGCAGGAACAGCCTCCTTTGCGAGCCATCGCGAGTGCAGGCAGCCCTCTTTGGATGCTCTGATGGATCAGTGTATCACATGGCCTCGGTTCTTGTTTTTCTGCAAATTTGTGTGATATGAGAGGGCAACTTATACCTTATAGGACGTGTACTCATGAAATTTCAGGCTGCTGTTTACACCACCTCTGCTTACTGTGTTTGTTTCTGTGTGCTGTGAAAATGTTGTTGTTGTTGTTATTATTATGCACTGGAGATGTGAGTAAGAAGCAAAAGCCTCCTGGGTGCTGTGCTTCGCTGAAAAATGCTGTTTACCATCAAGAGCCCGCAGCCCACCTCTGCCCATGCGGAGCGCTGTGCTCCCTGGCCTTGTCCTGATTGCAGTGTAGGCATAAAATGTCATTTTATACCCCTAAGATAGCTACATTTCAGAGATGGAATTGCTTCTTTCGCACTACATAAACTCAGAAAGTTAGGGATATAAGAAAAAGCATAACAATAACATCTAAAAGTCAGAGTCTTTCCCATATTCAATTACGTGGCAATTTTAAAGCTGCCCTCTTGGGTCCTACGAGGCATAGCATTCTGGTCCAGTGAAGAATTATTTCTAGCCTCGGAGGGTATGGACATATGTGCAGACATACAAGGCCTTAATCTAATCAGTGATTGAAGACTATGCTTTGTTTTTTTTTTCCAGGCCTTAGGCCAATTTTATAACCGAGGAAAAGAGGTAAATATTTCCTTTATTTTTGCTTTTCTTTCTGGCAGGATGCTTAGAGAATATAGCAGCTGTTTGAAGGTGGGACCAGAGGATTGTAATGCTGGTCAAATTTTGTTGTGGGGACAGTGGAGAGTGAGGAGGGGGCAGGTGAGGAAGGGGTGGTGTTACTGGGGAGTGTGGTTTTCCCCAGGGCTGAAATGCTGGCTGGGTGTCTGCGCTCTGGTACCACAGCTGATGCGCTGCAGGCACACCCCCTGCACACACACACAGGTACGGATGCACAAATGGCTACAGAGCAGGGAGAGACCGTGCCACGGTGAATGTATACACCTCAAGTGTTTTTAAAACATTGAGTAATGACCAGCTGAGAGGGTAATTAAGCAGCCTGACCCTGAAACTAAAACCTTGAGCAGACTTGCCATGACAGCAAAAAGTAGCTCTGCTTGCTTTGTCATCTTTTTTCTCATTATTGTCTTCAGACTGGTTACAGATCTGGCTATAAAATTTGAAAATTTGCTTAGGAATTGTAATTTACAGCTGCTCTTTGCAAAGATTCACTGTTATTGGACAGAGATGGAAGCTGAGTGCATGGAAGGTACACCTCATGGTGACAGACACGTTTAGAATTATTGACTTGAAGTATTTCATACAGTGTACCCTGTCAGGCACACCATGAGCCTTGGTTTTCTAGGGATTTCTTTGATTTGATTTAACAGTCCATTGCCCCTTTGGATTGTATGTTGACAACATGTGAGAATTTATTACATGCTCTCTCTTCTCCTCTGAAGTTTTTCTTTTTCACAGTTTGAGCAAAAGAAGTTTTGAGTAACTCCAGGTAGGACCTCAGTTCAGGCTAAAATATTGTCCTCTGGAGTTTCCTCGGAGGCCAGTGGTCTATACTGGAGTTTTCACAGTGGGCAACAAGTGTTCTAACCCTATTTGGCACCAGTAATTCAGAATAAAAAGAAAAAATACTGGGGATGGAGTGGGGGAGGGAAGGAAAATCTTGGTCAGAAGTGCCAGGGCTCAGAGAAGGAGAGAGTTTTTTTTCTACAAACCAGAAAAATTAAGCAAAGTCTGATTCCTGTGAGGTGCTCAGCATGTTGGCCACGATCCAGTAAAGCACTTAACATTAAGCATGCTCTGGAGAGTGCCATTGGGAACAGCCTGAGCACTAAGTACCCAGCAGGATCAAGCTCCAAATGGAGACCAGACGTAAGCCAGATGGCATTAAGCTAGCTTTGCCATATTAATAAGCTCTTTGGTTTGCATTTTAATACCTCTCTCTCTCTCTTTTATTTTTCCCTTTCTTGCTTTGCCTTTTCTATAAAACAATCCATAGGTGCACTGGGAGAGGAGAGCAATGTACTGAAATCGCCTCTTATCACCTTTTCACAAGCATGGAGTTAAAGCAAGAGCTGCAAAAACTGCTGCTTGTTTTTAACACAGATCTGACTTTTATCAGCGGTGTTTGGACAAGCACCATCAGGAGTTCAGAGCTCGTGAAGGAAGGAAAACGCTGACTCTGTCTTCTAATGAGCTCCCCAAATGTGTCTGGTGAGTGTGCTGTTATGTTGGAGAGCATTGACGCCTGCATCAGAGGTTATTCCGATGTTTTGGTGGGGGGATGGAAGGGGACAGCTAGGATGGCTGAGCAGGGACAACAGGAGATAGCTCTCTGCTTGTTCATAAGCTAGATTCAAACTGAACTCAAGCGAGACTGCTGCCATGTCGCGCTCAGTACTCACGCATCCACCGAGGTCACCTGCCAGAAGCCAACGGGAAGAAAATAAAACCCTAGTTGCTGCTTTGTTTTTTTAAACAAGCTCCTGGCTTTCCACTTTTCCTTTCCAGCTCAGTTACAACTATCTCCAGAACTTCCTCAGACCTGTGACTTGTGCAGATGCCAGCTTTTACAGGGATGTTTTTGAAGCTGAGGGCTGCCTTACTGGAAGGCGTCCTCACTGGAGCCGCTCTCCTGCAGGGAGGGCACGAGCAGCCGAGCAGCTGAGGTGGGACGTGTGCCTCTGCCCCCGCGCTGCTGGCACTGCTGACTCTCCAGGAAGGCTGCAGCCATCACTTCTGCTGGAGCTGTGCGTGCACGTGGGTTGTGCAGTGAGACTTAAGAGGAAATTTCTGTGATCATTTTAGCATTCGGGCAACTGGAAAAGGAGCTAAAAGAGGCGCCAGGCCTTTGCTTTCATGAGTGCATTAATCTTCTCCTGGCTTTGGAGAGAAATTTTAGATTAACTTAGCACATGTTCTCAAAGAGCTTTCCTTCTCAAAGTTATTTGTGCTGTGGATCCTGCACTGATGAATGATAAAGCCAGTGAAATGGCCAATATAAATCAAACTTTGCTCGCTAATCATTTTAGCGAGTATGCCTGTTGCTGTGTTGTTATTTAAGAAATTGACAGTTGAATACCATGGACCAGAACTTTTGAGGCACATGGATTAAAAAAATGGGTACTTTTACTGTCTTAGAAAGGGGTGGTGGGGACTGGAAGAAACACTAATGCTCCTTTTTTCATATCTATGTATCACCCAAGAAAATTTTTTTCTTAGGTATAGTTATGGAGTTCTTTTGGTCCAGGGGAAAGAGTTTCAGATGTATGTAATTTTAAGAATATATAATATTAATGTTATGTATAATGAACACAATAACAAATAATGTTATAACTACTGCTGGAAAAGTTTGTGGTTGGTAACCAAGCTATATTTATGATGTGAAAGTTTAGTTCATGGCATATGTGGCATTATTCAGAGTTATTCTGCCATGGAAGACATAAAAGCCTAGTGAAGTTACTTTTTATTTGCCCTGTGCTAAGAACAGGCCCCTGGACAGTTACAAAAGCTCACGTTGTAAGGGGTGACTTGTTAAGTCATCACAACTTGCTTGTGTTTCTGAGTCCTAATAGACTAGGAGGGAATGAAAGTAGTTTGGAGATAGTTGACTACCAGACGGCAGCTATGGCCTTGGTAAGAATTTGACAATAACTTTTGATCAAACAAGGAACAAACTGAAACTAAGCCATTTTCTATTTGTGATCTGCCTATTCCTCTAAAGTTTCCTCCAGAAAATGCTCGCATAGATGCAGTTGTCACAGCTTCAGGAGGTACACAAGTCTGCGGGCAGCTATTTTGTTTGTTTTTCCTACACTTTCTGTCCATACGTTGGTCATAAGCAGAGCTACAGTTCTGAAAAATTGACAGGGAAAGCTTTCTTATCTCACTGTAACAGTTTGAGGCAATGATCTGAGCAGGGAGGTGGGTCAGGAGTACCCCGGGTACACAGAAAAGAATCATGGAATAGTCTGGGTTGGAAGGGACTTTTAGAGGTTGTCTAGTCCAACCCCCTGCAATGAGTGAGGATGTCTTCAATTAGATCAGGTTGCTCAGAGCCACGTCCAGCCTGACCTTGAATGTTTCCAGGGATGGAGCATTTACCACCTGTCTGGGCAATTTGTTCCAGTGTTTCACCACCCTCATTGTAAAAAAATTCTTCCTTATACCTAGTCTAAATCCACTCTCCTTTAGTTTAAAATGATTACCCCTTGTCCTATCACAAAAGGCCCTACTAAAAAGTTTGTCCCCATCTTTCGTTTAAGTACTGGAAGGCTGCAATAAGGTGTCCCTGGAGATGAACAACCCCAACAGTCAACCTCAACATCCCACAGTCAAGCTTAGAAGTTGCCTTGGTCTGTCCTTCATGAGCAACTGGACAACACACAGGTGTCCATCTGTGACAAAAGTACAATTCAACAATTTTATAAAAAATATTTTTATATGAAGCAGAATATGAATAATAATGTGTGAATCAGGCCCAGCAAACTCTGCAGGAAACACATGGCAAGTGCTAATAAGAATATGTTTGTGGTAAAGCTTGTGTCCAATGAAAATTAGACAACTACAGCAACTCAAAGCAGCCACATAGTTGCTTTTGTTATTTATCCTGTCATTAGGGTTAAAACCAGTCAATCCATCAAAAGGTATTCAAAGTGCTAAGAAACAGAGCAAGTCAGAAAACTTTCTATGGTACAGACAGAAGTGTATAAGAAGTGTATAAGTCACAAATTTCCTCTCAAGATATTATCTGGTTGGTTTCTACATGCAAAATAAACTAATTTCATTTTTGTTAGGGAAACATTGGATCATAGCATGAAATCACAGTTAACCAAGAAGCTACTTTCTTATCATAATTTCCAGGGAAGCAGGACTTTCCTATTTACATATTGTATAGGATAATAGTCAGAACTTAAATACAGTGTAATACGTAATTTGACCTCAGGCATTTCAAGGGTTGTGTGAAAGAAACATAGACTTGACCTTTCAAAAAAGTTCTCCCACCATACCTAGTATGAACGTGTATGTTCTTGTGCTTTCTTTGTTGAAGTGCCCAGTGACATCAGTGTGTTTTAGCTACTTGTTTAGACTTCTGAGTAACTATTTTGATTTCAGCAATCAGTATTTAATATTCTAGTCACAGACTTTCATTTCCACGTAATCCAATTACAGAACTTTTCAACAGCTTTGATTTCAACAAATCAACAAATGCATGATTAAATAAGTAATTTAAATAAAGTACCACATCAAAACAAAAAGCTGAAGTCAAGATTCATTTAAAATAAACTTCAACTAAAGAATTTTGCATGATCTTTCTTCTACTTTTATCAGTTTTGGTCTATTCTTCAGTTTACTACTTAGAAATGTAAGAGTGTATCTGCTCAGCAAAGTCTTTTCCAATGCTGTCAAAAATTTTCAAAGACTGACTAGCCAAGTTTTGTTTGATAACAAGACAAATGCAAAAAACCTACCCTCGTCTGCATAGCAAAAACATTCACATAAAAGCATGGTTGTCATAAAAGCAGATTTTAGATGTTTTATTTTTTACTTATGTACTTTCTATTTCATTAACTAATTGCCACTATCTCCTTAATTTTTTGGTTTTCTCTCAAGTTCTTTCAGATTCTTTTAATGATTGGAAGATTTGTTTGTTAGATTTGTGATTGGGTGCCGCATTATTTTATTTTATCTTTACATAAGCTGCACATCCTGAAAATACGGATAGGATGATCTAAATCTCCACCAATCTTCTTATCTTAGGCACTTAAAAATTATTTTTATATTCATTTAAATCGATGTCTATGATTAGAATCAATTCAATGATTCAGCCCTAGAAGGCATAACTTCAGCTGCAAAGACCAACATACCTTTCCCGTTCTCAAAATCATGATTGCAAAACCACAAAAGAGCAACTCATCAAAATTCAAAAGTAATATTAAAAGCATAGAGAATATCATAGATAGAGGAAAAAAAATCCCACAGCTTGATACTTACAGAATTTCTTAAAATCTAGCCGCTTCTTTCTAGCTGCTGGCCAGAGGATAGCTGTGCATAAGGCAGAGACACAAACAGTACATCCCTTTTTACCTGTCCAGACAGCTATTTGAAGTCTTCTAAAGAGCAAACTTCTGAGCAGTTACACAATGACAAAATAAAATGAAGGAAAAACACATACATGATTTTGTGTCAGCTCTTTTACTTTCTGCACAGCAATTCCCATGAAGATCGCAATGTAGAATATTTTTTTGCTGTTAGTATTGCTCACTTTGAGTTTTTATAGCTGCTTGGAGATCTACATCATTGTATTTGATTTCAGCTAATCAAGCATAGAAATGAGCAGGAATGCAGACACACAGCACTGTAAAAAACACAGAAGGAAGTTTTTTCAAACAAAATCCCTCTATTAGGCAGTGGTTCCAGTGATGCAATCAGAATAGGAAGGAAAGTCTGTGTTGCTTCATTGTTTTGTTTGGATTTTGGGGTCCAGTGCTAACTTGTGATATTTCCATTTGTAAGTATATTTCTCTGAGGGCATTCCAAAAAAGTGACTATGATGAATTTAATAGGAAAAATATCCCGTTGAACTTGCTAAGTTTTTCCATCATGAGTGACCACTACAGAATTGCCCCACTCAATTATCTTTCCTGTGTAGTTCAGTATCTTTTGGCTAAGTTTATTGCTTTTTATCAAAGTCCAATAATTGCGCAAAGTGGATTCAATAGAAATGTAATTACAGAGAAATTCAATAACTGATTTATCCCTGTGAGGAATTTAAAAGTTTTTAAATAAGAGAACGGACTGAACAGTATAGATTACCAAAAAGAAACACTGCAATGTACATTAAAGATATAATGCACATTATATAAAGTTTGTTGCAGGAACATCAGGATCTTTGCAGACAAGCCCAAAGCCTACTGCCGCCAAGAGGAGTTTTGGATATGACCTTAAATGTTGTGAGATGTCAATTACATTCATAATCCAAAGATTCAACTCTCTATAACCTCCACAGTTCAGCAGTTAAAACAAACACATGCTCTCTACAGACATGACTTATCTGATCAGCCCATCACACTGCATAATTCTAAACAGGATTTTCCAGGTGGCATGTGCAGAGCACCGTGTCATCTCTCTGGCTTTAGGTAGCATGGTTTAAATGTGAGAAAGGCCAGTGGTGGCAGAAATGTTAACTTAAACAAACAGGATTTTTCCTTACGTCTCCCAAACATAAAATCCACAGCAGCAGTTTTGCAAAAAGTGAGCAAATTCTTGTCATCAGATGTAAAATTGATATAGAAGATTAAGAAGATTTTGTAAGAATATGTCACTCCTCTCAGTATAGGTAAGTATGTGTTATTCATTGTTTATCTCTGAGACCTACCCATTGCTTTCAAGTGACCTTCAGAATATGCTATATTTGGTTTGCTGTAACTACATTATAGGGCATTTTATAGGTTGTCACAGAAGATGGAAAGTGGTATTAAGTTTTTCACTAAATATAGGTCACAGAAAAACACGGAGAAATGTATACTGAGCTTATTATCTTCAGCTATACCAGTTGCTTAAGTATATTGACATCAATGAATGTTGTAAGACCTTGTGAAGATGGCCAAGGCCATAAATATGCATTTTCTGTAAAGATATCAGAAAAACTCTTCCCACTATCTATTATTTTCCTGTCTGCTTCTGCTACCTGATGCAAACTGCTTTGCTTAATTTCAAAGATGAATCCAATACTAAGTTTAAGTTTATTTGAAGACCGCAAAGATTGCCTATCAAATGTTATTGCTACTGCCTTGTCCAGTGAATTCATGGGATGTGGCTATCTGCAGGCTTTGTACATATATTAGGCAGATGCATATCATTTCAATGTTTGGTTCATTTCTATTGTTGTACATAAAATCTATCCCAGTGATGGAAACTCATCACCAATAGTCTCAAAGGAGGTAACTTAATCTAGCTGTCCACTCGACTGATATAATTAGGAATGCACTTTGTCAGCCTTTGAGGGTTTAACTACAGCTGGCTGGGTTCAAGGCAGTCTCAGAAACAAATCTGTTCTTAGTAACACCATCTCCTTCACAGAATTACAGACATACTTTCAGCAGATATAACCGGCTAACTGCTGAATGATGATTTTCCACCCACTTATGCAGTGGTCAATGTCTTTTTCAGCATAACTGAAGCCTTGGATCAATGCCATGAAATGATTCAGAAACCAAAGGCTGAACTGACAGCTCAAGAATAAAGGTTATGAACCTTATTTACAGTGTTTGAATGTGGCCCAATTCAGCCTCTGAACACTATCATATTTCTGATCCAGCTGACGAGGTTTAATTAGAAAAGAGATTCTAATGGATATTCAAATGCTGACTGGCCTATTTATTGTTTAAGAAGTAAAATATATTTTAGGTTGCGTTCTTTAGGATATCAGAACTCTAGTCTTCACAAGGGTTAGCTAAATTAGGGGAAAAAAATCTAACCAAATAAAAATTTAAAATCTTTAAATTTTTTCATCCAGACTAGTTGTGGACCCCTGCTGTGCCCTTGACTCTTCCGCTGGAGTCTGCAGGGATTCAGATTAATATGTTCATAGTGTTGTCAATAAACTCTTCTAACTGAATATCACAAGCACCGCTCTTTTTTATGTGCTTCGCTCTGGTAGGTATCTGATGTACATGAATGAAGGAGATAGATACTCTGTTATGGTTCATATAAGTTGGATAAAGTTTCCCCTCCAGCCTACAAAATATTTGAGAAAAATGCAGTATAGCTTTCCACCTATTCACTTCAAACAGCTAGACTGAAAATACCCAGCCTAACCTATTAATCAGTAAAGTGGCCTGTTCAGAAGAAAACACACTCTCTTTTTTTTTTTTTTTTTTTTTTTTTTCTTATCAGTTCTGAAACATTAGTCTAAACACTTTGAATTCCAGCTGTCAAGGTTCCACCTACAGCTGTGTCAGTGGGCTGGGCACAGGCTCCTCCAAGCCAGAAGCCCTATGGCTGCAGGAGCACAGTGCTGCGCCTGCTTACTGGTTTGAGCAAAATCCTGTAACATCACTGTACTGCTCCTGGACACAGGCAAAGGAAGGTTGGATTTGCTTGCAGCCACCCTATAAAAAGATATCCTGAATTCCTGTGTGTAATGTGTAATCATTATGTGGTAATTGTGAAATTCACTAATGCCATGGGTTTTTTACCTCAATGTTAAACCTTCTTGTGTCAAACTGATTTTTTATTTTATTTTTTCATTGCCTTATTTGGTTCCTTTTTGCCTGTAAGATAGATTTTCAATATGTGTCAGAATACAGGCAACACAATTGGGCCTTAAATACTGATAGTACATAAATTTCAGTATCCTGTGTGTGACAGTAAAAGAAAAAGATTATGCCTTAAATAAAATAGCAATACACCTCCTTCTTCCCTCAGCAAGCTGCCGGAGAAGGTTAACTCTGAAAAGTACAACTTACTGTATATTGTAGAATTCTTGATAGCACCAACAGTCTTAATTACAGACATCCTCATTACCCACATGAATATCATACCCCATGTTAGAATCTGGAAAGAGAAAATGGGCCTCCAAGGACATCCTGTGACAATAAACGCCCTGTACAAATGGGCGATTACTTATAACTACAGTGACTCATTGTTGCATGGCACGTAATGTAATTAACTGCACATTTACTTGTGTTCAGTGTAGACTGAGGAAAGCCGGTTTGGTTTGCATGGTCTTATGCGTTGCTGAGCGTGGCACAGTTAACTTCAGGCTTGGCGTAGCTAAGTCTTATAAAAAAGATCCAGTAGTTAAAAAAAGCCATAAGAGCTGCAGTCCATTATGGATGAAATGCATCTTGTCCACACAAAACAGCTGCAGAGTCAAAGTCCCTCCCAAAACTCTGTGGTGTGCTTCTTAAATACAGAACATGGAGGTCCTGTAAGCTGAAGAAAGCTTCTCAAAAACTGACATAGTAGGTTACTTTGTTTGTTTATTTTTAATTGCCACTCTTTGTCAGAGGCAACAGATGGATTGAAGAAATATGCTTGAAGAAGATTCCTGTTAATTTTTGATTTATGGGTTAATTAATTCTAATGCTTGCCATATATTCTGTGAATTGCTAGTGACACATGGGTAGCCTGAAGCTTCATGCTCCATTGATGGACTTGTGCATATTGTACACACACACATAAACAAGAATAAATTTATACTTCTAGAAACCTCACATCTTCAGTAATGATATCACCCTTAAATTCTCACGGTTTAATTGCCTTTTAGCAATTAGGAGGGAAGGTGGGAAGAAAGCAAGCAAGCAAGGCAGCATTAAAGAATTTCAGCAGATCACTGGGGATTATGGTGAAATGCATCCTCTGAGTGGAAGATGTAAGAAGGACCCTATACAAGGCGGCTACAATTGTTTCAGCAGGAGACTAAAGACTCCCATATATTTAAAAGACCCCTCTCCTGTGCTTGGTCAGCTGTCCCTGTTTCCTTCTGCCCACCCTCTCTCCAAAAGCGAGCACTTCCAATGTGAAATCCTGCTGCAGCCCCGGTACAAAGGCTTCCCTTGTCTCTGTTCACCAGGATAAGCTCGCTGCTTCCTTTCACTTCCTTGCACATGCATGATCTGGGCACCATCTGGCCCAGAAATGGCCAAGGACAGCCAAGCTTGCAAAATACCTCTAGAGAACGCCCCAGTCCATGTTTCACCTGTAAGTACAGAAAAGTTTTTATATTCATCTCTGCTACATCCAGACAAATATTTAGAACTTAAGTTTTCAAAATATTCAAATAATGGAGAGAAATATTGCGAAAGGAAGACAGACCTAGTCACCATTATGTTTTATTTATCTAAGACTTCATACTGTTGTCTTATTCTGAAAGAATCTTATTAAGTAGGAAGCAAGCCTGAGCTGAGAAAAGAGATAGCACAAGCAGATCGTGCCTACTGACAACAAATCTGAATTCTGATGGCTTGATCCCATTTCCACTGAATTCAGAGGTAAAGCTTCCATTACTACACCTAAGTATCCATTATTAGCTCAGTTTATGTGCATAAACAAGGCTCATATCCCACTTGACATTCCACTGCAGGATTTATTATTGACATTTTATTAGACTAGAATATAAAAAAGAGCATTTCTTGTCAGATTGAATGCTAGAACTATCCAGTTCTTGCTCTCATACTAGTGTTAACCTTAAAAAGGATCTGACATTCTCATTTTAGATTCCCTTTTGACCGCTAGGTATGATAATCACCGGGCCAGAAAATAAGCCTGAATGATATTTTGTTCTGAGATTTTATCAGCCAGAGAAAGGGAAACTGATGGGAAGGAGGGTCTCCTTTGCCATACCTAGAGGTTGCACAGACAAACCCAGAGCCTGGTTAACTGCAGACACTCTGCAAGTTAGAGAGGAACATTCTACTCAGTGAGTCAAATTCAGGCCTTGTATAAATTTGTTATTCCCTGTTGAAATCTGTCCATTGGGAAGCTAGTATTTTTCTGATTAGCTGTAGTAAAACATGAAGACTTACAACTCTAAAGCTTCTTCCATCCCTGGTAGCAAGCTGTGAGAGTGACCTGATGTCTGCCGTCCTGAGGTTTAGCCCACAGATGTTTGAAACAGAGTTCCCCAGCTTGCCTCTTTACTTGTCTTCCATTTGGTAAATGATGTCACAGAATCACAGAATCATCATGGTTGGAAGGGACCTCTGAGATCATAGAGTCCAACCACAAAAAACCACCAAAAAATTAAAAAAACCCCACAAAATCACCCCCGCCCCCAACCAACAACACACACAACACCCCACCACATCACACCCACCCACAAACCAATAGAGCATGCCCTGAAGAGCCACGTCTACACATTTCTTAAATACCTCCAGGGATGGTGACTCCACCACCTCCCTGGGCAGGCCGTTCCAGTGCCTGACCATCNTCCTTCCTGTAGTGAGGGGCCCAAAACTGAACACAGTACTTGAGGTGAGGCCTCACCAGTGCCAAGTACAGAGGCACAAGGAGTTCCCTACTCCTGCTGGCCACGCTATTCCTGACATAGGCCAGGATGCTGTTGGCCTTTTTGATCACCTGAGCACACTGCTGGCTCATGTTAAGCTGGCTGTCCACCAACACCCCAGGTCCTTTTCTGCTGGGTAGCTTTCCAACCACTCTTCCCCAAGCCTGTAGCGTTGCCTGGGGTTGTTGTGACCGAAATGCAGGACTCGGCACTTGACCTTATTAAACCTCATCCCATTGGCCTTGGCCCATTGATCAGTCTGTCCAGATCCCCCTGTAGAGCCTTCCGACCCTCAAGCAGATCAACACTCCCACCTAGTTTGGTGTCATCATGTCAACCCACCTGGACTTCTACATTCAATATACGTTTTCAATATACATTCCCTTCTGTCTCTCTGCATTAGTAGGGCTCTTCTATCCTCCCCAAAAATACTTATAGTCATTATTTTGCTCATTATGTACCCAGAACAACTTCTACAGAAAGCAATGTTATAAAAGGCTTGTATAGTCCTCGGGCAGAAATCCAATACTGGCAGCACTTAGTAGCAGAGATTTCTGTCTCTCCTTAGTTCATCTTTCTTCTGTCTAAACATCCAGCATAGCCTATCCTAAACTGGGTGATTTCACACATCTGAAAATCCCACAGGCTTACAGCAGCTGGTTATTACACATAGCATCCTAAATAAGAAAACATAACCATCTTCAAACGAACAAGCTGATGATAGGCTCCCTGCTCCAGTGTTTGTTCCACTCTCCTCAGAGACCAGAAGTTCTGGCAGAGTCTGGAAAGTTAACAGATACAGACAGGGGAAGGAGTGAATTACAAAGACGAGGGATCCCTCACAGAGAATCAGTCTTTCCCTTACATTAATTACAAGGGATGCCAACTCAAGCAGTTCTGTTGACTTCTGCTAAAATAATCCTTCAGGGTAATAGGGGCTCTTTTTCAAACAACCTGTGTTTTAAAGCATTTCAGCTTTTGACTTCAAAATCACCACTTAAATGCCATTCCAAAACCCATTACTGCATATGTCTGATGGGACTCAGTGGTCAACTATAAATGGCCCCACCACACAATGTCCTTTGGGAGATGTTTCTTTACTTGATCCAACTCCTTTTACTTGCACACAAAGAGGAGAATCAGGTCATATACCTGTGAAGGTGGTCCTTCTTCTGTTCTCCTTTGTTCTCCTCTTCTTCCCACCCCATTTGGAGTCTCTGGCACATAAAATAGGACTTGGAAGACCATGGTGGGGGGTGTTTACATAGAGAGGGAAAGAAAGAGGCAGGCAAAGGGGCCAAAATCCTAGAGAGGATGCCTGATTTCAGTCACCAGTTGGGACATGACTCTGGATGCTCTTCTCCTGGTTTCCCTCTTGTGTTCTTTTAACGCACCCACCACAGTGTTACCTGAAGGCTGCACAAAACATGCTCCCACCCTGAAGGTGGACGTGGTGCCTGCCAGCCTTACTCTGCTGTGCCACCAAGCCAGCTGGAGAAAAGTACTGCAGTGGGCCAAGTGTCTGCTAGTACTGCGGTTAGCCAAAATCCAGGATGTTAACTTGATTCTTTGCTGTGGATACTCTGCATTATTTCAGGATGTTATTATTTATTTGTACAGTGCTAACAAGATGCTTTTCAGATACTGTCCTAGCTAGGACTTTTGCTAGTCTTTCATATTTGTGTGTTGCAGTTCCCACCACTGCCACTGCACATTTTCCACACATTTACACTGAGTTATTTTGATCTCCTGTGCAAAAATAGCACTTTAGGGTTCTTGATTCCTGGCTGTTTGTTATGCTGGTGCTGTCACTCTGCCAGATGCAATCTGAAGGTGTCTGTGTAGGGCACACAGGGCTCTCAGGTCCTACATGTTTTTTGCGGGCAGCCCCAACCCTCATGTAATCAGAGATAAGTGACTTAGTTAAAAATCAGTGGGGCAGCTGGCTAAACGCTCAACCAAACAAAATGATCAAAGGGACAGTGCCAGATGTTTTCCATCAGCTCTACATATGGAGGTACCAGGGAGAACAGCAGGAGCACCAAGCTAAAAAGAAACCAGAGAAGCCAACTCTAGTTTCAACCATAACATGAGGAACTGGCTATAAATACTACATTCCTCAGTGAGGCTCCCAGAGGACATTCTGTAGGTAATTCTAAAACCTACAGGAAAAGCGTGTCTACCATTGTCTGACTTATTTATATGCATCCTCCCAGTAAATATTTTATTAAGAATCATCATTCTTAACATCTATTAAAATATACTTTAAAAAAAAAATTAGAAAGCTGCTAGAGATTATAAAACGTGTTTTTTCTGCAAGATATAGATTTTTTGCCCAACCTGTGCCAATACAGTCTTTTTCTAGACTACTGTTTTGTGGGGTTTCTTTTACCACTTTTAGTACATTTTAAAATTTTAATTTTGTAGGTTTTGAGTCCAAGTTACTACAAGAGGTCCAAGTAATTTCAAGATTTACTGTGGAAAAAGAGCCAGATTTTTATTTTTGTCTTCTGGGGAAGTTTATGGTAGAGTGAGATAAACATCCAAAATAGTTAAGGTTGTTTATCCTGCATCACTTAGAAGACATTCTTGACATCACTTGTATACAACTGAGCAGGGGAGCTGCTCAATCAGTGCTGACAGAAATTAAACCCAGATCACTCAGCCTTGGGGCATACAGACCTTACTTCACTGTTATAAAATCTGCTTCTGTTGGGATAAAACCTGAAGTGCTCATACAACTCCTCTTGTCACAAGCCAATTTTGGCGCATAAATGCTCCTTCTCCAGCTTTATCCTTCCAGAGACACAGTCATTATTTCAGGACACTTTTAGCTCACCATGACATATCTCTGTAGTCTTTGGGCTTGCAAGAGGGAATGAATATTGCAAAAAGGATCTGCTGCCATGCTTGTCCAGTGTAATGACTTTACTATTGGCCCCAAATCTGCAAGTTTTAGGCTTGGAGAGCAGGAATCCTGGAAACCACCAGCAGGTAACTCAAGGACACATAAAACTTCAGAAAAATTTCCTGTTGGTCTTAGTGTTTTAGTGTTGCCTGCCTGAAAATCACCCCCTGACAGTAGGAGGAGGGAGGCATGCTGAACATGAGGAGATTGAAAAGACATTTCCCTGAAGCAACTGGATGTGCCAGATTTGCCCTCGGCTAGGGGAAAAACTAAGAAGGGGTCTTGGCTGAGTTGTCCCGTGGTGCTGAAATCCACTTTGTCCTTTACCTTTATGGAGCATGCTCCTGGGTTTGGTAGCATATATGCTGTTCTTTGCGTGAGTATTGATTATAAAGATGTTTATTCCATGTATAAAAAGCTTGATGTGCCCTTTAAAAGCTGTTCTAAACCCATTCTGCAGGAAAAAAAGCCTCTCAATGGGCATTTTCTTTCCTCTGATTCTTATCTTATGCACATATAAGCCCAAGCCACTCATTGCAGTGGAAATATCTGTGATTTGCAGCACAGGACGAGTTCTTTGTTGGTAGATATGCTAGTAACAAACAGGCTGAGGGACGCACTAACTCTCATACTTGAGTAAAGGAAAGCTTGAGTGTGACTCACTTAGGAATGCTTTGTACTCCCCTAATTGCATAATTACCTTAGAGACCTCACTGGCCATTTGACATAGAGGTCACGCCTGCTTCCTCTGAGCACAGGAATAACTCCTCCTAGGGTCTGCTAGCAGGATAAAAAGGAGATGGAAGGAAGACGTACGGCTGTGCTCCCGCTTTTCCTCTATATAATCCAGGAGCAGTATTTGTGCACAACTGCAAAGTCCTTCATCTTCTAAAGTGAGGATGGAAAAGTTGACCACTACTTAACATAAATCAGCATTTTCACCTTTGCACCGAGACAGTATCTGTATTGAAATGGATAGTGTGATATTCTAGGGTGTTTGCTACTGGTACTTCTGACATCTGAGTTCTAATAAACAAGATTAAAAAAAAAAAAAGATGGGGATGCCACAAGCACAGGAGTCTTCCCCACTATGCTCATATGCCATCAAATTAGTCTGGCTATGAAGCAAATTAAACAGAGCTCTCCCCAATACTTTGTTCTCAAAAAAAAAAAGAAAAAAAAAGGAAAAAGATATGAATAATATAAATACTATCAACAATTGAAGTCATGCAAAGCAGGTAATAAGTAAAGTGAAGGGACCTGAAAGTTCCATGAGAAAAATGGAAAATGAACTTGCTGGTTGCATTAATGGAATTAAAGGAAGATTTGGCTGGAGATTTCTCCTGGACCTCTAGCAAACTCAACAGTGCAGTTTCAGTGCTCAGTCCATGTGTAGAACTGGCAAAGTAAGTAAGTCTACAAGATGGAACAAAAGGAGAAAAATAGAAAAGAATGATATAGATAGTTGAGGAGGAGATGTTTAAGTACAACTATCTTTAGTCCCCCTGATGCTGTCTTGTTCTGGAGAATGGCTGGAATTTTTGGTCCCTCTTAACCTTTTTATTAATGTTACCCAACAGTAAGTTTGGAAGCTAGAATTCTCCTTTGCATGTTGGTGATGGCATTGCTATGTAGTCAAACATTCATCCCACTCTCCTCTTCATTACACCTATGAATTTACCATCCTTCATTGCACGCTGGTGCACCTTCCATTCAAAGCAGCTAAAGTTTCTCCTGTCTCCCTTACAGTCCACCAGCTTATACCCCCTAACAAAACATCTAAGTTACTTTTTTAGTGTAAACTTTGGTGTCCATGGGCTTTGCACCTGTAATTGGATTGGCAAGAGTGTTTAAGATTACTCAGTTGTTTAGAGGTTCGTGATGGCTACTTAAATCTTTCCTTCTTTTTTATCAGTGTCTTTTTAAATAGTGGGAAGCAGAGCATTTTATTGTTGACTGAGGCTGCATTAGCTTCCCCTTTCTATGAGAAACCTCTGCTTAGCGGGTTCCCAAAGTGAAAGTGTTTGCAAGAGAAAATATAGCTCGGAGACACTCACATCCAAGCCTGGCTCTGGTGAGTGGAGCTGTTCTGATATAAAGGGAGCATCACTCTAAAGCAAGAGAAATGTTTTGGGGAGAGGAAAGAAAATGAAAGATATTGATTCCTAAGCTGAAAGAAAGCTGCTCAGCAGTTTATCAGATTGAAAGTTAATATCCAAGACTGATTCTGTTCTTACAGATAGATATCTGAAGTATGGACTTAACTAGACCTACACTTAACTAAACCCAACTGAATTCAGAGGAAAGTCAAGTTCTGGTTTCCAACTGCCTTTGTTATCAAACAAAAAATAGCCAACACCTCTGCTCTTTGCATGCTTTTTTGAATTATTCTCCTGGAGCGTCAAGGAGTTGGCATGCCATAGTGCGGGTGGCTGCCCTGGGCATCAAGGAACACCAGACAGAGTCTATAGTTAAACTTCTTGCATTAGGATGGCGGCAGAGGAAACTATACAGAAAATGTAGTCCAGGAAAGAGTTCTTAGAAGATGAAGTGGGGATTAAGCCAGAGCCTATTTTACCATTTGCTAAAACGCTCAGTGCATTTGCCTTCATGGATTCTGCATTCCAGAGGACTGCATGCTGGGTTAATAAAATCCTTCTCTTGAACAGGCTTTGGAAACTCAGATGGTCACTGACTGCCCATATGGCAGAATTTGGCTATTGCTATTAGACAGCTGCAGGAAGCTGAGTACAAGAAAGGGAAGACAGCACCAAAGTCTTATGAACACATAAACATATAGAGAGACACATGACTTTGCCTCATGGCAGGAGCTTCCAAAATATGTTCTCCATCGAAATGCCAGGATCCTCTTTTGTTTTTTGTTTTCTTTTCTTTCAGGAACTGCAATTTGCACTTCTGCTTTTCTTAGGTGATATGTATGTGATTTAAACCCTCATGCACCCTCAGCTTAAGTTTCAAGAGCATTTTAAAACAATTAGCACACCTACAAGAAAAATAGCAAATCACCACATTTCCGTTGCTCACAGACTCAAAGGGAGATTGAGTTTAGCATTCTTGCTCAGGGAAGAAATGACATGCTCCCCAGTAGCCCAATGCCAAACCACTGCTCTGTTTTGAGTAGCAAATGCCATTCTTACTGCGTCTAAAAGCCCAGACTGTGTTTCTTTTCTTAACATGAAATTGTGTATTTTGGTACTGCTCTCAAACAACAGTTTAACAGAACAAAGGAGTTATCTTTATGAGACAGCCAGGGAAATGCACAAAGAACAGGAAGATGCAGCTAACCTAAATAATGACATTGAAAACAAAATAGCATTGGGCTATAAATAAACAATATGAAGTAAATATAATTATTTTTATTAAGAGAAGACACAGACTTAATTCCTGCGGATAATGACATCTACTGTTTTCTCAGACTTTAGTTCTCATTTTTTTCAGTCAAGCCACAGAATAACATTTCCTACTTTCTTCAACTTTTTACAGTATGAACTTTCATAGCACTTCTTTTGGAGAAAATTGCAAAACTCAGACAAGTACATTTAGCAGAAAGGTCAGATTTGCTAAAACAATAAAATTGCCCAAACTGCTGTTTTTGAACTGTGCAAATACCTGCATTCTTACAGAGCAGGGAAGTAAACATACACACGACTGCATTAATTATGACAATGCTTAGTTTCCTGCAACCAAAATTCCAAAAAGGAATTTTCTTATTTTCAAAAAGTCTTTAACGATGCAATCTCCCATTGTGTGTATGTGGGTGTGCAAAGCACCAACTGCAATTTCACAAAAAGGCAAGGGCTGGTCCTGATGAGGTGGGTGACTGGGGAAGGAATTAAATAATCCTCTAAACCAAAGCCAGAATCAACTTTCTGAGTGCCAGATTCAGTCACTCCAAACTTCTCACTTTCTGTAATACAGTCCTAAACGACCTCAGCAGAAGTGTAATTCATGTGCTTCTTTTTTTCCTGGGGATTGTCTTGTTGAGTATCTTGGGCAGGAAACTGGCCTGCTCTGTTGACTTACGAGATTTAAAATAAGCACTCGCGTTTCCCCCTCCCAGTCCTGACCAGGGGGCACTGGGCTGAATCACTTCCCCGGTGGAGACAAGAAACGTGCAAGACCAAAGCACTCGTGAAGTGGCCGAGTGATTGGGAAATGTTCTTGGGCTCACATATGGTCAACAATACCCGCAACCGACCCTGGCGAAACATCAGGGCATGGTACCCGTCCCCATCCCTCAGGCTTTACCTGCTGCTGGGCGAATGGCTGGGGGGGATGTCCTGCACAAAGCTCTGCTCCATGCTGGGGATCCTGGCCGGGCTGTGGGGATGGTAGGCTGTCAGGACCACGCTGCCTGAGTCCTTCATCTCCATGGTCATAGGTGCATGTCGGCCCTGCTGCTGGTGACAAAGGCGACCAAGGGGGGTGCTGACAGGCCCCGATGGGAGGCCAAGCGGTCCTGTCACGAGCAGGAGTGCATGTCCTGACTCTGCAGCAGCCGCTCGCCACCGTTTGCTGTCAGGAGAGCTGTGTAACTGAGACACGGCTCCTCTCCCTGTCAGGAAAGCTGAATTAGCATATATTCAAAAACACCGCCCACCAAACAACCCACAGGGAAGTTACTACGTTCCTAGGAAACTAGAAACCTGAGTAATCTGGCACGGCACCGAGCGACCGCCGGGAAAACTTCTTGCTTGCTTTCTTTTTGTTTCTTTTTTAAGAGTCATTTTCTTAATACTCCTCCTGCTTCTGAAATAGGCTCGACTAAGTGAAATTCTTTGCCAGTTAAGCAGCAGGACGAGTGGAGAGCACTACTCAAACACAAAACGTGGTTTGGCAGAGCAGGGAGTGACATTTAAGCTGCTTACACGAGAGATTCAGAAACCCAGTAGGCTCTGCTCTGTTTAAATAATCAAGGAGCAGGAACCTTGATTTCCTACATATCAGATCATTTCTGTGGCAGAGAACTGCACTTGCTTTCTCCTGAAAACAGATTAAGCTTTTGTTTTGCCCGATATGACCATGTACATAATGAGAAGGGCACTGGGAAATATGTGAATTATTTTTACAATAGTGCACGTTCATCTGGAGCAATCCCATAAATAAATACACTCTGAGGTGCTTGATATTTTTTCATGCTTGTGCTTGATGTTTGTATACTAATCAAACGTTTTTCTCTCAAAAGAAAAACAAGCAAGCAAAAATATTGGGGTCCAACACTGGAGTAACGCTCAGGGAAAACTGCAGAGAAAATGAGAGAACTCACAAAGCCCTTTATTTTCCTCTTCAACTTCTTCAGGCCATAGGGATTTTTTGAAAATAAATGTTTCCAATAAATGTTCGCTCCTGAAAACTATTATCCTGTCCATGAAATCATGGGAAGGATGTCCCTAATTTTACTCTACAACTCACAGATCTCTGAGGGTCTTGTGAGCACATGGGTGAAACACCAGCCTCTGTGCACCTTTGGCAGAGCTGCGGGCAGCATCCCCAGTGTGGGTACTGTGCAAAATGCCTCTCAGGCTCCCCTTTCACACCCCCCTTGAGGGATGGTCCTCTCCTAGCACTGCTATAGGGGCTACCTAAATTACACTGTTGGTCTCTCTAGCTGGTGAATTAGCTCAGGTTTTGAAGGGTACAAAAATGATTTGCCTCATCTCCACCTTCCCCCTGAGCTCCGTATCCTGCCTGGAGGGGCAGGACGGTTTCAGTCAAATATGTTGCTGCAACTCATGTAGGCAGTGCCCAAGTTAATTTTAAATTAACCAGTATAGGACACTGATAACAGTAGACTTGGCAGCACTTCTTGCCAGACTCACCCAGGAAGCATAAATATTTGAACATGCAGAGCCTCTAGTCTTGCTCTTGCTACACTGTTAATATGTCCTGGATTAAATATTTTAAAGCCAAGTTTCACAGGATAAAATCATGGCTGCTTCCATGACAGCATGGAGGCCCTCTGGGAGCCTTCATGCAGCCATATGTTAGAAACAAAGGAGAAGGCTCTAAGCTAACTCTGGAAGCATTGCCTACTGCCCATGGTACCACCAGGGAGTAGCAGGCTGAATGCAATGACCAGTGAAGATCTCTTTGTGCTCTGTGATTACTGGAGTATTCAGGAGAGGGATAGGGCCCGAAAAATTAGGACCCTAATCATGGATCTCATATCCCAACTCTGTGGAGCACTGAATGAATGTCAAGCTGATGCCTGGCTGCTGGATGAGCAGGGATGCTGCTGATTATGTAATTTTTTTTCCCTTCCTACCCTGACTTTACATTCCCCTTGCTCGACCAGAAGGTGGGTATCCCGCTTCTCTGTAAGGTAGTGAATTATAAATATAAATTTATATTTGGAACAAGTGTAAATAGATATTTTGAAAATTAATCACTCAAAATACACACAAAAAACTGAGAGCTAAAAATTTATAACAAGTTATAAAATATCTGCTGACACCCTTTAAAGGCATCCTCCACAATTAATTTCAAGAAACTAAACATGTGAAGAAATACACATTGTGGAAGCGACCAAACACCATCAGAAATAGAGTAGGTGTCCTTTAGGAGATCAGGCTGCAGACAAAGTATCGGCTGCAACTCTAGGAAAGTCTTTTTTTCTCTCCTTCCTAGCATCATACCACTAGGCTTTCTCCAGTACCATCAGACAACAAAATGATGGTTATGCACTTTAGGCTGTGTGTAGATAAAGCCCACAGTAGGAATACCGTGTATTTTTAGTATTATTTTTATTTCCTCTTTTCCCATAATAAAAAAAAAAATCAAACACAAATATGACTTAGAATGGCCCTTTCAATAGTAAAATGCATATAAAGAAAAGAGGCCCACACACTCAATGGGATTTTCTCTCTAAGAAAAAAAAACACGGAAGATTTTATTTGGAGATTTATAAAGTGCTGGTGCATAGACTGGAGGCTTGTGTGGAAATGGCAGTCTGTTTGGCATGAGTACAAATAGATATTTTGAAAATTAATCAGCTAAAATACATATATCAAATTGAGAGCTAAAAATGTTTATATGCATAATGGCTTTTGGGGTTAGACATCTGCATATTAGTGAAAACTAAAGACAATGCTAAATTAGCTAGAGATACACATCAGCCATTAAACAAAGTTTTAACTGCCATAGGAAAACGCTTACAAGGCAATATAAGCCAGATTCTGTCTTCAGTTGTAGCTGTGGAATTCCATTAGTTAGGGGAGAATTTATTCTCCTGGTTCCTAAAGAAATAAGTGAGAAAATATTTTAATCCAACATGCTTGTGTTTCTACAGGATCCCCTTCAATACTAGATTGTGGAGTACTCAGGACTATGACACTTCCAATTGTTTTTTCAGGTAGTTGATAGCTCCATAGACCTTTCAAATACACTGGAAATGCCAGATTGGTGAGAAATAACATTGTGACAATGTTTTTGGAGGCAACCACTAAAGTGAAGTTACAGCAAGGGAAGGATCTGTGGGGGATCTGTAGCCAGTGAACCTGTAAGCAGCTCCCTCAGGTTTGGTAGGCATGAACCTTGTGCTTTTGAATGTTCCATTGCTCTTGTGCCAAAGGGAGTGCTTTGCACTTTCACAAATTTGGGAAAAGAGTTGTGTATATATGGATCAGTGGATCCAGACTTTGAGAACAAGGAATGAAAACTCTTTATTAACCTATTGTTTCAGAAACCTAAGTCAGTGGCTATATAGATTCATAGAATGGCTTGGGTTGGAAGAAACCTTGAAGATCATTGAATTCCAATCCCCCTGCCATGGCCAAGAACACCTTCCACAAGACCAGATTGCTCAAAGCCCCATCCGGCCTGGCCTTAAACACTTCCAGAGATGGGGCATCCACAGCTTCTCTGGGCAATCTGTTCAAGTGTCTCACCAGCCTTAGGGTAAAGAATTTCTTCCTAATATCTACTCTAAATTTACCCCCTTTCTGTTTAAAACCGCTACCCCTTGTCCTATCACTACAGTCCCTGATAAATAGCACCTCCCCAGCATTACTGTAGACCCCCTTTAAGTATTGGAAGGCTGCTGCAAGGTCTCCCAGGAGCCTTCTCTTCTCCAGGCTGAAAAACCCCACCTCCCAGCCTGTCCGCAGAGGAGAGATGCCGCAGCCCTCTGATCATCTTCATGGCCCTCCTCTGAACTCACTCTAACACGTCCATGTCCTTTTTAAGTTGGGGGTCCCAGAGCCAGACACAGTACTCCAGGTGGAATCTCAATGAGAATGGAGTAGAGGGGCATAATCACCTCCCTCGACCTGTTGACCACACTTCTTCTGATGCAGCCTAGGATACAATTGACTTTCTGGGCTTCAAGTGCACATTGTCAGCTCATGTGGAGCTTCTCATCAACTAACACTCTCAACTCCTTCTCCTCAGGGCTGCTCTTAATCCATTCCCTGTCCAGCCTGTATTTGTTTTTGGGATTGCCTCAACCCACGTGCAGGACCTTGCGCTTGGTCTTGCTGAACTTGATGAGATTTGCATAGGCCCACGTCCCAAGCCTGTCAAGGTCCCTCTGGATGGCATCTCTTTCCTCTAGTGTGTTGATCGCACTACACACCTTGGTGTTGTCAGCAAACTTGCTGATGCTACACTCAATCCCACTGTCCATGTCACCAGCAAAGATGTTGTATGATAAAGCCTTCAGCTCTTCTGCTGAAGAATATCTTGGACAACGGTATACAAGAAGTATAAACAGCAGAAAATCACTACTTAATGTTTACTGAGATGAAAAAGAATTTTTTTTTTTTGTTGCTAATAATATTTACATAATATTAATTAGCAATCATTGTGGTAGTAACATGATGGACAACCTTTGTATGGTGAATTTAATGTCTGTTGCTTAGAAAGGAACTAGTACATTTTTCACATAGATTTTAAACTGCCTCTTCTGGTTAAGACCAAGGGGGGCTGTCACTGAGAGGAATGGGATTTGTCAGCTAGGCGTTCTTGTCCCAGGATGGTGGGGGTATGCACCATTATATCGTAAGAGTAGACCCACAGAGCCCTGGAAAGTGCAAAATTCGCCTTTGAACTACAAATCACACAAAAATCTCTGGGTATTGAATTTCATTGCTGCTTCCAGCTTAAATTAGCCAGGACAAAGTTGGACAGAATTCACAAAACTTTGAAATTAATTTTGGACCAGTTTAATGTGAACTTGGGTTAGATTAAGTTTTAAAAGGAAGCTGTGTAAAACACAGCATTTTTTACTGATTAAATCAAAGGAAATAGAGTGGAGCAATACACAAAAAAATGTCATCCTAACACTGTGTCTAAGTTTCCTCATCCCTCTCGTTCTGGCAGAAATATGCAATAAATTTTGTATCGATCTGTGTGAAAGAAACCAAAACTAAAACCACTGTATTTCTTTATGTTTTTGGAAAAAACCCAACAAAATGGGTATCTCTTACTTGTCTTTAATTTGTCGTTTGGCTGGAAAGATGCTTGAGGGGTGGAGGGTAGAAGGACTCACAACAATAAAGAGTTGGTGTGGGCAAAAAACACCTGGGCACTGAAAGCCAGGAGTGCCATAAAATTGCATGAAAGTCAATGATAGTGGTGTATGAGTCTTCTGCTGATCAGTACCAAAACTTCCTGTGAAAAAAAGCCTCTGAGAAAGGGCTGACTTTTGTGTAGGGAAATTTTTCACTGTGGCTTCAAGTCCATTTCCTTGAAAAGAATTTTATACATCATGAAGGAAATTTCTAATGCTTGATTTAGCCTTTGTGCTTTCTATTCCTGTGATGCTGGAAGGTTTATAGCCTTTTTTTTTCCCACTATAAAGGTGAGGTCTTTGTGGGCCTCTATGTGAAAAGGTGGGAAGCTGGGAATGTGAGCAAATGGGTGAGATTCATCGGTAGCATCAAAACACAGCCACTGCTTTTAGAATACTGACAAATCCATAAACTGACGTCTCCCCCCCCTAAATTAGAGGTAAAATCTTTGTTATTCTTCTTTCTTCATCTTTTCAAACTGAAATTAAAACCAGCATTGAGAAAACTATTGCTTGTCCTTTACAAACAGGGTAAGTATCAAGGCTATTTAGGAAAAGACGATAGAAGGCAGGTATTGTGGCAAATGATGTTGTTTCAAAGGTTTTCAATTAGAGTATGAAACAAAACATTCATCTTTGTTAAATATAACCTTGCATATTTCAGTCCCAGGCCCAATTTAAATATACATCATACTTTGGTGAACTTTAACATGGTCATTTTTTTATTGAGTGATTTACTGTGGATTCTTTCATCTTAAAAAAGACACAAAAGCACAGAAAAAAAAATCTTTAGGCAACTTTGTGTAGCTGCTTGCTTAGCAATGACCCTCATTTATTTTCTAGGAGTTCAAAAGTTGGTTATCCTTAGCCCAGATTAGACTACCCATATATTATTCCCATATTAATTATGTACAGAAAAGGAAACTTCCTTAATCTGTCTACCACAATAGGGCTTTCTGAAGGTTTACTTTAAGAAAAAGCTCATATCCTTTCATTCATCCATTAGACTCATGCTCCTTCATGATATGTTGATCTAACCACTTCAGCTGGGACAGCTGACATCCACAGCTGAATATTGTGGTCTGGTTTTTTTGTTCTGAGACAGTAAGTTAAAATTACATGAAGGAATGGTAATGTGGTCAAGTTTGGAAAAGTAACATTGGGAGAGGCTGGGTGCTCCCCTGACATGTTTCTGTAAGAACAAGCTGAAAATGAGAATTGGTCTCTGCAGCATGGAAGGGGAAAAATGGTCAGGGATAGACAGCAATGAGCATTTTCAGTACCTATGTATCTATCCTGATGCCTCTCAAACTGCAGAATTGGGTTGGGCATTTGCATTTGGTACAGAGAAAATTAGTCCTCATCTTAAAATTATATATAAATACTTATAAATATTTATATATTCCACACAATACAATTAGAGTTGTAATGAAAAAAAAGTATAGGAAGACAGTTTCTTGTATGAAAAGCCAACTAGATAGAGCTTTACAACATTAACCTTTTAAATACTACTGTTTTCCAGAGGCTGGTCAAATACCTAAGCAGCTGTATATATATATTTATATATTTGCTTAGGATATGTGTATGTACACAGATAATCCCTCCGCCCCTTTAGCCATTTAAGAAAGGTATTCCTTTTTACATGTCATGAACAGCAAAATGCAGTTTTGTGAGGGTGGTAATGATTTATGCATCTACCTTTGCTGTTACGGTGCCACATTAGTGGCCACATTAGAATAACTGATTCTCTCCAATTATCTCAGAGTCCAGATGGAGATCGGTGATGAGTGGTGGCTCTCAGGGGTCTGTACTGGGACCAGTACTGTTCAATATCTTCATCAATGACATAGACAGTGGGATCCAGTGCACCCTCACAAGTTTGCAGATGACACCAAGCTGAGTGGTGAGGTTGACATGCCTGGAGGATGGGATGCCATCCACAGGGACCTGAACAGGCTCTAGAAGTGGACCCATATGAACATCATGATGTTCAACAAGGCCAACTGCAGAATTCTGCACCTGGGTTGGGGCAATCCCCTCTATCAATACAATCTGGGGGATTACGGGATTGAGTGCAGTCCTGAGAAGGACTTGCGGTTACTGTTGGATGCCAAGCTGGACATGAGCCAACAATGTGTTCTCGCAATCCAGAGGATAAAACATATCCTGGGCTTCATAAAAAGAAGTGTGGCCAGCAAGTTGAGGGAGGTGATTCTGCCCCTCTACTCCGCTCTGGTGAGACCCCACCTGGAGTACTGGGTCCAGCTTTGGAGTCCTCAGCATGGGAAAGACATAGACCTTTTGGAACAGGTCCAGAGGAGGGCCACAAAAATGGATGGAACACCTCTCCTGTGAGGACAGGCTGAGAGAGTTTGGGTTGTTCAGCCTGGACAAGAGAAGGCTCCACGGACACCTTATGACAGCCTTTCAGTACTTAAAGAGGGCTTATAAGAAAGAATAGGGCAAACTTTTCAGCAGGGCCTGTCGTGATAGAACAGGGGCTAATGGCTTTAAACTAAAAGAAGGTAGATTTAGATTAGATATACGGAAGAAATTTTTTACAATAAAGGTGGTGAAACACTGGAACAGGCTGTCCTGAGAGATGGTATACGTCCCATCCCCAGAAACATTCAAGGTCAAGTTGGATTGGGCTCCAAGCAACCTGATCTAGTTGAAGATGTCCCCACTTATTGCAGGAGGTTGGACTAGATGACCTGCAGATGTCCCTTCCAACCCAAGCTATTCTATAATTCTATGATTCTATGAAAATTAATAAGAAAAAGATTATAACCCCTTTCTTGTTAAAATCATAAGCAATTTCACATTCAGCATTTCTGTAAAATTTTTAACCTGTATACCAATTCATTTCTAGGGAAGACTTTATTTAATGTGCAATTAGTATTTCCCTTAACTATGCCAATGATTTCTTTCATCTTGCTGTTTCATAACTGAGTTTTTTTCCCAGAGAGCAGCAGTAGACCAGCTCTGCTGGTTTATTGGAGAGTTGTACCAAGTGAGATAGTCACCAGAGCTTCTCACTCTTAATTGAACCAGATTTTGAGCTATGTTCTGAGGGATATGTGTAAAAATTGATGAAGCAAGGTAGAGAGGTGTTAACACAAACCACTGATGTCTATCATGCACATAATGAGAGCCATGTAATATCAGCTATCTTGTATTGATTGCATTCTCCTCCTTTTAAAATCAAGACCTGTGGGTTTTAAAATCATGGAGTCTAATAGCACTGTTAACTGGATTTCCCACACCTGCACCCAAGTGGAGAAGTCTCAAATTCTCCTTCCCATCTAGAGAAGAGGAATGTATTTCAACAAAGTATAACTTAAATCTTCATCCTGCTTTGGCATTCTGAGTCTTGATGGCTTGAATTCCTGAAGTTACTAAATTTACTTTTGGCTTTCCTATGCAAAAATGAAGAAACTGTTCTTATCTGCTGATTTCTTCACTGAAGTAGTAATTGAGGTCATTGGAAGAGTCTTACTCATATACTGGTCATGCAAACATGATATCACAGATATTCCCTGAAATATCTGTGTGCGTGATGAGGAGAGGTGAGGATAAAAATAAGCTTTGTGATCTTTGCATGACAAGATGCAGAATGAATTCAAATTGTTCAAGTAGTGGGTCTGGGTTGCATACAGTGGATGTCTCCACCTACCCCACATAGTACCCGCTTCTGGAAATGCAGTGAGCATTTTGCCATCACTGTACAGTCAAGCATGCTCAAGTTGACTAGAGAACTTAATGCAATACTCATTTTTCTATTTTGAATAAACTCAAAAGTTTCCATCGTCTTGATTAGGAATCTGTGAATTTCTACGCTCTGAATTTTGGTCAGTCCTTTTAAATATGGAAGTTATTGCATAATGAAGTGAATTCTACTCAAAAGTGATTTCCTATTTTGATAGAGTAATTTTTATGAATTACTAATTTCAAATTCAGATCTGCCACAAAAGTAAATAGATGTTTATTAACTTATACCAGATCTAAAGATTTTCAGTAAGAGGAGGAAAAAATAAACATAAATAAAATTTCCACAAGTGAATTTAATGCTAAATGACAAGTTTTTTATAATTTTAAATCCTAGTTCTAAGGATCCTAGTTCTAAGGCCTCTATAGTTTATGAACAGTAAGAAGAGAATGCTCTCAAATCAAAAATAAACCAGTTTGAATATACCTAAACAATTTAATACACAGCAGAAAAGCACTGGAATGTACAATTATTAATGGCCATTTGCATTTTGAAATCATATTATCAAAGGTATGCATTTAATTTACAGCATTGTTAAATTAAACATGTCTGTGGGAAAGGCATGTTTGATTAATCTCTGTACGAACACTCTGTGTTTTAGGAACAGAGATATAAAACTGACTTTTCCATGAAAATGCTGGATGGCCATGACATAACCGTAGAGGGAATCTAAGCTGCCTGACTCACAGTCCTCTGCCCTAATAATATATGAGGATGCAGCTTAATTAATCAACAGTTTGAAAACTACTTTTGTAAAGGAATGGGTGAAAAAGATAACATGTTTAATCAGCCAGAAAAAGAGAACTACAACAGGAGGCATGGAGAAGACACCATGTGAGCCACAGAAATGAGACATCTTCCCTGCAAGAGCGTAGTTAGCAATTTATTTTCTGCAGAGGGTATGTGCTAATTTTGCTGGGATGTCTAGGGAGACTGGAGGGCATCCCACCTAATACTTATTAAATCATCCAGATTAGTCCTAAGTGGAAACACATAGATGAACATAACTTTGCTAAACACATTAACAGTAAAGTTTCTGGGCTACTTTTATGACACAGTATTGAACACCATGAGCTTAAATATGTTTTAGAAGCACTAGAAATAAATTTTGCCACTGTTCCAAGTGGGTGGTTGCATCAACATGGTGAGCTAAATGAGCAATGATAATCAGAGGGTGACACAAGGGAATTTTGCAATATAAAGCATCCGGGAATTACTGGCTTGGGAGATTGCAAAGAACATTTCCGATTTTTTGCTTAACGAGGTCAAGTATGAGCCTTTCCCTCTGTGATACTGGCACCAGGAATTTTGCTCAATAGTTAAAAAATATATCGGAGTTTGAGGACATGGTATATTGTTCATAGAAAAATAAGGATTCCCAGGCCTATTGTGCCAGTTTTGTTAGTGTAAATTGCTAGCCTTCTCAACACAACAGAAAAAAAATTGCAGTTATCCCAAAGGCATTTCTGTTAGAGGAAAAAAATAACATGCAGTTATTATTTATTTGTTTCATTTGGATTTTGTTTTTATTCACATGTAATTTATCGGTGGCCTCAATGGGCTACAATCCATGGTATGCAACCCTATTAAAACAAAACAAAGTCCCACCAGGGATGAAATGGATCCATTTTCTCCAGATTAATTTAATAGATGAATGTTTCACACAACGAGAAAGCCAAGACTGCAGATGACTTGTTTTTAGTTTGGAACTTCAGGGAACAGATGGAAAAGTGGCAGCATTAATATACCTTAATGGATCCACAGGACCACACTTATTAATTGGCTTCAGTTCAGATTTTTTTTTTCTTTTTTTGTAGGGACTGTGCCTTGCTGAATTACCTCAGAGTCTTTTCAGATACTTTTTCCTTCTTTTCTCGACTGTGCTTTTACCCCACTTCTGATCCCGCCTTTGTTGTCATGCTTGATTATAGGCTTCAGTCTCAAAAAAAAGCACAGGCAGTCTCTAGCTGCTTTTGAATAGTGACTGTTATACACGAAGATGCTTGAAGGACTGAAGGGAATAGACAGGAGTGTGCCCTCTCAGACCATGCTTCAGGTACTGCGGATATTGGGGAGCACAAGGAGGGCCTTCAGAGAGCCGCTTAGCTCAGGTGCTCTCCCTGACCAGCACCTCCTACTGCCACTGTGGGAGACAGAGGACGGGGCTAGATGGACCACAGAACTGACCCTATAGAGCATTTCTTGTGGTCCTCTGTTCTCAGAAGGAATTTTCATTGATTACTGTAGAATAGGACAGGCACAAAACTGAGCAGAATACAGTTTATCCATATAGGATAAAGTTTTGTTTCCAGTACAATTTTGGTCTCCCAAAGAGATACAGACAACAAACACAGATACTTATTATCACCATTTAATTACTTTTACTTGGGGGCATTGTCATATAAAAAGCCAAGAAAAACCACCAGTATATTGTTTATTAAAAAGCTGTTTATATCCAGTTCATGATGGTGAATTCGTGCAGTTATAACAAAACTCAGGCATTGGTCTCAGTCAGAGAAATGAAGTTCCAAAGATTTTTTTAGAACTTTATTTTTTTTTGGAACTTATAACTCCAGTTACCTTTAGAACTGGAGGGTAAACTCAGGAGACCCCAGAGATGAGATGCAGCTTAGAAAGAAAAAAGAAAACTGCTGATGGTGGTTCTGCTTATTTCTGCTTTACCATACTTGTCTGATCCAAGTAGGTTCCTGTTATTAAATAAAAAAGTGTCATGAGCTTACCATAAGTGGAGGCAAAGCATATTCACATATTCATCTTTGAACTTAAGTCCACCAACAACCAGTGATGACAGCCTATGGAGGACCTTGAATTCAATTTATGGCTCTGCTTGCCATTGTGTTAAGGAAAATATTGGATAAACATGTATTGGTTTGGGTTGAACACCTTGCCTTCTAAGTTTATGAAATCTTAGATTTGCTTCTAACTTTACCAAAAAGACAGCACGAGTGTGGTCCCCCACAGGGATCTACCTTGGCCCATCAAATGTGCTTTTGTAGCACTGCTGAACTGCAGCGCTCCTGTGCAGATGACTCTTGGCTGCTATCAGTCTACATGATGCACAGGAAGGCTTGGCTTGCTTTTAAATGCAGCATCAAAAATCTCTGGACTGCTACTAATAGTGCTGTCATTTTGCATGTGTCTTCTGCATGTTATGTGCAACGTAATTTTATTTTATTTCTTGCGAACAGCAATTTCATTACACCTCTCCGGTTGCTCTGCTCTCTGATATTTCAATCTGTTTTACTTCTACTGAACTGGAAAACAATACCACTAAGTGAAATTTGAAAAGAAGGAGAGAAACTAACAAACTCATAATTTATTAAGTGTAGTTCAGCATAACTCGTAAGGACAAAGAAGCACGTGGAAAAAAGAGATTAGATACTGGCAAATAGGGAGTGTTTTATCCTCCTTAAAGTCTCATCATTTGGTGAATGAGATACTGCAGGTCTATTACTACACCGAAAAAGCATTTGTTGTGTGATTATGCTAAGCATGTGTGTCTCAGCAAAGATACAATGACAAAGATATGTGGATAAATCTGATTTACAACAAGCATAGGATTTTATTTAGTCATCCAAGTTTTACTCAGCAACCAAACTGGCATGTCAAACCTGGCATTTGCTTGCATAAAATAGATAACTGAAACTCTGAGTAAGCCCCATTTTCCTGGGAAATTACTGGTATTGCACCAAACAAATAAAAAGGCTTTCACATGCAGAATGCGAGGCCATGCATTTTCCTGGGTGCTCCATTGTATCTAGTGCCCAAAGTGTGCCTCACTTTCTCAAAACAAGAGCTATAAATAGGCAGGCACTTTGTGCCATTTTAATGCTGAGTATTACACATTCCAGCAACTTCATTTTTTCAGCTGGTTATTTTTATTTTCCTTTGTAGTGACTGAGCAAGTGAGCCCAGCTTACTGAAATGCCACCCACTCCTTGAAAGAAAAAACTAGGAATAAACTCAAAGATCAGAAAAGGGGTCTGCCTACAAATACTCCTGAAACAAGGAGGAGAGAATGCAGAAAAACTAAATGAGAAGGATGATCTGAATGCAGGGAGGATTTTGTTTGCAAACGGCAATGAACTTTTGTCCGAAAAACCCTACCTTTTCTGATGTTATTTTAAATCCCAGTCCCTAAAGAATAACATAACTCAACTCAGGAGGGATGAAGGACATTTTTTATGGCGTCAGAAAGCTGAAATGAAAAATGGTATTTTTTTTTAATTTTTTTAAATGTGGCTCCCTATTGTTTCCATACGCTGATATCTGGCACACAAGAGAGCCAGTAATTTCCTCTGAACACTTCTAGAAAACACCAGGAATGATACAGAACATTAACGTCCCATACAAATAGTTTCAGTTTGTGGGGGATCTACTACAGCATGAAGACATGTTTATAACGCATCGCAGGGACTTCCTCACCCTATTATCCTTAGCAATACAGCCTTCAAACTTGTAATCAATCACCATCCTGCTATCTGCATTCGTGTCGGCAACAGTTTCCTGGATGCCCTTTGTGTTGACAGATCTCAGTGCAATGCCAAGCCTTTAGTTTTCACCTGACCACTGAAATCTCAGCTGGATCTGCACTCTGGTGTCAACCTGGACATCGTGTTGTTGTCCACGTAGGCAGCCTGGACTCTAGCTGCCTGGGAATCCCACATCCCTTGGTGGCAAGTAATGGCAAGACTCTTCCAGGGATGACCACGGGCAGAACCATCTGCTTAATCTTAGGCACCGCATTAAGGGCAGATGTGACAGAAACAGAAAGTGAGAAGAGATGCATCATGCTGAGGCTGTTTGTTGTGAATGCAACTGTTAAACTGCGTGTTTTGGAAAAACCCAGGGTGTACACAATGTTTTTTTTTTTTTTTCTAGTAGATACACCAGCTTGTTTGCCCAGCCTGGTCTGTGAGAGAACACTCGGGGATAAACACTCAGCAAATCTGACCTTGAGCTAACAATACATTGCATAGCTTTACTGTCCCTCTTCTGCGGATTTAAAAGTTTAATAATGAATTATGCAAAACTCCTGTTCCTGGGAAACATTGTCTATGTGGGATCATAACTATTCTGTATACTGGCAGACTGTAATCCTTGTGGTCTCATACTGATGTCACCGCAGTTTCATTCTGGGGTAAACTTCTCTGACCAAAATAGAATTACTTCTTATTTATATCACTGCAAACAAGGTTAGCATAAATGGCTGATCAAAGCAGTGGCTCCAGCTTCTAATGGCTGGGCTATAACTGGTGCTGTGAGCTTCCACTCTGTGGTTCTACACTGCTCAGGATGAGGCCTGTTTGCACAAAGCTTCAATACCCTAAACTTCTGCTACGCTTTTGGCCCTTTGCTGGACCACCCTCCTAGACTCTTGGTGCTCCTCTGTCTCTCCAGTAACTCTTCCAGCCCCATACACAAGGTTGCAGATTTGTTACGCTGTTTTAGTTTGTAATTTTCCTTCTATGGTGAATTTTGTGCAGGGTGATTCTTTTTAGGCAAATAGGTAAAGTCCAGTTTGGTGACCCCCAAAGAACATCATCGTGTATAGAATTGGTAGTGAGTATATTGCAAACATTACAGGCCACTGGACATTAGGAATTAAACACAGGAAAGGGTTTGAACATGACTGCATTTCCTGTGCTGCAGCCCACACTAGTAAGGGGTGTCTGTGGGTGCCAACTCTTCCTTCATAAGCTGATGAAAATGGGTATTTGTGCTTGCAGCAGCTAGAAGGGCAACCATCCAAATGTGGTCTGCTGTGAAACACATACTGGGCTTTCTCTGCACTGAGAGCAACTCTTGGTGCTGCAGATCCTTTGATAATTTGACCTTTACTAAGTAATCTAACTCCTACTCCCATTACATGCCTGAGAACTGTGTCCTCATTCGGATTGCAAAATTATCGCAGCCTACGTGCTGAAAATGAATTAAAACAAGTGAAGGAAAATAATTTCAAAACTTTCTTTGCAATTCTGAATAATTGGATTTTTTTTGCTTTGCAATTACAATGTCAGCCAAGAGACATCGTGTCCAGCAAATCACTTGATAAAATCCCTTTCTGTCAGAGAAGCCTGCTCACCTGACTGCTTCATTTACAGAGAGGATCGAAGAGATTTCTTACTGCAAGTGGTGTGCTGATTCTATTGGAAGACAGTGTAATTATGATACGTATATGCCATTTTAAGTTTCAAGTAATGCCCTACAGGGCTTTATAAAATTCTGCTTCACAGTTTACCAAAGGTGCAAAAAGGGAGGCATAGTCCCAAAAGGTGGTACGTGACCTCCAGCTTCGGCTCTCTGAATTATGAATAATGAATCGTGTACTATTGCTTTTGGGTCAGATACTACTAAGTAACTTTTTAGGATAGGCCTAGAGCAGTAATAGTTATCATATTTATGGAAAGAAAAGCACAAAAGCGAAGTATGCCCTTTCACCTGGAGCATATGATCAGAAAACAGAGATGGCAACGTAAGAAATGTTCAGCACAAGGACAGGAAAAGCCTGTCCACCTCAATATGCCCAGTCTTTTCTTTGTGCCCTTGTTTATCTGAAACTAACTTCCTTTCTTTTTTCACTCTGCTCCTCTAACTCATTCTGAACTTGTCTTTAATTTCCAGCACTTTTTCCATTAGCATTACGTAAAATCTTGGCATAAAGCAGTTGTGAAGGAAACATTTCCCAGTTTCTTCTAAGTTTTGAACATGGGGGAAGCTCTAATCTATTGCCTGTAGTTTTAAAGGGCAGTGCAGACAGTGAGCACAGAGTTTTAGTCTGTTAGCTGTCTGTGCATTACAACTTAGCTGAGTTTTAAAATTCTTGTGCCAAATTAGATTAGCCTGAAAGTTGCTCTAATAAACTTTTAAATAACCATAGTTGCTTGTGGCAACTGTTCGACCAGCACTGTCTCATCAGTCTTTTCCTATTTAAACATTGTCAGGACAAGGGAATATTGTAAGAAATCCATAATTTTCCCTATGCCATCAGATTTTAATCAACTTGGAAAATTCTGTCACATTGAATCATAGAATCACAGAATGGTTTGGGTTGGAAAAGACCTTAAAGATCATCGAGTTCCACCCCACATGCCATGGACAGGGACACTTTCCACAAGACTAGGTTGCTCAAAGCCCCGTCCAGCCTGACCTTGAACACTTCCAGGGCTGGGGCATCCACAGCTCCCCTGGGCAACCTGTTCCAGTGCCTCACTACCCTCACAGTAAAGAATTTCTTCCTGATATCTAATCTAAATCTCCCCTCTTTCAGTTTAAAAGGCAGATTGTATGAGGCAGGTAAATTTGTGATAGCTGTAAGAAACAAAGTGGATATACTCCATCAGAAACTCTGTCTCTTAATTTGTAAAAATCCCATTCAAATTACTCATACCTCAATATTTCCAGAATATTTAAAGCATGTACTTCAGCTAACCCTGTCATAAGCAGTAACTTCTTTTCCATTTAAGAATAGCTGTGCATCGTTGTCTTTTGTTCTTTACTTTAGGAGACAATTTTTATCCTACACTAGCTCTTATCCTTTGTTCTATACTTTTAATCCAGTAAACTTTGATGTGGAGCAGTGCTAACTATCTTCTGAAAACCTAATTAAATTAAAATTCTCCTTATCTATCATGGCAGTAATATCTTCAAAGAATTCCAGCAAGTTAGTTAAGGTTGAATTCCTTTCCTTCAATATAGTCCAAGTGTCTTTAGATGTTATCCCCCTAACAGAGAGCTCTTTAAAATAACTTTCAATAAATTCTTAAAACAGTCTTCAAAAATCACTGGATCACCTTCTTGTCCTACCTCTCCCATGTAACCTTTTTGATGATTGACCTTAAATTGTCTGTCTTTGTTGTTTTATACAAAGATCCCACTGTAAGTTAGTGAACTTAATATGAAAATTAAAATAAATTAAAACCTCTGTTCAAACGTTCTTTTTCTCCGTTTACTCACTAATGCTCATAGACATCACTTTGATTAAATGAAATTCTACTAACCGATTCCATTATCTACCTAACCGAATAAATTCTTTCTTCTTTGACTTTCAAAACTGATTCCCAGCTGAGAGCAGTTTGCTTTCTATTTCCTCTACGAGCAATAGAAACATAATAAAAATTTAATAATTCTATTATTTTTAATCCCCTAGTAATCTCTCAAGTTTATCTTTTCAAAATTCCAGTCAATATGCAAATTAAATAAATAGATGGAACAAGAACAGGTGGATTCATATGACGTCTTAGTATTGAGAGCTACCCCACCACTTATGATTGATTAATTTTTGCTTTAATTTAATTTAAAAAATAATTTCTAGGCTTTCTTTGCCTTTTTTTTTTTTTTTTCCCCTAACACTCTGGAAGTTCTGGCTTGCCAACTCCTTTTTCACTTTCATAACCAACACTTCACTCTCCTGAGCTAAAGGGCTGCCTGGGCTGACTCCATTTCTTCCACTGCCTGTCACCTTCCAATATGTGATAAGCTTTCAGTTCCTTTTCTATACCTTAAATAGGCTTAAGTAAGCTTCTGTGCTTCCACTAGTAATGAGTTAACCAAACACCAAAGCTAATTCCAGCTGCAGAAACCAGCATATGGAGACTGTAGGAGAGATTTTGCTGGGATTGTACAGAGGTTTGCCTGTGAGCTGGGAGGCGTGGGGATACCTCCGTGTAGGAGAGGAAGATGTGAGGATCTCAGGGGACCTACTGCTTTCTTGCAGAGGGCAGACAGATCTGAGATTGCAAAATACCTCCTGTAAATGAGCGAGGGCCACAACCTTGGTCCCGCCAAGCTGTACTATTGCAGCTCTGCAAACCTTGGCTAACAGGTACAATTTACAGCCTGGTGTCCAGGGAGGAGGAACCCCTCATCAGGGACCCCACTGAAGGACTTGTAACAGCTCCATTCTCTCCTCTACTGTGCCAGGGCATAGGTCAGCTGGGCTAGCAATGGTCTCCACACCCCACGGCTACCATGGCATACTGTTTCTGCTTAAGCATCACATAGTAACTTTAATTATGCTCTTGTTTGATTTAATGGTACTCTCTAATCGTTTGCTTTAACTAAATGAAAGTTATGAAAATATCAGGGGTATCTTGAACTGAAAACCCACTTTTGAGGCTAATGTCTGTTTTGTTTAAGTAGGATATCCTTTCTGGCAGGTTTACAAGCATGTGTCAGGCAAATGTTTTACAACAAAAACATTTTGCCACAATCATGGGCTGATAGAATGACTGATTATCACTTAAGAGACTCTTTGTTCTGACTCCTCAGAGGTCTCCTCGTGTGCTTACAGTCTGAGATTCATTTTTCTCTGAAATTGAATTCATATGTGCTGGAGAAAAAAAATAATCCATCCCCTCATTCTTCTACTATGAGGTCTTTTTCTTTCCCCCCATGACTGATTTTCATAGTCCTGTAACTGATTTTCATAGTCCTGTAACTGATTTTCATAGTTTGAAATTTTAATTTTATAACTACAGTGAATGTAGCTCACAGAGTGCAAAAGAAATGAAGCTTAGCCCCAGGAAGCAGGGAATTGCCTGGACTACCTGTGGAGTGCAGTACGGAGGTACCCGTGTCAACTTTGGAAGAGGTGCCGTTGGTACAGAAAACAAACTGGCTACCGCTCCGCAGAGGGGACTCCCCGCTCTCATCCCTCCTAACACAGACCTCAGGCACAGACATTAATTAATAGCAGCCCACTGAGGTAGTGAAATATTATACCTATAAGAGTTGCCTGCAGTCACAAGCAGAGCCACGAGCTGAACCCAGCCTGGAGTTCCAGTCTGGTGCCTTTTAGCACTTCCTTCTCTCACATGACTATTTACATTACTGACCTTTGGAAAAAAAACCCAGATATTCATATATGCTCATATTTGCACAAAGGGTTCTTCGTTTTGAAACATCTTTGAAACCTCTGCAGTCCAAAGGTCTCTGTAAACCCCCATGTGTCCGAGGGAAAGCACGTACTGAAAATCAAAAATTTGAATTCTCCTAACATTTGAATAGAGATATACTCAGCCTGGTAAATCCTGTTTTGCCACATTATTTCCCTTTGGCACAGAATAAAGGAATCTGGGATAGCTGCTGGGCAGCTTCTAGGAAAAGCAAGAGTAGCACTGTTTAGGTGGTGACAGCGGCTTTGCATGCATTTCAGGAGCATGGTCTTGATTGCTCTCCACTGCAGACCCCAAGTTAACTAGCCCTGAGAGGTGGCCACCTCCTCAGAAACAGATTTGTCCTGGTGGCATAGGAAATGTTTTCCAGAGCTATAAAATCCTGGGATGAAAATCTGATTGCTCCTAATTTTTCTTGGCATTGCTATATGGGCAGCACAACGCTCATTAACTCCATTTATTGTTCACACCAGTTAGGCTGTAATCGGTGATTCAAGCTTGACAGGATACGAGCATTTCTACATTTTCAAGTATATAACATATTGCTGTATCTTCTTAAATATCCAGACAAACCCTCTTTCATTCTTTTACTTTTTTTTTCTTTTTTTGTAATTCTTTTTCAGCCAACAGCTAACTTCCCTGGATAGATAGATAGATAGAAAGAGAGAGACAGAGAGAGAGAGAAACCTATGGAGGCTTGTAAAAACAGAATAATAATTTTCAGGTTTTTGGACATCTGTGTAAAATTTCTTTTTCTTTGCCCAATTGAGTCACCATAGTTCATTTAATGAGGCCTAAAAGAATAATCTCACAGGCTTCATGATCCAGAGAATAAAGAAATCAGAATATATATATTTACACATTTTTTCACTTTCTTGAAATATTGCAAACCAAACTGTCAATGCTTCCTCTGCATTGGCCTCTACTAACATGGTAAAAGTTGTTCTTTATCGTGTAAGACCAAAGCTTAACAGTGGTCTCAGCTGCCTCAAATGATTTCAATTAACCATGTGGTGAACAAGTTACCTAATTAATTTATGGAAGTAAAACCACTATTATTTGGTTGTCACCTTAAGCAACTTTGTAAAACATTGAATTTACTGACCTTATTGGCTTAAAATTGACATTTTTAATCACTCTACTGATCTAAGTGCCCCTATTTGGATCTTACAGTGTGTAAAATGCTTTAGCTAGACTCTGCCATTAGGGTAGGTGCTTGGCTCTCTGCAGAGGGCTTGCTGTCCCCTTTTTTCTGAGCAAATACTACTTGTTTCAGCCTAGGTCTACTGAGCCCAGTCCTTGTTCACCAGCCTCCAGCATCAAATAATGGATTTTGGCTTGGAGAGGGCACGATGGAGGCAATGAACAAATACAGCGTAGCAGTGTCTCAGTTTCCAGACAGCCTTGGGGTCATTAGAAGCCACTGTAATTTAGAAGCATCTTTATATCCTCCTGCAAAGTGAAACTTCTGTAAAAGCAGAAGAGTTACATACAGAATGCTCTAATTAAAAATACAGATAAACAAGAAAAAGAATGACTTATCTCTTCGGGTTTTCAGAGCTAATACATCTAGAAGTGTTGTTTCATGACATCCATAGGATGTGTTGCCCTTTTACAATGTCATGTAGCATGAATCAGACTGAAAAAATTGACTAAATCTGAAATTAAGGGAGAATTTTAGTTACCTGCCTCCAAAAAGCTTTCTTGGGGAATTCTGCACACGGCTACATTATCAGTTCATATGCAAAATAAATTGATAGAGGAATATGTGTAAAATAAAAATACTGTACCTTACGGCTCCTACATTTTAATGAAGGCTATGGTAGTCTGGAAGGAAAAATAGCTCAAGAAAAAGAGAAACTCAAATGCACAGATGATCTCTGTGTTCGTGTGCACACAGAGAAATCAAAACACAGCTGTAAGGTCTAATTTTAGGGGCCACTAACCTTGATCATGTTCTTTTAATAATCTTACTAGTTGGGAATTCAAAGATTCAAGGAGGGCATAACCTTGATAGTTTTAGCCAGTCCTTGAAACTAGCGTTCACATTGTGTCATCCGATTTTGGAAACAATATTATCAGAGTGCACTGGTAAAAAGTGGCTTGAACAGGAGGCTTTTCTCTGTTGTAGGTATCGTATTAGCATGTCCTGGAAGCTGAAGCATCATCTTAAATATATACAACACACAGGGTTCCACAAGGATCTTTCAGCTGAAAGAAATGTGCTAGGAGTCTAATATCACATTCCTGTGTCAATCATAACACAGATAAAAAGCAGAAGTAAAAATCCTCCATCCTCCAAATCACCCCCCCAAGCTACCCCTTTTAACAGTTCATCTGTCTGAAGAGGAACTTCGTTAGGGTTTTCTGGTAAACAAATAAGGAATTCCTGAAAAAGTCCTGAAATGGGCCTTAGACTTGAATCTTCTTTCTTTTTCTGCAGCATTCACCGTTGAATCTCACTACATTAAACCTGTTATACATTTTAGACCAACTGCTGGTTTTACAAAAGTGCAGAATTTTCTGCTTTCAAATGTACTATTTTTTGAAACCTTCTGATGGGACAGCTGACTCTCATTAAATAGACAAAAAGTGTAATTAAGTGGTAACTCTTCGTGTAATTTTATTCAGATAGAGAAACCTGTGATATGTAAAAAGAAAGAAATAAACAAGTGTAAGCATCTACTAAAACATAAAGCATAAGGGAGGTCTTAGTCCTGTCCTGCAGTGACACAGCAACTCTACGGCATGGTTTGAACGATGCCCTGCACAACCAATTTGACAATGCTAGAGGGACAATCCCAATGTACAGTATTTCTGCAGTAAGGAATAGAGCTAAGCTAAGCCCAGGATGACTTAAGCCTTAACCCATCATATACAGTATTCTTGGTTGTTGCTAAGAATCTGTCACCTGAGCATCATCTGCAGTTTTAAGGCTTCCTTGTGGTGGCATAGATAAATAATATTCCAGGATTTTGTTGAAGTTCCACAGCAAAATCCACTCCCTATCATTTTTCTACCTTATGACCACAACTCTGTACAGTCCCTCCCACATAACTGCTCCGTTGTATTTCAAAATCAGAATGATTCCCTGCATTCCTAGTTAGCACATTCAGAGGTTAAACATAAACCAGAAACCAACACTGACTATCATTTAGCATTCCTGTGCCAAATACCTTGCTGAAACAAAATGATAAAAGCTCGGCACGTCATTCTTGGCAGGTATGACTGATTTTTTTTTCCTGCTTCTATTAATACTCTTGTTTTACTATGGTCTCACAATTACATTCATTCATCTATATTATTGTACTTTGTTCAGTCTTGTGAGATATTATTTCTGATTCAGTCCTGTGCCACATACCAAAAAAAGGCTGCAGGAGTTCACAGCTCATTATTATATATTGTAATGAACTGCTGTGGAGCTAACGTGGTATCACGTGAGCTGGCAAAATGCTATGTGAAATCTAACTCTAAAAGGTAACCGCAGAAAACTGGCACCTATTTACTCATATATTTTTCCCACTTAACTAGAATGTGCACAGGCTCTGTATAATGGACTATAGTTTGGTTTCTGCTTCCTACACAGATTTATATCTATTAGCACAGACTGTTCCCGTACAGCTGTCAAACACCTTTCCACTCATTGCTTTCTTCAATATGTAGGAATATTTTTCCCTTGCTACTCTCTTCCAGGGCCTCCAGACATGGCAGAAAAGGGTGGAAAAGAGCAAGCGGTTCACAGGCCATGCAGCTACAGGTCATGGAACTGAAATGGCTTTCAATCAGTACATCACTCATACAGTATTATAAACCCTGTTTATTATCAAAAACCATTTGCTCCTTATGGTACAAATTAATGGGCTTTTCTGAGCTTGGTTGAAACTGGCATCTGAGATAAAACCACAAAACTTAAAAAAACAATCCTAAAGCCTATAGGAATAGTATAGACATGTATCAATCTTATAAGTTATACCTTGCTGTTTCCGTTCTTCATCCTATGTTGCATTCATATAGATTACAGGCTTAACAACGAGAAGGAGTATCTGTCTCTGGAACATTAACAGATTTGATTACTCTTCTCCAGTAAGCAGAAGTGACATATATTACTAGGATCTTTCCCAACCCCATTCCTTCTCTTCCAAAATTAGATAATGAAAATAGTGACAGTACATAAGGTACTTGACAGTGCAATCCATTCATTTTCTCTCCTTTGATAGGTACAATATTGCCATAGATTCATAACACAATGGGTTCTGCTTATGCGATAAAACCCACAACCTTATCTGTCTGAGTCCAGCAAGATATTGGCAGATTTAATTTCCAAGAAAGGCTGCCAGACACAGGCAGAACAAGTAACGAAAAAAGGTGGAATTCCTCTGGTTTTCTCCTCAAGTGCAAGACTGGAAGAGCTGAGATTGCCTTTGTGTTTCACAACACTTAAAAAAATTTCCTTATCTTTATAAGGGTCACATAACATAACAAGTGGGGAAACATTAAAAAAATGCATGAATGTCTGTAATAAATAATATTATGGAATCCTTCTGAATATTTGAAATAATTTTTAAAATTTTGACTGGAATCCCTCAAATTTGATTGTCTCCAACATAGGATCACCAAGTCCTATTCAAAACCTGTAGTATTGTGATAAAAATGTTAATTCCTTAGCTTTTTCAAGATTAGGTCAAAGAGTTTGCAAAGGTGTGAGAGACTGACAAACAAAAGAGTTTACATAGATACAGTTTCTTTAAAACACTGATTTCACCTCTGATTTTCAAGCTCCGTTTAAAAATGGCCAGCCAAAAAACCTAAACTGTGCCCAGATAGTTCCTTTATAAGCAAGAACAAATGAGTCTTAGCATAACAGGGATTTTTCATCTCACCTTTCTGATAAAAGTAATTCTGATTAAGTAACTTATTTTAAGCATTAAAAAGCAAAGATAATTTCTCTTCTCCTCCCCAAGAGCTCTTTCTCTTTTTTTCTGCTCTTCCAACTGCAGACACTCTCTTTATCTCCCTAGAACATCAAACAGTGTTATAAAAATTATAAGAACTTCTCTGAGGGTTCTGTGTGTTTCTTCTCCCTGATGATGTTTTCAAACACTCCAAATGAAAGCAGAATTTCCTTGCCATAGAGAAATCCCCCAAAACACCACTGGGAAAAGCTAAAACTGAGACAAAAAATCCCTTTTAAGGGTATTTTTATTGGTTACTCTCCACTGTAAGTCAAACAAAATAGTCCATTTTGCTTCTTAAAAATATCTCAGCATTAGTTGTTTCTTTCATGGACTATTTTTCCTGTAGAAAAGGTAAAATTCTTGCATATTTTGCTTTTTCTCACATGTGTTTTGCTGTGGTTGTCTAAAGTTCCCATCAATCTTATCAGACTTAATTGTAGAATTTGGGTTGTTTAGAAATTAGTTCTTGGAGAAATAATCCCAAAACAATACTTTGTAATCTGGAGTTTTTGTTTTATGCACCTCTGTTACATATCCTAAGAACTTTTGAGACTAGTAGCACTGATTTTGGAAGTTTTTCTGACTACCTTTAAACAGCAAAATGAAAGGAAAAGCATTTGACCACAGACCATAGCTTTAGAAAATAGTTATCTTTTGAAATAAGGCCAGTATTATCTGTCTATACATCCTGATTTACATTAGCCTTTTGCTTTCTTCCGGAATGTTTTTTGTTCTTGTCTGCTTGCTCATTGCTTGCTGTAGTGTGAAAAATTAATCTCTAAGCCTTTGAACAATACAAATCTGTATTATGGACTCTCATACACAGAGATGATTTTCTCTTGTTTACTATTCTTCCTATTGAAATCAATATTATGAACAACAATAATGAAGAATGTTAAAACCTCTATTTAAAGATATATACATTTACTTAAGTACTTATATCCTCTTCTTATTTAGTTGACAGTATCCAGAATAACTCATTTGAGTTCTTCTGCATGATGCGTGAAAAAATGCTGACAAATTTGATCAAGAATGAGCATATTGACTTACAAAGTAGTTGAGTTTCAAATGCATCTAATGGAACACAGTAGGAGTAGCAGATGTAGCTCTAATACTGATTTTGTCCGAGAAGTGCAGCCAGTAGGCAGTCAGCAGACACTACCCTCTTCTTGTAAAGCAGATGTGGGTTTTCTGCAAAACACCTGTTTGGCTACTGGCTGGCTGTGGGCCAGAATACCTGTGACAAATATAACCATCTGTTCATGAGCTAATCCTCTGTCACACAAGACACAAGATGTGATTGGAAGAAATTAATCTTCTGGCAGAAAATTCCAACATTACAAGATAGTTTATTGAGCACAGAGTATGTTCTTAAACTTTTCTTATTGGTACTACAAAAAAAATTCTTGATAAAAATGTCTAATTATTATTCCTCAAATAAAAATTTATGCTGATTTCATTTTTATGATGGTATTCATGACCCCTTTATTTAATTTTTTATTTCTATTTCTCAGTGACCTTACTAGGACCTTGTAATTTAACCTAGTTGAGTTCTAATTTAATCTAGTTCAGCTCACAAGAGCAGAGATCCATCTGTTCACCTACTTTATATATGAAACCATTATATAACCTAGTTTTGCATGAAATATCAAGCTTAATATACTTTTAAACATCCCTGCGCTGAAAAGAAACCTGAGCTTGCCATAAAATATGGAAATAGTTGATCTGAACATAATGACTGCTGAAGACTAGTCCAATATGCTGTGCTTTGTAGAGGACATAAGTATACATGTAAGGACATCGTGAAAGCATAATGTTTTCCATTTGTAATACTGAAAAATGGTCAATTTGTGCTGTCCATCTGCTTGTGACAAGGTAGATTTCAACTTTGGAGAGATCAATTAAACATCTTTGTCAAACTGAACAGAAGTTGTGATATGAATAACCTATAAAGTGATTAAATTAAATATAAAACGACCAATTAAATATAGTGACAAAGATGAAAATACAAATTAATGTAATAATATTACTCTTCTGTAATAAGTGATCTAGTACTTAACAGGATACATATTTTTTACTTAGCTTACCCATCCTATAAAAGAATTAGCTACAACAAACCTTCACAGTCTTTAATCTTTCCTATTGTAATTAATCTTATTTTATAATCTTCAGACCATTCTGAAAGAATTAAGAGTCAGGTTGCTCTGAGACCAGAAATGATTTCTTACATTGCTAACTTGCATGCAACGTTCTTTGTTGGTTTTATGAAAGTTTTCTGAATGGATCTTCAGCACATATAGCTTTTTACCAAACGTTGGGGAATGAAGTACCAGAATGAGAACCTTTTACAAATGTGATGAAGGGACCAGAAAGACATAGCAAAAACAAAGTTGCTAGAGGAGAAGCCCTTGTCACTAAGAGGGAAAAATTTGATGCAAAGCATTTCAATTCCTTAACCCATATTGCTATTTTAAGTATTGGCATGTCTGGAGTGGAGGAGGTCATTTTAGAAAGGCAATTGCAGCTGCTAATTTGAGAGCTAGAAAGACAACCGAAGGTATTTATGGTAGTTGTAACAGTATGAAGTATGACCTCCACAAAATCTCAAGAATCTGCAGGGAAGCACTCCAGAATGGACTACTCTAACTATTAACAAAGCTTCAATTACAGCCCACACCACATGCCAACAGTTGTCAGTGGCTACCATATCAAAGATATTTAGTAAGCCTATAACGATGCAGTAGAAGCCTGGTTCCTTGTACCCCAGTTGTCAGAACTTATTTATTGTTGATATTCCTATGATACTGCTATAAATATTTCAAACATAAAAGAAAGGTTTTTTGCCAAATGTGAACAATGATAAACCTACTTCATCAGATCAGAAATGTAATGAGCTGTCCAGGAAGATCGAGAAAGACATAGTGTTTTGGTGAACTTAATGAGTGAATTTTTAACTCCAGGTTAAATTAAAATTCATTATTTTAACCTGGACTTGCTTCTCTGACATCTACTGTCTCCTAAATTCCTCTACATCCATATGTAGAAATTGCTTCTGAAAATAATAGTTTGCCTTGTTCCCAGGTTGAATATAATGATCAGATATCACATTTTAGTTTGTAGTTACTGAAATGACAATATCTTGAATATTGAATAGCCTTGTCCTACACAAACAAGAGTGACCAGTTGGTCTAGTGGCTACTGAACGCACCAAACATTGAACAAAGAAGCCAAGATGTAAAACATGAATTTAAATGAGGATTCATGAGAGGTAAGCCTCATGCAGATATGGAAAACTTTGGACAGGAGAATAGTGGAAGCAAATGGATCAGTTTTCACAGTAAGAGAAGTCTAGTTTCACTGCTGACTGATATCAGACAAGACAACACGAGTCTCTTTCCTGAACATAGTTGCCCTACCCTCAAAGATTCCCTTGAGGAAGGGCAAGTTACCTTTTATTTTCAGGATGCTTGTGTTTTTTTCTAAAATTGTCTGTACACATTTGGAATCTGTTTTAAATAAAACAAAGTTTGACAGTTAGAGATTTGCGAATAGCAAATGTGTAAAGAGAAAGACTCAAAACTACAAGATCCTGAGAAGGATGGGTAAAGGGTCTCTCTGAGAAGTCTATGTTGGACTCATTGTCAGGTGGCTGTATCAAAGGCCTAATTGTCAGAGAAGATGGTAAGGTACACACTTGAAGAACAAAAAGGAAATACCTCATGCTCGTTGGATTAAGTTGAAGAGGGGATTTTCAGTGAGTGAATTTTGTTGAGAAATCAACCCTGGTCCCAATTTAGTGTTTACTGCATTCACTTCTGTGTTCCATTCATGTATACTTTGCACTTCTATGTTTTTTTCTAATGCTGCAAAGCCTTTTTCTAACAAGAACCAATGACCTCACTATAACCTGTAAAGTAAGCATTTTATCCCTATTTTATGGGAACCTGATGCACTGGCTGATTAGATGACTGACCTGATATTACACCCAATAGAGCTGTGGCTGAACTGAAAGCAGAACATTGATCTTTTCCTGTGGCTTATTACCCTGTGACTTTTTATGGCAGAAAGTCAAACTATTTAGCTTGCTTTCCCATCAGTTCATGTCCTTTGCACCTGTACCTCAGCCTCAGAAATGTGCCTACTGACACCCTCAGTACATTCAGATCCATTCTCCTGCACCTTTTCTGAGGATTCTCAGAATTTCTGAGCAATTTTAGCTACTCTCCTTTCTCCATCCGTGGTCTTTAAGATTTTCATTCTTCCATCACACCTGTTTCAACTAGCCAATTAGGTCAAATTGATTGGAGGGGAGTTGACACAAAAGATGTGATTGCAATACACTTTGCCTCCAAAGAAATCAGTTAAAACTAAGCCTAATATAAATGAAACATTGAGGAATAAATTACACTGAAAAAGCAGAAATAAAATTTTGTGGGATTATTCCTAAAACAACCTAATACTGAGTTTCTTTCGCTTTCCTTTGAAACTTCTGCTAGTTGTGAATATCTGAGGCAAGGAGTGAGACTTCAAAGGCATAAGGACCAAATCTTTGGTTCTTATTTTTTCCAGTCAGAGGACAAACCTCAGTGAGGAATAGATTCCATACAGTGATGGATCTATGAAGCTGAGCTAGATCGTTCAGTCTTTCACCCCTAAATGTTTGATAGATCCATTATGTATCAAGATTTTTTTCTAGCCAATTTTTGACTAAGAAAAAGGCCACTGCTTGACAAATGGTCCTTCTGTTCCTTTTCTGTCTGAGCCTCCTGATCCCCCTCTGTTTCCCTGCCTGGCATTAGCCTTCTGTTTGGCTGAATTGCAGGTGGGTAGTGTTATTACACTGGGAGTTCTTGGCTTGTGTAGCTACATTTCTGTCAGTATTTATCATAACAAACACTTTTTCCCTTTCAGTGGATTCATAATTAGAGTCTGAAAGCTGGCTCAAGGCTGTCTTAATATATCAAGGGCCCAATTCTTCTTTCAATTATATAAATGTAAGTCCAGGGCAGTTAATAGAACTGATACAGATTTATGCCAGTGACATCAAAGTCCAATCCAAGTTTCTGCTATGGAATACATTTTCAACTATTTGGGGGAAATAAATAACTTGATGGATTTGTTTTGTTAGTATCTTGATGAGAAAATGGCAGTTACCTTGATGAAGACGTTTTTCCCTCTGCTTTATTGCCACTGAGGATGTCTGGTTGTGATGAACACCCACAGGTGAGAAGGCTGCAGGCAGCACTACTGAATGTAGGGTCCAGGTTAGTTGCCTGTAACTAACGGGTTAAACACTTTTGAAGAGCTACAGAAAGGAAAAACAGTGAGAACAGGTTCACTCCACAGCTGCTGACAGGATTGTCCAGAAGCACAAGGTATTTTAGGGCCTGTATTACCCCTTGTGCAGATAATGTCAAGTACAGAAGATTGATAACGACATTTCTTGCAGGAATGTAATGTCTCCTATCTCAGAAACAGAGAGCCAAACTGAAGATCTATTCGCACTTGAGCAAGCACACTGGAGTTAGCAGCCTGGCACTCAGGGGTTTGCTCTAGGAGAACATGATGCCACAAAAATACCAACAGGACTTCTATTAGCCTCCTCCAAAGGGAATCTGGCATACAGATAATCTCAGCAGGGGATATTTTTTTCACTAGAAGACACTTGATCTTTACAGGTGCCCTATGAATGAATCCACTGAGGGTTGGAGATACGTAATCTACTATAAACATGAATCAGAAATGATGTGCCTGGTCCAGTAACAGGAGACACAGGCTTACCCAGTGCTATTGTGCTCATTCTTAAAGCAGTCTGAGCCAGTTTTCTTCAACAGAATTATTTCAGAACAACCATAGGTGATTTTGATTATTTTCAGTAAAAAATGAAGAAGTCATATTTTCTCTATCATGCAAACAATCATAGCAATTTTGCCTGGTAAAGTTGCATAGGGAAATAGATTCTGAGTATGACATTTCTTCTTCCTTAGATCAGTGTGCATGGAGCTATTAATTCCCAAGACTTTGTAATTTTTCTGTTGCTTAATTTGATAATTCAGTTTTAATTCCCACTTTAGTTTGGATATACCAGTCTCTTTTAGTTACAGAACATCTGAAGTTAATAGTAGTTTTGTCATTGAATTCAACATGCAAATGTGGAATTAGGGCAGTAGAGCAGGAAGCAGATGTCCAAAAGTTTGCTGCCAAACCAAGGCTTAACTATGTTAAGTCATGTAAATGCTTAGCTCTCTTTGGTTTTCTTTGGTCCCAGATGTTTCTTCTGACCAAAAGGATCAGATTTAGACCAACACTGTTTATTCTGACTTTTGATAGCTAGAAGGATTATAACAGAGGAATCAGTGGTTGATGAGAAGGTAGGAAGACAACACATGTGTTCACAGGCTTGGTCAATGTTTTCTTTGAGGAACGTACGGAATAGGCCGTTGTTTCACACAGGGTAGGTATTTTTATTCCCAGAACCTCAGAACTAATTAGCGTGTGTGCAGTTTTGGTTTGTACCTCACTTTACCACCTTAGGACAATTAATTACGGCTGCTGTAAAAAAGCATGTTGTCATGTGGAATCTTACAGCTCTATCTGTATGAATTAAATTTGAACTTCCAGGCACATGAAAAATACAGAATGTAGAGATTTACAAACCCTGTGTTTCAGAACTATTGTATCCTGATTAAATGATTCATACCCTAGTTTACAGGAACCAATTGATCCCAGAGTATAATATGCTGAATGGTACATTCCTGAAAGGAATTTGCTGATGTATTAAGAAATGGTGATCCCAAGCTGCCCTGATTTCAACTTGATCAAACACTTGATATCCTAGCCACACTTAAAAGGGAGGCCGAATCCTGAGAAGAAAATAAGTGTAATCATTTGTGGAACAGCAGTGGCATCTTTATGAAGGAAGCCAGCTGATGTGGCAGGGTGTTTTCAAAACTTTTCTTGTAGACAGATGTTCAATTGAAAAAGCTCTGATTTTTCTGTAAACTTGCAGGAGGAGGCATAGGCACTTTGGGAAGTAAATTTGTTCACAAAATCACTTCTGTTTGATGTTATCCCTTCACACATGGATAACAAACAAGATAATCAAGCAAATGATCACGACTGTTAAAAAAACAACTGTGTCAGGAAGAAAAGCACGTGCTAGGAATTTGCCACAGAGATGTTTTGAATAATGCAGTTACATTGCTGTCCGTCATGTAGATGCCTTTTCTCTTTTGCCAAATTTATATACACAATATAAAGCTACTTCACATAAAATCTACGTGTAAAGAATATTTTAGATTTCAGATTACTTAGAGACATTTATATAAAATTCACTACCTTTCCATCACAGAAGTGGTAGCAGAAAGCTAGTTTTAATAAGATTTTACAGAAAGTTACAAGCTTTCTAAAAAAAAGGTAAAGGTAGTTAACTAACAAACAACATGTCAGTCTGATATTTAAGGTTGAAATGTATAGTTGTTCACTAATTTTAAACTGTTAGGATGACAGATTTCCAGAAGTCAGAACTTTGTGATGGCTTTCCAACAGCTATGTGCCCATATGACTGTGCTGAATGCTCAGCTTCTTTGAGAAACTGGCGTTGATTGCAGAATTTTTCAGCTAAGGTTCATCCTTCATTAAGTGTCATTACAGGATCATGAAAGAAAGAGCTACCATTTCTTTTCCTGGTTTTTTGTATTTGCACTTTCAGTCATTTTGGAAATTAGATGTTAATGTTCCTCTCCCCAGAATTAGAAAAGAGACTCTGGCATGTGGTTTTTGAAATGCATTGAAAAACTGTTGAATTATCAACTAATTTCCTCAAAACATGAATGAGAACATAAAGATTAATAAGTTTAAATTGATAGCCGTATAACACCCAGAGGATAAAAATAAGGAGTGAAACCTGCTAACTGTTAAACAAAAACAAATGTATTCCATGAAGTTGTAAAAATTTTAGGTGTGTTTTTAATGTTGGTTTTTTTGTTTGGGAATTTTTTTTTAGTGTTCAGTAGCCCTGTCCCATTTTACAGTAGCATAGTCCATAACTTTTATACAATTTTCTTTTTTTTTGGTAATAAAATTTTGCAAGAAACATCTGGTGTCTGGCAGTAAATTGATTGTGTTCAATAAAAATTTCCAACTAATCTAGTGTCTCAGTATTTCTAATAAGTTTGTACCCTGGTGTTAGATTTTCTTATTGTTCAGAATTTGTTGAACTCTAAGGCATGTTAAACCTTAAGTATTATTTGAACTTTAAGGCCATTTCCTTTCTTAGGACTACCTAAGGGTGTGGGGGAAAAGATCTTCCTGATTTTCATAGGTCAAATCTTTATCTTTGGTTAATTAGTTTAATGAAACTGATTTGTTACTTTTAAAGTCATTGCATTCATTAGGTAATTACTGCACACATATCATCGTAATTTAATCAGGTAAATATTTCATCTCTTCAGTGAGGAAATGGCTGATCCTCTTTTAGTAAAACAATGTTGGATAGGTTTCAAAATGCTTTTTTCAAGATCCGTGATGGAGATAGATCCAGTTAAACGGAGCTATATGGGGTTAAAGGAAGAAGGAAAATTCTACACTTGGTAGTGTTCCATTTTCTGGTCCAGAACTAAAAGGAATATATTTCTTAAGACTAAGCTGGCTGTAGATTGCAGCTATTTCTGGCCACCCAGCACATTTAGTTCATGTTGCCTTGCAGCCATTTGGTACATGGAATTTGGTTTAAATTTTATCTAAATCTGGGAGTGTCTCTGAGGTTTTATGTAGGGATGCACACCTGTGATATCGTGCCTGAGTGTTTGGATGGCAACATTTGGGTGAGATGTGAACCTACCCCTTTCCAATCCAGGTTGAAAGGGAGCCTGGGCACACATACAGGGTCCATATGGTCGTAGAAGCAGTATAAACACAATTTCTGGGACTTCAGTCCTTGAAACAAAGTACATCTTCTAATATAGAACCACTTATATATAGAATTGGGCTTTTTAAAAGCTGGATTGATTAAAAATATGGATAAAAATCACATAGAAACATAAATAAATAGTCTGTGTGATATATGTACACCATTAAACAATAAATCACCTGGGAGAGCTACCTTCTTTGAAGCAAAAGAATACGCTGTGAGAGAAACCATACAAACAGAAGTGCACATGCTTTGGTAAATTTTGGAGTTGAAGTTGCACAGACATCCAGACCAGTGCTGAACACAGGTTTATATCAAAAATATGATCTGTCTCAGGTAAGAGTAGAGATAATGGTGGCCTGAAACATATTATATATAATGTTTGTAATGAAACATGATGTTACTAATGGTATCCTATGTAATTGTGCAACTCTTCCAATAAAGGACATGTTTACAACAGAATGAAAAATAGCATTCTTTTTGCCAAAATTATTCCCCTTTTTCTCCTTTTTGAAAGGAGAGAAGATTAAGCAGGGTTTGTTTACAGAGTGTGATTACCCTCAGCTGAGTGCTGTTAAAAGGAAGCTTGTTTAACCTTAACTGAAGCATGTGGAATCAACAGAAATAAGAAACCATCATTTGAAAACGAAAAATCTATGAAATGCTACCTGAGTTCTCCAGGTAGGACGTATTTGGATGTACGCTATCTTGTTTTAGGGCTTTAAAACAACACAGCTGCTTTAAGTTAGTTGTCTGCGTTGTCTAATGTTCTAAGTCAATGACAAGAGAGAGGTACATCCAAAGGAGCAATTTTTCCTAGCTGAAGAAAAGATTTCTGAATTGACAAAACTTCCATTAGATAGGCCAGGAAATGAGCCACAGGATCACCCTGCATTTCTTCAGGACGGCAAAAGATAAAATTTTCCGGACATTAAGTCTCACAATCAATGTTGAAGGAACAGTGCAGTGATGATTCAGATCTGTCAAGTGTAATGCAAAATGAAGCAAACATTAATTTCAGAACTGTATGATTTAAAGGGGATACAAAAGTACAAAGTAATATTATTCTAAGGAAATTATGTTTTATTTTAACTATGGAAGGAATAGAGAAGTTTAAAGCAAAATTTCTTTCATGTTCCAGACATAAAAGCAGTAAGATTATGTGTAACTATTCAAATAAGTATTTTAAAATAGTATCACTTTCTAAATAGGAAATGCAGTTGCATTGCTACTCTTAAACCGTTAACCTTCTGTTCTAGTAAGACAGTTAAAACTGAGTGTACTGTAAATGCCAAAGAACGATGTTCAGTATGCAGAGACCATTTTCTACATATCCTGCTATTTTCTAAATCCTAAAATGTAATTCATTCCAGTGATCCTTCTCCAATGATAATTTAATTTCCTCCAATCGTGAGAGTAAAGACTAATTGAGATAAAAGGGGAAAGCAAAGACCTTTGTGAATGAGAAGATAGAAGAGCCTGCATTTTGAGTTAGTTGCTGATTGTATTTGCAAAGACAAAATGAGGCTGACTAAAGCACACAGACATTAATAAGACTTTATAGTTTAAATGTTATCTCAGAAGATTACCTGTGACAGTAGAGAACTCCCAGAAAGAGAATTGTCTTCAGTAAATCTGATTACAATATAGGATTTAGATTCAGGAAGATAGGCTTCATGTTCTAGTTTGTTTCATATATTATTCAAGTATTCTACATTTAAACCGAATTCATTTGCTATTATTATTAGACCTAAAATATATTAAAAAAGCAATCATACAGATCTTGAAGTGCTACCAGGCAATGAAGTTACAACAGAAAAGGTACAATATAGGTTAGGAACCATAAAGAAAGAATGAAGCACTGAGTCAGATTTTCAGTGAGCAAGAGAAAAGCAAGTTAGAAATCAGTCTAACAAATCAGTCTACCATACTCTTATCTATCAGAGACATATTTTGAGCAATGAGAGCTTAAGTGGAGATAAAAGTTCAAGCAATAGGTGATATATCTGAGAAATCTCAGGCAACTGCTGATGGAAGCAGAAAAGTTAAAACTGCAGTTCTGCGAGGCACAGATAAGGCAATAAGGGAACACAGTCCCTGCCAGGAAAATCACTGCAGGCATCAACACTGCCATGGCCCTTAGGTACAGAATTATTCAAGAGACCAAAACCACCAGCACTGCCAAGTCTGTGTAAGCATGGTGGAAACTAAATTCTCATCAGTTCACTTAGTGTGATAATAAATGTGTTGGTGCATCTTTAATCAGACAGGTGAGTGTAGGCAAACACCTATAAAGCTAACTATATTTGAATTAAACAAACTATGTGTTTCCAGAAATTTGAGCTTAGACTCAGCTGACTGATCCAATTTTAGTGCTTGAACGGTTTATAAAAGTGACAGAGCACTGTTGCTGACAAATCTGATTACTAAGTGCCTACCTCCTGATTCCCAAGGGTGTATTGAACATGACATGTTCTACATGTAAAAATATTTTGCCCCATCTGGTATAGCATAGACAGACTTCAGAAAGCATGGTACAACTTCTAGCTGTCTGCATATGTATTACAGTGGCCAGATAGATTTCCGTGTAGCACACAAAATAGTTCCTACATTCCAATAATAATAATTCCAAAAATAATAATAGTAGTACTAACAGATCCAAAAGGAACTTTGATCGCTTAGTTCAACCCCTTGTTGAAGTATTCCACCTAAGACTTGTCTCATATAGAAGAAACTGCAAGGATAGCTCCATATGTCTTGTAGAGAATAATTTCTTTTCTAGATCCTGGTTTGGCATTTCCTACCCCTGTTTTTTTCAAGGGTCTAATGCTGCTAATTGGGGCTCAATTTGGGCTCAATGGGTGTTTCATACCAGCCACACTAACATTTCTTTCTTGAATTCCTTTCTGTGTGTCTATTTGTGTAACTAAGTGGTCCTACTGCAATGTGATTTCCCTATTGAAAGATATAATAAGAACATTTTGAACTCAAATTTTGTCTTCTAGCTTGCTTGAAACCCCTTACAGGCTTAATTTGAAAAATACCTTTCTCTACTGTGCAGACCATTAATTTAAATATGTAATAGTGCCAAATCCATGATGAATTGTGGAACCTTTTTGATTCCTGTGGTATTTATCCTAATTTGAACACAATTATCCTTTTTGAACATTAATCATAAGCTCACAAAAAAAGAAAGCTTGTGCACAGAAGACCTGATACTGTTTGAGAACCTTCAGAATAAACCTCTTGCGTTATGTCAATAAATCCTTGTCTATCTGTGGATAAAACTGAACTGTGTAAGAACTTGTGAAAATTAAAAGAGAGACACCCAGAGGATAAAAATAAGGAGTGAAACCTGCTGAACTGTTAAACAAAAACAAATGTGTTCCTAGAAGTGGTAAGGATTTTATGTGTGTTTTCAGTGTTGGTTTGATTTTTTTTTTTTTTAATTTTTTTTCTTAATGTGCACTAGCCCTGTCTCATTTTACAGTAGCATAGTTCATAACTTTTATACAAATTTCTTTTTTTTTTGACAAAAGCCTCAATGCTAACATTTGTGTTGATGAGTTTAGCTGATGCAAGAAACCTTAGAAGTACAAAGACAATACTAAGGGCAGTAATAACATGCTGAATTGTATGAATAAAGAGTAAAAGAAGAAATATTGGAAGAATTCCTGATGGATCCATATGTCAGTTTCTTCATCAAGGAGTCACTTGCTCTTTGAGCAGACTGCTTCATAAATGCCCCACTCCAGAGTTCAGAAAGGTAGAATAAGAAACACCTAATCCAAGTTAGAGACAGAATATAAGATAAATGCTTCTAAAATGTGGTGTCACAGATACAATATATTTATATATAATCTGATCAAAAATTAAATGAAAAATTTATTTGTAAAGCTGCTGAAACTTATGTTCCGTCTGGCTTTGCAAGAAAATATGTCTTTTAGCTTTTAGTTAGTGTGTCCTTTTTAGTAATTGCTGCTGATACACTTCTATAACACAAATCAAAATACCTTAATATAATTTCATTTGCCAGATATATGAGATTCCTGTTACATTCTTCATTTCTGTGTAAGTAAATGGTGACAATAAAAAGCTTTATTTGCCACTAGTGCAGAAATTTCCAGAATAAACTTCTTCATGTACCTATATACAGGCATGTAGTCTTTTGTGTAATTACAGACTTAAGAATACAGTGAAATAAACAAAGTTGCATTTAGTGTTCACACTTAAAGGAATTCAATCTGCTGTTTACTTTTCCTAGGAAAAGTTCTAACACATACTATGTAATGTAAATAAGAAAAAGTTTCTATCTTTATGTGATATTCAGTTCTTTGTCTCCAATACAGGATTTATTTATGACAACAGCATTATTATTGTCAATACAACAGTAATAATTCAGATAATACTAAAAAGATGAGAAAATAACATCTGTTCAGATGCAATTCCTGACTGATTGCAGAGAGCAGCAGCATCAACACTCAACTGAAACTGAGATGTTTGGATTTTTAATTGTGATTGGTATCTGGCAAATCCTATACATATAGAAAAACTCCAGCTGTATGTCTCCATAGAAAGTAGATTTTTCCTTATGGCAGTGAATTCTACTGAGTAGTGACCACTAATTTGATAAGCCAAAGTATGACTCTCTCAAAGTCCTACCAAAGTGTACATGCAAAATACAGACTATGGCCTAAAAGATGTGCTCTTACTCATGCCGTATCTCCATCTGTGGTTATACAGTCACTGCTGAAGATACTACATGGCTGAATGGCCATAAATTAGTGTTTATACACAAGAATATATGTATTGGGTATTAAAGTAAGAAAAAAATGGCCACATATAATATTCAGGAAGATCCCTGGTAAAAACAAATCACTGTAAAAAAGAAACAAACCAACAACGACCTGCCCTCCCTCTGTGAAATTGCTGGACACACCTAGAACACATGAGAGTAAATTAACATGATTGAACAGATCCCTCAAGGTGATTTGCCATGAATTATAAAATTTAATTTTAAAAATCCTAAATATCATTCATCAAACATGAAAATCATTCCCACTCTTATGAAGTGTAAGAGTTAATGCACCTTCACAGAGGACTCTGGGATGGATTGACTATGATAATCCTCTCATTGCCATATCCATGACTTGGCGTATGAACGACCAGGTCTTTGGTGAAACCTACAAGATCTTATAATGTCATTACATCTCTATCCATCATTAGAAGATATCTTTTGGAGAAAAAAAAGAGCATTTTCCTAAGATGTCCCTGCACACTAGTTGGAATAAAATGCTTTTGCAGTTTTTCATTCTACTATTTTTTATAGCTTGAAAAAACACATATGTCCATTATTGACTTTTTCTGGTTATTTTCAAGGGATGTATCAATATCTGTTTAAGGAACTTGCACTTCTTATGGCTCTTACCTCTCAGGCTTGGGTTTTATTTTTAACATAACTATATACTTCAAGTCTCAAATTTCCAAATCTCTCTAAAACTCACACATAACATGTCAGAAGGTGCACCAGCTCTGGAGCGTGGATGAGCTAATCACTTTTCCTTGTGTTACTCGAAGGAGGAGTTAAGGACATGGTTATGCCAATATGAAGTTACAATGGCTGTTGAACAATTGAATTATCTCCTGGTCTCATATATGTGTGTAAGGGAGTCAAGTGGTGCTCCTCGTTGGGGAAACAACCAGATAACTGTGCTTTATTAGGGAAGGTTTTACAGTTGACAAAACTGAAAGACAAGCACAAAATTCACAAATGTAGTAATGACTGAGTAATTATTTATATGCTCAGTATTTGTCTCACCAGGCTGATCTTACTTAATCCATTGTACAGCTCCTCCAGCATTACTGTATGTTTAGAATAGAGGACAGGCTCATTTAAGAAAAATAAAAATGATATCAATATAGCAAGTAACAGTAACCCAAGAAGGATAGACTCTTTTTTCTCAATGAAAAGTGGTAAGTCATCTGTAAAATCTAAATTCTTCCTCAAGAAAAAAAGATATTAAAGGTCCCAAAGCAGAAAATTACAGCTATGAAGTGTTATCAAATTAGATAATTCAATATTAATCTTCAATATAGGAAGAAAATACTATTTAAAAAGAAAAATAAAGTTTTACAAATGCTCCATTTTTTAAACCTTCAGAGCTAGAAACAAGTTTTATTGTATAATGTTTAACATAGTTTTTATTTACTGTAAAATTTCTAGAATCAATGATTATCCTTCAAGTATTCTAAAGATTTTGGGGAAGACTGATTTTGGAAACAATAAATTATTTCTAGGTACAGCAGCTAATTCTAGCCTGGTTGATATAAGTGAACCTTGACTTCAGAGGTCTACAAAAGAGATTAACTAAAGCAAGCCTGTTAAATGGTCTACTGAAGATATTTAGATGTCTGCAAATAAAAATTCTTTCAGATGAACAGTATTAAAATACATAAATATTTCTAGCTATCTTCAAATAGACTTACCTGCAGACAAGTCATTGTAGCTTGCACAACAGAGTACCCCTCTTTATACCTGCCATGTCCTTCTGCACTGAACCTGTCACTGCTCGTCACCTTAGTTTTCTGTAAAGTCCGATGCAGATATGGAGATGTTTTAAAACTTGATGCTGCAGGTTTGCGCTATTATTGTTGTTTAGTGGTTTCCACTTAATGAGGCAAATAATCCAACTTTTTTGTTTTCCTTAGACAAAGTCACTGAAGCTGCCTGCAGCAGAAGTTCCTTATGTAAATCCACTGATAGCTGCTTTGGAGCAGAACAATAACAGGACAAAACTAAGTCCTTATGCAAACACAGTTGTGGATCATATAAATGCAGCTTCAGAGGATCATTTGTAAATGTCTGTTCCTTGCTTTCAGCACAACTATTATTGAATGTCATTACTATAATCTGTCTTCTAATAATCAAAAATGATGATCTGGTTCTCTTTACCCTCTAATCAAATTAGTCCCTTTAATTAAAAAACGTGAGAGTTAGCATCCACAACTCTACTTGACTTGGTAGTTTTAATCTGCAACTTTTTGGTAGGTCCTCAGACTTACTGATTTTGCATTTACTATTCAGGCTGGAGTTTCCACTGTGAATTATTGCACACCATTCATCAGGCATACAGTGAAGAAGTTTTGAATTTTTATTATATTGAGATGGTTTTGCATTCCCTTTGGAATCCACATGGTTACTTTATATTAATAAGCACTACAGGAAATTTCAGTTAAATGAAGTTATGCTGGTGAAGGATAACAGAAGGACAAAACAAAGCTGTTTTAGCAGCTTGTGTTTTATGAGAAACAGAGGTTAGGGAGAAACCACCCACGTATTCCAGAGTGACAGAAGCAGTAAAAGAGCATGTTCCCCGTGAGCTTTAGAGTGCTACGATAATCAACAGAGCTAAATAAAATGCAGAATTCCCTGGGCTTTTGGTTTTGTGAGCCTTCAGAACATAAAATTGTCGCAAAAAAAAATCTTAAAATCTTGGTTTTTAAAAAAATATCCTACCTTCTTTCTCTAGCAGCACTAAATTGTCCCTGATGTTGTCTGTGTAATCTGTCTGATCTCCCTCTTTCAGGACTAGATAAGGGCAATGACATTACTGTATCATTGATCAAAACAACTGTATGAATGACCTTCTTTTAGATTAGGTCAAAGAGAGCCTCTATATTTGAAATGTTGAAGTTGAGAGAAATCCTATGCTCTTTGTGAAGCCCGTGGGCAGTATGCTGGGTGCGAATGTGTGAAGCAGTCAGCACTAACATGCTGACTACTGTGAGTAAGAGATGGTAATATTCAGTGTGAACTGGTAAGGTTAGTCAGCCCAGCACAGCAGCCAAAATCTTTGCCAAGATGCTCTCTTTCTGTGAACGTACACCTACCCATCGAAAAAAAGATTTGCTGTCTCATGCGCTGTTGCTCAAAATGCCCAATTTAGGACATCCCCTAATGCAAAACCTTCACTCTTTCTTGCTTTCCGTCCCAGGGAGCTACTCCATTCATTACCTGGACTCAATCTACCCTCTCTCAGTGCAGACTGAGCAGGAAACTAACTTGTGTGCCAGAACAAATGCTAGCCAAGTAACAAACATTTTGGAACTAAGCTGTGGCATTCAGCTATAGTAAGGCATGCACTTTTACTTGGGTGAAAAAAAAACCCCAAACCCACAAACAAACATTTTGGAAAGTAGAAAGACATTTTATAAAAAAGAAAATTCCTTCTATTTACAATGCTTTAAAGAGGACGCTAGTATTTAACAATTGACAAAAGCAGTGATATTAAAAAAGAATCTTAATAGTAAGTGTCATGGTATTATTAAGCTTTCAGGCCAAAGATAATGAATCTTCACGAGACTCTGTCCACCTCAAAATCGTACTAGGGAGAAATCTTGTAGAAAGTCTGCAGAAACCCTATGGAAAATTCCCATATTTCTTGCTTCCCCACAATCCGGGGACACTAGCCCTCAGTCTCGCTCCCCACCTGGTGTACCTGTCAGGTCCTGGGTTCTGATGCCTCTTTACAGCAGCTCAGTTCCGCTGCAGATCTTTGCTGTTGCTTTTTATTGCTGGAACTTCATATGTGAAGAAGAAAGGGGTTTGGGCAGCAAAGTACAGTCAGCTCCAGCCCTGGCCAAGGCACAGAGAGGTACAAGACTTTTCAGAATAAAGCAATGGGATCCGGACCTGAAATGTTGAAAATTATGGTTAGAGAATTGCAAGAAGGCTGTTTCTGAAAAGACAGTTTTAAAGAAGCTGGAAACTAAACATTTTACTAATCAGCCAAACAGTTCCTAATTATGAATTCTTTCAAACTATTTCCTCTTGGCCAGCCTAGTTCAGCTGAATGTTTCAGGGAAGCAAAAATGCAGAATAGTTATTCTGTATTCTTAAGGCTGAAGTAATTAAACTGTAAGGTGGAATTGCAACAGCTCAAATTTGATTTCCTGGATAAAAGCGAAAAAAACCTCAAAGCTGGCACCTAGACTTGCCTTTTCTCCTTAAATTAGTTTTAAAAATGTCAGATAAGCATAAAGATTGGCTATTTAAATGAAGGAACAATGAATGTAAGTAAGTAAGTAATTAATGTGCGTCATGGCAGATTGATAAGAGAGGAGTAGATTGGTACAACTGTAGGGTAATAACATAAAGTTTCCATGTTTCAAAATCATGCACTGCCAGTTTTCTGGCAAAAATAATTTTGTAACACTATATCTGGATCGTCAGCTCTCCCTGCTAAAAGTCAACGGGTTTCTTCTCCCGATATATTTGAAGAATTTAGTATTTTTTTTTATTATTTTATTTGCTAGTTATTGGCTTCATATTCTGGTTTAGTGTGTCTAATTTTTCTTTTCATTTGATGTGCCTGAGTTTCCATTATCTCCTTTGTTATAATAACTTGAATATGCATGATTTCACAGAATCATAGAATCATAGAATGATTAGAGTTCAATGGACCTTACAGATCATAGAGTTCCAACCCCCTTGCCATGGGCAGGGACATCTCCCACCAGAGCAGGTTTCTCAAAGCCCCATCCAGCCTGGCCTTGAACCCCTCCAGGGATGGGGCATTCACAGCTTCTCTGGGCAACCTGTTCCATGTCTCACCACCCTCACAGGAAAGAATTTATTTTCTTCAGCAATTTGAAAGATGTTTTCCTGTTTCTAGCAAACTCCATTCCTTGCCATTTTGTCTTGTTTTCGCCCTTATTTAAGCCTTTCTTATTGCAATGCAATATGCACATTGCCTGTAAGAATTTAATTTTCTTAGCTCCTTCCTTTCAGCCTCCCTTTTCACAGGTTCTCTCAATTTTATATAGTTCTGTTTTTTCATGACTTCATGAAATAGTGCATGAACTGGAAGAACTGTTTTCCATATGTAATCTTTTGCTTGTTAGTAGAAAGGTGTACTAGGCCACGAGTTATTTTTGTTCCCATAGCACCAATTCCTGTATGTTAAAAACAACATGATTCAATAGAAATGGCCTGGATGACTTCTTGAATGGTAGTTGTATCAGTCGTGGCAGAGAATGATGGTCCAGATGCAATCTCCAGCTCAGGAAGTCGTTACCTAATTGCTGGAAACTGAGATGGTGTACCAGGGGAAACATTACCCTTTATGCATTCTCCATCTCATATACACCTCCCTAAGCATACCAATCACTGTCCAAGACAGGATATTGAGGCAAATGGCTTTTTTGGTAAAACTCCATATGCTTGTTTATATAAAAAGTAAATCTGTTAAGAAGGAAATGCTTCATGGAGTGAGATAGATTTCTGCAGAACTTTATTTCATAGGAAAGTGGAGGAAAGAGTCCTGACATTATACAATTATTCATTCTAAAATGATTTTAAATTTAAAACTATCTATTTAGTTTCTGAAAGAAGACAAAAATGAGGTGAAAAAATTTTGCTGCAATATAAAGTTTCTTCTCATTCAAAATTATTTTTCTTCCAGTGTCTTCCTTTCAGAACCATGTCATAATGGTCAACCTTGATCCCTTCAGAGCATCACAGACTTTAAAAGCTTTCACAAATCAAAACATTCAAAGCCTTGAAAATGCAAACAGCCTCAAGAATGAACAAAATATAAAATCCTTTCTAGCATATGAGAAGAGATTTGGCTATATTGAAATGAAAGGCTACTGCCTTTGGTGTTTTCTTGCAGTTTCTCTTACAAAAAACACTAGGGCAAATTCAGACCAATAAATCCAAATTTAAAAGTAAGCTAAAACCAGGATGTAACTCAAATGCTTTTGTCCTCTATTACATGCTTCCCAGTCACATTCTACTAAGCTTCATTGCAGCTTTATTTCATATTCGTATCTGAGCTGTGGTTCTTCCCTTGAAGGAACTTGATTACCTCACCCAACTTTCATGATGTTAGCGACAGAGATAGGCTTATTTTACTTTCTTCGGAAAGGCATTTGATTATAAACGTGAACTGACCTTGAAGCTATTTAGTGGTCATCAGCTCGGAGGAACACACACAGTTTGTTGTGATTGCGGGCTGTTTCTAATGGTCTGTACATACAACCTGCTCCACTGGTCATTCCTGCGAATTGGGATGGCCTGTTTATTTGGCCGATTGTGGAATGTAAAAATCCTGAATTACATAGTAAATTTTAACTATTAACTATGACATATTTATCAGTGCATTCCTAACCATTTAAGAAGACATATTATTCTCCTTGTTTTTTTTATTAACCACAAAGTTATGCTGACTTTAATAAATATAAGTAAATAACATAATTTTAATAAATAATTTTATAACATTCATGTGTATATCCTAATTACATACTTATTAAATCCTATGAAGAGAAGCAGAAATCTGTTCACTCTTAAAAAACATTACCTGACTTTGAACAGAGCAGCATAACTGAGATAAAAACTGCATTTAAATTAAAATACAACACTGTGAAATTAAAGTTTGAAACCAAATAAATTTTATTATGTCCAGTGAACACTTGTATTGCAGGATAGGGTCAGTTCTTTTACTGAAAGATCTTCGATGTTTAACTACTGGGAAACAAATAAATATTCATATTAATGCTTGGCCTGTATTAGAGGACTGGATCATGTCCCTGGTAGGAAACCTAACTATGTAGGTTTAGTTTGTATGGGGTGTTCCCTGCAAGAGAAAGGATTGCACTGGCAATTTTATAACAGGCCCTGCAGTGATAACTTGGGTGCAGATATATGAAGAGACATGCATATTTCGGAATCCACATTGCTGAGTTAGTTTTCGTTCTGTGCTTCAGCCTTACTTAAAAGGAAGGCTTTTTTGAAAGAAATCAATTTGCTTTGGTAAAAATTCTCAGAAGTACTGGATTTTCCCTTGCTCTTTGTCAGGATGTGAAGCCTGCCTTTATATCTTTCCACATTTTCAGTGAAGCCTGGAGCCAGCTCTGCCCGTTTGGCTATAAAGCTGTTACCCAGATGTCAGCTTGTACAGTGATATTTTAATAGCTCTGATATCTCATGCTAAGTCTGCTTAGGCTTGCAGGAAATACGTGTTCTGCCTTGGATGTGCTCAAGTACATGGCAGAGTTGTTAGAGTACTCACTCCATGCTAGCTATCGCCATATCTGTTAAATTGATGGTTTCCCTTGCAGTCATGAGAGAAGAAAGTGTGACGTTTAAAGCACCACCTCCATTTATTGACTCCTAAGTCTTGCATCTTGCCTAGTTCTTAGTCCTTCTTTCTTATTCCTTTTTCTCCAGTGTTTCTGCTGGGCTCATCTTCTTCCTCTGCCCTTGCTCCAGCATGCATATTGCTGCACAGGAGGCCATGCTGTTACCTCCATAATGTAGCCCCAAAGAAACAAAGGTTCTTTTTCTTGTCTCCCTTTTTTTGGACTTAAAATTAGTGCTCCCAAGATTTTCCCTCTCACGGCAAAGAATGAATCATAAGTTTAAAAAACCAAACACTCATATTCTTACATAACTCCTGTAACAAAGGCTTTAAGGAATGAGAAAGAAATCGTAAAATACTCATATTAAACTGAAAACATAACTGCAATATGAGAAGAGCATTTTTGTTCCTGAAAGGAAAAAGAAAATCTTTCTGGAAGAAAATATAAAAAGTATTGTTAAAATTGGACACTTCCTATATAGAAAAAATCTGTTAAATTATTAATGGCCATTTCTAATTGGGGGGAATCTTTGTTTTAAAATGTTATTTACCTCTAGATTCTTGTTCCTTCTTCTACACAGGGCAAGGTTTTTTATGTCCCCAAAATACAAGAATTTCAAAATGCAATAATTTTAACATGTACATAATCCCTCAAAAGATACCGGCAAAACATACTGCTTATTTAGGTATACATGGGTTCGGTTTCATACCAAATTTCAGTTGCAGAATCTGATTCAGCCAACTCATTAAGTACATACTTTGCTTGAAGCCAAGGATAACTCCTTTGACCTTAACAATCTTATTAGCAGGCTTACCTTGATTTTAAACTCACAAATGTCTCATTAAAATAAATGACAGTGACTATATAGACTTTTAACTTGCAGCCCAGGCAGATATACATGATTAATCTTTGCTGGGTCAAGACCACAGTATTCACTGTCTGAAAACTTTATCACTTATGTGTGATAAGGTATACAATTAAGTACAGTTATAGGTTCTCATGTCTGGACCAATTAAAAAAAATAAGTCCTGCTTTGGAAAAGTTTTAAAATTATGTATTTAGCTTGTACAAAGAATATGTTTTCTCTTCTCGTCCCACATCCAGCATAAAGTCTTCCCTTCATCAGACATCGACCTGGATTCTTCCACTTTCCTATTTCCCTTCTTAGAGATTAATAGATCTTTCATAGTTGCAACAGCTAGCAATTTAAAATCAGGAGAAATATAGTATAATGATTTTAGAGAAAGAGTACCTTTATGTTTCAGAACGTTCAGAACATATATTTGATGCCTTACACTGCGAGTGTATTCACAGCTTTGAAATCTACAGCCTTTTAATGAGTCCTGCAGTCGCTTATTGCAGTCATAAATTTTGTGACATCAGATAAAACACTTCTAGGTGCGTTCTCAAAAAGGAACTCAAGATTTTAATGTGCTGTGCTGCTTACATAAAGCACTGTGCTAACAAACTGACAGAATTTTCAATTAAATGTGGTACAAGTTGTATAATGCAGTGGTTAGCAAATATATGTTACTGACTCAGGAGCAAGGCACACTAAATTATACATGATGATCACTGGAAATTGAAACAGAATATATGCAAGTTCACAATCAATCAACAGACGATCAAATGAAGGCTTAATTCCCCCTTTAAACCCACAGATTGTTTAAAGGCCCTTTTTAAAAATATGGAAATGCAGGTAAAAACTGTAGTTCTGTTTTTAGCAGAGTATGTGTGTTTAAATTTAACACTTCCCAGGTAAGCTTAGCCATTAAAAACAAAACCCAGAATGCCCCAGTCAGAGGAACTGTGAATGAAATGCAGTCCACAACTCTGGAAGCTGTAGTCAAGAGGGAACCATCAGCTGCTCTACATGACAGACGAGTGCTACTGATTGTTAACCGGCTATTTATTCCTCTACTAGGAGCTCCTTTAACACAGAAGCAACCAGGTAGAAAACTTCTGAGTATTAGAGTTGCAAGAGAGATGGTTATTTGGCCTAGAAGCGTACAAATAATTAACAGAAGGGGTAGGAATTCTTAGTAGTTGTTGATACTTTGTGGACAATTGTCCTTAATAGCTGATAAAAGCTCAATGGGTTATCTATTCACGTACAATATTCAAAGAATCTTAAGTGGCATTCAAAACCAACCATTTTAGAAAGCCTTTGTAACAAAACAAAGAGCTTTTGAGTTGTTAAACTGTGTTAATATGCTTTAACAATGCAACGTACAATTTAACCAGATGTAACTGACATTTAGTCAGGTTTTCTGCTGGATAGAAGTATGCTCTACAGGGAAGGCAGACTCTAGAAACGGTTATCTTGACTTCTAATCAATCTGCATTAAAATAATGAAATAGGGTGTGAAATTTAAAGACAACATATTTGGAGCAATGGCGTTCATAGAACAAATTTGGTCATAAAAATTTAGGTTAGGTGGCTCTAATAAAGACTGTTTCAAGAACCTTTTTTTCCTGCAGAAATTGGTTGTGTTTGTAGTGACAGAGAAAGAAGCAAAACAAGAGATTGTTCTTCTGATGAATGAATTACTGATTATTTTCTTCCTTATCCAGGGATGTTCAATAGCCAACAAAGAAATGATTAAATTTAGTTGTTTTTGCTTATTCTGTCATTGTATTTCACTCAGCCTTGCACTGCAACAGTCCTGGGGTATACCCAAACACTGAAGGCACGGTGATGGATTGTGCATGTGCATGAGTTTATATATGTTTATCTGTATGCTCAGGTGTGTTGACTGACATTTAGTGCCCTTGCACTATCTGAAAAGAAATATTTGAAAAGTAAGGGTTTACTGAATAAGCTTAAAAGAAGAATGACATTGCTCACAGACAGATAAATATTAGATTTATATAATATAAATGCTACCTAGTGGCAAGTATTAACTGATTATTTTTTTAACCTGATCTATTAACCAAAATAATTCTTTAAGTAACGAGATATTTAGAACATTCTAGGATGGCTCCCAAGTACTGTGGTGAGATTTGGATCAACTCTTGAAAAAATCCAGTGTGTTAAATGACATTGATGCATCCACTCATGGCATTTTTTATACTATATTATTGGAAAAATTGTGTTTAGAAAAAAAGCTATGGACAGTTTAGAGTGCAAGGTTCTTTCAATAACCTTTGAATTATTTATCTATCTTTAAGATCCAAGATACTTATAATTAAATATTAAAGGTTAAGGTGCAATATTTTAGACTACAAGCAAATGGTAAAGATACATTAGTAGCTGAGATACCAGCTGGTAATTGTCACTAAATGTCCATTCGTATCTGAACAACTTATCTGTGCAGCTGACAGTACGTTTTTCTCCTACAGAACCACTTTAATTTCTTAAGGAGTACTTCTGAACTATGGTACCATTATTTTTAAAATGTCTACATAAGGCTAAACTTGCTGTTGTTGAAACTTTGAGTAGAAGCCACTCTTTCAGACAGCATAAGCTTTAAAAAAACCAAATATTGTTATTAGTATGCTGACAGCGTTTGTACTGTTTCTTGTACAGGCTAATCCACAATTTTTAAACATCAGCACAGAAAAGGTGAGAATGCGTGACAGCTGTCCTTCACAAAGGGACAGATTTACTTTTCATAGATAAAGTGTATAAATATAATTAATGAAGGGATGTAGAGCAAGGGATAATTAAGAATTAATATTATGAAAAAATACTGAACAATAATTCATGGCATATTAAACATATCCATATTAAATATTTCAGTTTAATGTGATATGTCATAGGAAAGAACATCAGCTATTACCCAGTCATTGGCCTTGTACTGTGAAAAACTAATATTCTGAGAGACCAGGAAAATGATTGCTGCTAACCTATTTGCAAAAGCAAATGTGAACTGTCCTCACATTTCTTTCCACACAATTATTCTTTATATTCTTTTGAGAAAAATGACAGTGAGGCTAAATGCTGTGTAAGTATTTTGCTTGTGCTATGGCAGCAGTAGATGACAACTCCCACTTTTATTAAGTCACAGTGCGCAGAAAGATAGGTGAATATGTTGGGTTTATCCTGTACTAATCAGGATGGCACAATCTATTTGTGCTTGGATCAATCTCACTGTTATGGTTGGTCAAATAATTGCTTTTAATTTACATTACTTGAATGCTCATGTTCTGCTGGATGATGTGACCTCACAGGTCTTGAGGAGTTTATTCTGATGGTAGTTAATAACTAAACATGCAGAGGTGCTCCTTGAGACTGGACTTCTGCTGGACCCCAGGAGTTTCAAAGGAGATTAAACACACCTTCTCCATGCAGGGAGATTAAACACACCTTCTCCATGCAGCCTCTGCCTTTGAAACCTAGAAAGTGCTGCTGGTGGGAGGCTGAAAGGAGGCAGACCTTGCTGTGCATGCCTTGCCCTTCTGCTTTCCCCAACCATACCCTCTAGATGTCTCTTTGCTCTCATTCAGCTCAGCATTTCTTCGGGTTTTATGTATTTGCTTAATCATGTGAAAGCAGGCAAGACTTTTTCACACGCATAACAAAGGGGCAAGATTTCTCGGAAGCAAGAGAATGACTACACAACAGGAATTAACCTCAAATAAGTTTTCACTAGGCAATCGTGCCAGGCCTTTCTATGAGGAATGACTTAGATCCTGTGTGAGTGTCACCAAGCAAGAACATTTCTATACATGCAGTTTAAGATAGGTTCACTAAATCTGAGAAAGTGGAAAAAAGAAAACATCGGATGCTACCAGATGAAAGAAATTTCTTGCTCATGTTACCATCAGAAAGCTTTAGAGGGTCTTGAAATTTTTTTTACTATGAAAGATCCATGAGGCAAATGGCTGACTTGAGTCTCTCATGGAGGGAATTCCTCGATAAGTTGGAGCTGGAACAATACAAAAGATCCAGATGGTTTTTTTAGTCTAGTGTTTTGAAGGAGGTGACAACTGGTGAAGGTGCCACATTGAAACTACTTGTTAATGTAGTAACACAACTTAAAATAGTCTCCACAATCAAAACAAACTCCAGAAGTCCTTTGGCACAATCTCCTAATTAATTGAAATTTGTTGGCAAATAGCATTGAGCAATGACAAGATGATGAAGGGGTCTAAGGCAGTCTTGATAAACCATGCAACTTGATTGATTACTTCAGTCTCTCATTCACCAAAGTAAAAGAATTTTCCCTTGTATTAGCTGGTAGTTGGTTCATTTCTGAAATGAAAAGCTTGAAAAATATTTACAGAATAGTACCATGAAGAATTTAATTGCTTCTGTTAAAAGAATAATTTGTACTCTGTGTTCAGTGTAAAACACTGTTATACTGCAAAGAACTCCACAATAACAGAATGTGAAACAAAAGCTGAAACTTGCTTTGTAAGCTATAAAATTTACACTGTGTGTATTATATGAATTACCTTGTAAATGCATGAAAATAGTGTATATTAATTTGCTAGGAAATACTGGGATGGTCTTCTACATATGCTTTTACATGACAATATTTCTTCCAAACCTATTTACATTACCATGACATGATTCATTTTGCAATTAACCATTTTAATTATATGCAGGTACATGGCTATTTCATGTAAAATAGTTTTAACAGCAAGCAGTTCTTTATCTCAGAAGCACTTCAGTCTCTGCATTTACCGACAGGTTTTTCTAAGAAGCTTAAAGATGTTATCTTAGGGAGACTGGTCTATATGTAAGGTTTAACTTCTTTTCAGCACAGTCCTGAAACATTCTGACTCTTGTTTCCAAGTTCCAGACACAACACGAGACAGTCCTGCTCTCTCTCAGGGTGAAACTGCAGATTTCCTTCCTGATTGGATTAATAAGTTACACACAGCAACCTTGGCATCCCGAGTGTTGCTGAACCAAATGTACTTAATTTGTAATTTAAACAATGTTTTACAAATTTTAATTTTATATTGAAAAACAAAGCCCTCTATTAAAAAGAAAAAAAAAAAAAAGGCAGACTCCAAGGGAACAAACTTTTATAATGACGCATTCCGAGACTTGCATTGTGGCACATTTATCCCAGCCAGTATAATCTTCAGCAGAAGTTAGTGGATTTTGTTTTAGATTCAACAAAGATTTTACAGGCAGGGTTACCCAGATTTCAGACTGGGAGTGAGGGAGAGCACAGTTCTGGGGAGCTTCAACAAGACACTTAACAAGAGCTGCATCCTGGCACTTTAAAAAAAGAATTTGCCTATTGCTTTTCCAACTTCCCTGAGCTTCAGAAAGAAAGATATAGAGGCACTTCCTTCTGCCAGGGAGTTCTTGCATCGGTGTCTTAAAATCAGGATATCCCTGTGTTCTGCATGGGCTGCAGAAATAATTCTGCATGTCTTGTTACCTTCCAGGAGAATATACTAAAAGGACTTATGTCCTCTATTATTAGAGCTCAAACAAAATCTATGTTTACTGCCAAAAATTATCACTGTTTGTGGCAAATCCCCTGTGCTCCTCATTCTTCCACCACCTGTAAATCATGGGTACATAGGCCCTATAAATATGAGCTGTGCTAAATAACATTGCAGGGGTGCTCTGAGTTCCAGAGAAGGAGTAGCTTAGGTTTATTCTTGTCTGTGAGCAGGTGGCTGACTTGGCTCTTTTCCTAGTGAATCAGTTCAAACATCGGCCAAATAAGGTCTGACCTCTTGCCTTCACTGTCCCCTCTGCCTTGGCTGACGTGGCAGGTGCTCCTTCCTCACATGGATCATTGAGAGCAGTGCTGAGGAGAAGGACTTGAGGGTGTTTGTTGATGAGAAGCTCAACATTAGCTGGCCATGTTCCCTCCTCACAGCCAGAAAGCCAAACACATCCTGGGCTGCATCTAAATAAGCGTGGCCAGCAGGTTGAGGGAGGGGATTCTTCCCCTCTGCTCTGTTCTCATGAGATTCCAACTGGAGTACTGTGTCTAGCTCTGGGGCCCCCAACTGAAGAAGGACACGGACTTGTTAGAGTGAGTCCAGAGGAGGGCCATGAAGATGTTCAGGCTGGAACATCTCTCCTATGAGAACAGGCTGGGAGATGGGGTTGTTCAGCCTGGAGAAGAGAAAGCTCCCGGGAGACTTTATAGCAGCCCCTAAGCACCGAAAGGAAGCTGACAGGAAAGATGGGGAGCAACTCTCAGGGAGTGTAGTCATAGGTTGAGGGGTAATGGTTTTAAGCTGGAAGAGGGTAGATTTAGATTATATCTTAGGAAGAAATTCTTTACTGTGAAGGTGGTGAAACACTGGAACAGATTGCCCAGAGAGGTGGCAGATGTCCCACACCTGGGAATTTTCAAGGCAAGGTTGGGTGGGCCTTTGAGCAACCTGATCTTGTGGAAGATATCCCTGCCCATGGCAGGGCAGTTGGAAATAGATGATCTTTAAGGTCCCTTCCAACTCTAACCATTTTATAATTCTATGATCTATGGCCATAGGACCAGTGAGGTCATCCCTGCCTCTGCCCTTGCAATAAGCTCTTCTAATATTGACACAAGATAGCTTGTAGGGACTTCACTGAATGAAGTATAAGTGGGAACTTAAGATTTTGCTGGTCCAAACTAGTACACTGAAGTAATATACCAGTTAATAAGTTTTATGAGTAGACATGACTGATGTGAACCTTGCAGTAATAAGCAGAAGAGGCAACGGGTAAGATAGTTTGTCATTCATGCTGTAAAATAAAACCAAGGCCAGGTCTACAGTCTGCTCTTCCTCCTGCTTTCTACAATCAAACCTTTTCTTGCTGCTTGCATGGTTAACAGCCCACACATTTAATGGCCTTGGACATAACACTAATGCTTTTCCCACCTGCCCTCCTGTTAGTCCACTTTACCCACACTTGCACCCATGATACCTCTGCAGTGCATCTGCTATGATCATTGTCAGGGTCCAAAGCTTTCAGTGCTCCGGAGTCCAGGAGGGAGACAGAAAAAACTCTCTGAATCCTGTTAAAGATGAGTTAGGGTGGTGTTCGTTTTGAGCAATGTGGACATTACAAAATAACTCTCTGATTAGCTGTTTTATCTTAGATTAATAGGAATTTATGTTGCAAAATATCCTGCAGAGATCGTCCAGTGCTCTTTGAACGGACTTATGTTCTCAGAGAAGGATGTTAACAGACACTTATACTTAAATGGAAGTGACTATATTTGGAAAACATATGACCTTTAATTAGGTACTTCTTTTACTTCCTTTTGCTGGTGATCCATGAAGTTACAGTTAATTGAATGCAGGATTAATTCAATCACCATTTTATTAACAAGAGAAATAATGAAAAAGTAGGCTGGTGTTCTCAGTGAGCAGCAATGAATTCCCAGATTTGACTTGCCACTCTTTTATGACAAATCTGATTGACATTCTTCTGGTTACTATTTACTTAAATACTAGCTTTCTACCAAAGACTAAACAATGTATAATCCCTACAGAAACCTGAGCTGCTTATATTAAAGTCAGATGTGAGGTAAAATGGAGAGTTTCTGTTATTCTTGGCTCAGTAATATGCAATTATGGTAATTTCTACCAGTATACTCAGTGCCTGTGCTTTTGTGGCAAAACAGAAGAGGCCTTTGCTTGACTGTTTCTCTTCCATTAGTGACAGGACGACTTAACCATGTTAATGCCGGCTAGAGACTTTCTGTGTCAGCGATCACATTGCCTGCACTTGAGAGAGAGAGGAAATGTATGGGGGGATTATAAGCAAAGTGCGTTATTATGCACCAAGGCACATAGGTACGTGAACACAGAGGTTGATATTCCTCCCAAGGGGCCAACATTTTCCTCACTTTAATGGCTAACTCCAAGAAAGAGGTTGCTAAAACCCTGCTAATAGCTGCAGGTCCAGCTAAGTTTAGCAGTATCTTAATAGAGGCTCAGAATGCACGGGCAGGAGCAACACACAGAGCAGTAGGGAGTCGGTGTACTCTGTTGTCCCATAGTTCATTAAAAATTCCTATAATTGTCAGAGATGGGTGAAGGAGACAAAAAGGTTTTTACCAGAAACTCCAAAACTCTAAGAACAACGATTCGAAAAATAAATAACCAAGCTAATAACTAATTATAAAAATAGTTTAGGTAACTTCTCTGTTTCAAGCGCATGACTAGATCTGCTGAAATAATCAGAGAATCATGAAATCATAGAATGGTTTGGGTTAAAGATCATCTAGTTCCAACCCTGCTGGAATGGCCAGGGACACATTCCACTAGACTAGGTTGCTCAAAGCCCCATCCAGCCTGGCCTTGAATGTTGTAGAATGAAAGCCAAGGGATTTTTTTTTTTTAATCTTTCTGTTCTTTATACCAGCTTGGCAAGGGAAAAGAGAAGTAAAGAAAACCTAGCTTTGCATGCTGCTGGACAGGATGTTGGACTCCTTCTACTCATGCTACAAACATGTGAAGTGAGAGACGGAATACCATGTTTGCAGGAAAAACCCACAGGTCTTACAATTTATATTTCCACTTAGCATAGAAAGTGAGAGCAAACAAAATTAGAACAGATTTAAACCTTTTTTCTCCATGTAAAAAGAAACAATATGAACAACAGGAGATGTGTAATTTCTTTGCCAGACATGAGATTCTCATTACATTTGCCAAAGCTATCTAAGTAATAATATTGTTTCTATTGTCATAGGCATCATTAAACAGAGAACCTACAATTTGCCTGGAATACACATTTCCTGTGTCATAATCACCATTAACTTGAGTTATAACTATTCATATCTCAGAGCCTTCATTCATTATAACTGTTAATATTTTCTAGCACCTACTAATGATTTGCAACATAAATATTGTAGAAAGATATTGTTCTTTCCTCTAAACAATCGACAACCAAAACTGAATATTGGAGCATACATAAGGTTAAAATTCTCATTTACTAAGAAACTGGCATATATTTCAGCAGACAATAGTTAGTTTATGACACGTAATCAAATAGTTTACAATGCTAATACACCACCCAAATGAGGGTGTAGTAAGTTCTGAACATTCACCTCCCTTGAGGATTTGTAAGGTTTTGAAATTTAGGAAAATTATGTGATGGGCAATGAATTGACAAACCCTCAGGTGTTATTGGTTTTTGTAAATGACCAAACCCTTGCTCTTAAGTAGGACAAAGACAGTGGTGAAACCTGAACGACATTCCCAATGTACAATCTGTAGATATTTATTTAATTGCTTTGTGAATTTTAAAGAGTAGTGTCATTACTGCATATTGTATCTTGGTGGTGTGACGGTGTGGTGTTGCGTGTAACCCCATTGCTACTTTATGTCAAAAATAGCTACATTATTTATATTTCCCATCTCTAAGCACTGCCCTCTCAGAAAGCTTCCTTTTCACAGTGGATGTTTCTGATCATGACTCATCAGTTGGCTGAATAACATCTAAACAGATAAAAGCAAAAATACTTTTATACAATGTAATGTTTATGTGAGTCTACTAATTCTTCTGCATATCTCTGCAAAGTTTGTGTAAAGCATCTGTTACGAGGTTGATTCAGCTCAGAGGGATGAGATATTTTGCTTTTATGACTCTCTATAAGTCTTTGCCCTGCTGTTGAAGATGGATTCTGCCCTGACTCACAAGAAGTGAGGAATTACAAGGTAGCATTGCCAATTTTCCAATACACACAAGATGAGAAATATAAACAATCATTTCCTCATAACAACAACATGAACTAAACTGGGCTCAACAAAACTGAAGTAAAACCTGCAGAATAACAAAGCTAATTTTTCTTACACACTGTGACTCAGTATCTCCTCTGGGTCCCACATTTGAAATATTGGGTATAAAAAGTGCAGAATTCATTTCTATAAGCCACCGACCAACCAAGTCCAAGTCTGGATAGCATTAATCTATACTTATGCACATGTATGTACCTATATGCATGAACATACACACATGCATAAGTTGTCAGTATTATTAATACTCCACATAGGATGATAACTCAGAATCACAATTCCTTAAGCTCTCATATACCTTGTCACAACAAACTGTTTTTTTTTTTAATTGCGGGTTTAAAATTCAATAGGTCTGTACCTTAAATTAGGAAGAACTTATCTTTCTTTTGTCCTGAGTTCAACTTCTGCTAAAAACTGCAAAAAAAACCTTAAAAGTATTTCCCTTTTCCTCAGAGCCTTATTTCTCTGCTATATTTCAAATATTGCTATAACAAAACCAACACTTGGCAATATTTTTTGTGTTTCTAAGGGCTTTTCTTTAATTCCTATGATAGTCAGAGACTTCAGGACTGCTTTGCAAACCTTCTGTTTTGACCACTGTTTCCTTAACACCAACAAAGCTTCATGGTATGTGGAACCAAAAATTCAAATTACCCTATAAACTGACATGCCGAAAAAAAGGACGCATTGTAGATCAGTAGGGGAAGAGCTGGAGATATGCGCAAATACAGCTATATGGAAAAAAGTTGACGTCTGCACACTGAAACCTTGGAAAAATTCCACCCTATTCATGAGCCTTCCTCTGTCTGCCTTACTGTATTTTTCTTGAGTAGCAAGTGTCAACCTTTTTCACTATGTTTGACCCTGAAGTATCTCTATGAGTATTTATGAAAGGGTGTAACCCTCCTTCATTATTACCCGTAGACACCACAATATTATCCAGGGCTTCTTTTCCCAGCTTATCAGAGCTGAAATCTCCATGAAGAATAGGGTTTCTCATGAGGAGAAGAAGAGGACAAAACTGACTGACAAGTCAGGGGGAAGGAGAGCTTTGAAAGTGAGCTTTCAAAGTGAATCTAGTAACGAGACTAAGTAAGACTACGCCATACCATTGCAGACTAGTAGGAAGCAAAGATTTTTTGCTGTGATGCTTTGGTTAGTCTGGAAAGAAGACTGCAGAATAAGGGCCTGAAAGCATAGGTTACATCAGGTGTGAGAAATGATTAACCATGTAGGAGAAAGTGGTGACAACAAAGGGGAGACTGATGGGATTTAGTAAAAAGGGCATTTTAGAGGTAAAGAAACAAGAGTTGAAAAAAATCCACAAAGTCAGGCAATCTAGTAATAAAGAAACAATAATAGTGTAAGGGGATAAAGAAAATAAGGGAAAAGAGATATTTATTTAAGCCATCTTTCCATTTTAAGCAGGCCATGATGATAAAATCTACCAAACTCCTTGCAAAATACAACATTGATTCAAATCTTGGAATTTCGAAGCAATGTATTCCCTTCACACTTATAAAATAAGTAACATCACACAGAGGAAAGATAGGTAGACAATTTCAGAACAGACTAACTAGGCAAAAAGCAAGATGAAAGCCGTATGTCTTCTGAACCATGAAGCAGAGATGAGGATGAGCAGTAGGAAATTCATACTCCAGTGCACAGAGTATGCACAGAGTATATCTCTTCTCTTACAGAAGAGATCTTTTTCTAGCTCACTGTGCATGTGGTTGTAAAATGTTGTATGTAAAAATGAGGAGGAGGAGACAAGATATCCGATGTGATGGTGACATTGAGTGAATGTTGATAGGAAGTTGGGGTTTGAACATGTTTGCCTTCTGTACATGCAAATTGCCATAAAGCCAGTAGATGTCTGGGTCAGCTCTTTTAGTGACTCTCATTATCAGGTTAATTTTTGTGAAGTAGCGATTTTGGCTAGGATGTTCTTGTTAGGGGGAAAAGAAGACACCAGAATAAACAGCTGAAAGAAACCAGCTGAGAGATCAAAAGAATTACCACCAGGAGCTTTGTGTTTCAGAAGGATTTGCCTTTGAGCAAAGATATTTTAGTTAAATCTTGCTTGCAAATTGTCTTCAGGCTCAAACTGAGATCTAGAAGCTGTTATTCATGCCAGAGAGAGGCAATGTACAAAACCCACCACCACCTGAAATTCTGAATGTGCAAGATAGCGAATAATAACAAAGCATTAAGAGCTGATACTATCACTGTACTCTGTAATATCCAGTAACAGGTACTGATAAGGTAAGCAGAAGTAAAGTATGGGTGCAAGTGTTGTCCCTCAGTCACCTGTACATATAGACTGCCAGACTCAAGCTGCCCTCTCCCAGATACAGCCTGGACATAGTTTAGGGGTAGCCTGGACTGGGATTTCTCCGAGCAGGCATTCTGGATGAGGCTGTGATTTCTGTGTGGAGGGTGCTGGTTCACTGCTGCCCTTCATGACCCTTTGGGGCCAAGGGCTACCTTCACTGCTCCAGTCGTGGGAACAGGGCCAGAGAGAGAGTGAAAATATCCCTCTCCTTCTGAATCTGTTTAAATAAGTATGATTCACTTATCTTGGAAACAAAGAGTTTTGTCTTAGAGTAGAGCTGCAAACAACTGGAAACCTCTAAGCTGTGTAATGGTTACATTTAGACTTCTGGAAAATTACTAAATGTACAATATCAATTCTAGTATCTGAGTTGGTACATAAGTATATTCTTTCTAGAGTAAGACAAAACGGATATAATGATTGATATATTTCCACATTTTAGGCATTCATGACAAATACACTGCATAATCGACAAAAAAGAGATGCTAATAAAGGCACCTGTGAAGCTGAAGTTGGAGGCAGTATCATACACAGAGATTTGGAAAGATGGAATTAGTGCAATTATCAACAGTAGATAATTTTCTAGACAGTCTTAGTTTTTACCTGAAAAGGGTATTTAAGTTTTGCGTTTACGTCTAGTACTTGTTAAAAAAAAAAAATAATGTTCTTTTAGCAAATGTACTTATCAGACTTAACAGCATCTGTAAAATCTTCCAAGTAAAAATGCTCGAGGTAACAATACTCTTTGAGATTCACATAGACAGGGAAAAGAGCCTCTGTTTATAGCCAGAAATGACATATGAACTAATTATAACTGCCTTTATGTACTTTTTTGCCCAAACTTCCACAGATCCAGGGGAATTTTGCCTAAGAAAAAACATGAGATCTTTCTCAGAAGCTGGGCTCTGTAACTACATCCACCCATGACTTCAACACAGCACTACCAACAAACAATGCCGTAATCAGCCAGGATCCTCCCTCAATTCTCTGTGAAAACATTATCATGTTTGTTTACATGTCCAGGCGGTTTTGGTGCATGTCTTGTTTCATTGGCAGCTCTGAAAAGGGCACATTCTTTAGAGATGACACACTCTTGGATTCAGCCCCAAAAGCGCATCAGACTGCACAGGATGTGTTGTTATCTGCTCTGTAACACATAAACAGTAAATTAACTGCTATCAGTCAAACAACAGACAGCTAAATTGAATGTTTTCATATAGTTTTCTTTAATTGGTTATATTTCTTGATACCTATCTTTTCTGATATTGCTCCCATATCAGATTTGAGAAGATTAGGTCTGTCAGAACAATGAGGGAGATTATTATAGATAGCAAAGATATGACACTCCGTTAGTGGCAGACTCTTTTCAAACTAATGCCCTGTAGTGTGTATTACACACATTCACAAGCCCTCATTTCTTGGTTCTACAAGTGTATTTTATCCTAAGAAAAAAAAAAGATTCAGAGCTTTCTCAAACATACCAGCAATTTCTCCAAGTCCTTGAGGAGCCTAAAACAAATGTATCTTGAAGTGCAATATTTTTAGGAATGCACAGAAAATATGAGAGCACATTTAGCGGGGGTTCTGGATGCATTTTTTAGAAGGATTTTATTACTTTTCAATTCAGTACAATTAGAGTCCTTCTAAAAAATGGATTTCAATATGTACCTGAAGCTGAAAATCCTAAATGCACAGAGTATAATTCACGAAAATTATCCTTTCAATCAAAATTAATAAGTAAGGAAATCCAATAGTCAGAAAAATGCCAAATTCAGTCATTCTCTGAAGACTAAATGATATTTTCAGTGTATGTCTCCCAGCTATTAACTTACTGAAAAAAATCATATGCTTCAGTAATATGCACTAGACATTATATAGATGTCTGCCTAAGAATTTACAGATTTCACTGAAAGTCGCTTACTACTACTCTGATTCAAGATGTAGCTATGCCACCTGTCATCAAAAGCACAATAGTGGAGCAGAATCCTATGACCTGAATACTTGTTAATATATAAAAGTCTCTGCCCTGCTCTTTCAGAACTATCTGTGTTATATTTTATAGCAATACTGATTTATACTGTCTACACAGCTAAAAGATAAAAAATAATAAATTGCGACTTGTTACCCCACCAGAAATATTATGTCATGCAAAATCCAAGAAAACAGAGATGTTATGGCAATTAATTAGACTAAGGAGGCCTGCTATTATTAATATCAATTATTTCTGTGTGAAAATGAGTTTCCTGAATTGCTATGTATTACAGAGGTATTCTAGTTGGTTTACAAAGGCGCTTTATATGGAGGACAAGCAGCAATAGTTTGCGGTAGAAAATAACTGTATCATGAACAAGTTTGTACCTTACATAATGTGTTTTTAGATTGTCTCAGACATGCCCAGGAAAGACATGGCACTGTGGAGGGGACAGCCCTTGTACCATTGGGAGTGGGCAGGAAAGCATTGCATACTCTAAAGCAAGGACTCCATAGACCAGAAAGCTGCCTTTTTACAGAATGAATGTTGAAGGTAGATTTATATAAGGTCATTTAACATGGTCTATTTTAGATCAAATGCATAAAGACTTTCTATCCTCCTGTTGTAATCTGCATCTCTTATTAAAATATTTGCTTTATTTCTGCACTCTCTTGTCTTATTTTATGTTAATGACAAAATACAGTGGTAACTTTTATCAGATTATCTTTACCTATTGTTTCTGGTATTTGCGTCTTATGTGGCCAAGTATATATATTCCTGCTTGGTACATGAGTCTTGACTTGCCTTATTGTTTTTTCATTGACATTTGAAAAATGTCCAATCTGCTTTCCTATTGGTTACATCTTGCATCACAGTTTTCATGAAAAAAAAAGTTCCAGTGCCCTTCCCTTGTGTGTCTCCTAAATTATGAATTATTCAACCACTATACTTAAAAACATTATCTGTGTTTTTAGTTCACAGTACATTAAATGCTGCAGTGACATCAGTCAATTGACTTTATCAAGTCATACGTCCTCAAAACTGTAAATGAACCAGATTTCAGCTGTAGACAGAACGGCAACCTCGAGTATACTCTTTCTGTACAGTAGCACAAAAGACAATTATTAGAAAGTAAATTTCTGCAGAAAATAATCAACAATCACATAGAGCAACAACTTCATAAAAAATTATAAGTAGGAGTTGTAGTTTGATGTAAAAATCCCTTATGCCTAGGTACTGATCGTCATTAGCCTTGACAAGTACATTGGGCTATGTTAGACAACCTCATAAGCCAAGCACAGCTTACCTCAAGTCACAGATGCTTTTTGGAATGTTAAAACTGATAATCACTTTTGATTGTAAGACTGATGTTAAGAATAAAGGTATGTAATTTCCCCTAGGTCAAAAGCTGAGTGTTTCTTCTATGTTTTATAGTGTTTTTGCTTTGCTCTTCTGGAAGTAAAAAGCTAAAGGTTGGCAAGGAACGTGGGAATTTAAAATTAATAATGCCTCTTCTTCTCAAAATATTTCTGTTGATTTTGCAGCCATGTACTTGATAGCTCATAAAAACAATAATAGTTTCAGTGCCAAAGTACAAAGAAAAAAAAAACAGCCCGAGGTAATGGTTTTCCAAAGCTACAGATACTATAGATGCTGAAATACATGGAAAAAAAAAAGGATTGTTGTTGGCAGAACATGGAGGGCAGTGATTAATCTCAGGAAGAAAGGGGCAGATGTCAGACATTCACCAGCAGGCAACACAAGTGAACAGCATTTAGAAAAACAAGATGCATATGTTGCCCCAGGATAGCTCATCTTTCGAGCAAATAAGGTAAGTATGACCAAATCAACATTTATCTTCAAAATGTCTTCTGAGATGGGTGACACAATTTTTCTTTACTTCAATCTTTTTTGCACTTCTTAGGACATTTTAAATTTCTGAAATGAAAGATCATTTGAATACAATATCTTGTTCATGGATTGCACAATGGGAAGGGAAAAGAATTTTATTCATGCAGATATTGTCGCGATTTATTTTTGTAGTACTTGGTACATATTCATTAGATAGACTTAATTGGCTTTACTTCTTCTGCTGAATTATGAAAGCATCTTCAGAGATCCACTGTAAGTGTCTCCACAGAATATTGCTTCCTGTGTTTGTGCATTAAATCTCAATTATCTTGGGGTAGAAGCTGGAGTCACATCTGTGTCATGATAAACGTCCACAAGTTTATGGGTGCTTCATACATCAGTCTGGAAGGGAATTTCATTTTTATACTGAGATGAGGAGGTGTTTGTGGAATGAGGTTCATTCCCAGTGCTCTGAAGGGCATTAACAAGCATTTATGCACAAGAAACACAAGAGTGGCTGCTGCTTTTTTATTCCTGTGCAATGAATGTTTCATCACTGTATATTACAAAAGGTGAAATGTTTACAGTCCTGTTTGGTATTGGTAAGATAAGCAGGTTTTAAGTTATGGGAGGAATTAAACCAAACCTTAATTCTAATGCTCCATATGTTTAGCTGGAGAATACCCAGTTCTGGACTAATATAAGACAAATTGAGTCTAAATTCTTCTTCTTTGTGGCTAAACGGTGTCTGGGAACAGTATTGGTAATCTGTGCTGGTGAATGTTAGAGTGGTGAGCACCAACAATGCACAACACAGCCAGGGGGTTAGTGTGGGATGGGCACAATCCCCAAAATGCAGTTTAGATGCTGCCAGCCACTTCTGAAGGGTGAAAGAGTTTAAAATGCATATGGGCTGCTCTGTGCTGGCTGCTCTGTGCTGGGGAGCATATTGTGCATGTTAAATTTACTACTATAAACTGTGCTTTTCTGGCTGTTGCTTGCAGAGAAAAAGAAAGTACTGCAGAGACAGAAGGCATGCCACCATCACTTGTGCCTAGGCCAGCTGCAGCACTGTGGCATTGAATTTTGCAGCACCATTGCCTGCCAAGGCTAAGCTGCAGATCGACTTGGTCAGGAATGGCCTTGGTGGTGTGAGCCATGATAGCAGATGGGTTATGAAGGCATCTTGAATGTGGTTATTGTCACCACAGCAAGGACAGAGGCAAGAGCTGGGACTCTTTAGTCTGGAGAAGGCTGAGGGGAGAGCTTTTTAATGCTTATAAGTATCTAAAGGGCGGTTTGAGGGGGGATGGAGCTGGACTCTTTTCAGTGGTTCCCAGTGACAGGTCGAGGGGCAACGGGCTGGAACATAGGAAGTTCCACTCAAATATGAGGAAGAACTTCTTTACGGTGAGGGTGACAGAGCACTGTAACAGACTGCCCACAGAGGTTGTGGCATCCCATTCTCTGGAGATTTTCAAGACTTGCCTGGATGCAGTCCTGAGTAATGTGCTCTAGGCAATCCTGCTTTGGCAGGGGAGTTGGACTAGATGATCTCTAGAAGGTCCCTTCCAACTCCAACAATTCCATGATTCCGTGAAGTGAGCTACTCTTTGCACATCCCAGCAACATAGATGTCTGTAGATAATCCAGGCACTACTCTGGGCTTCACCCTTGACATCTCTTCCCTTTGCTGTTTTTCCTTTGGCTATAAAATTAACCACTGGCTTTTGCAGGGTTTTACGGGTCCAAGCTGCTATACACTGAAGCAAGTTTTGTATGAGCATGTTTTATCTTCAGTGGTGTACAGCAATAATACCTTTTTTAGAGAAAGAGCACTGGAAGAGAATAGTCTCCTCAACCTAGACTTCATATTAGTTTGTACTTCCCCCCATCTTTCATAGACCTCTCAGTTGGACAGCTTTGGACTTTTACAATCACTAACCCTCCCTATAATTTTCAGTGATTATGCTTCAGGTTTCACAGTGTTATGCCAGAGTCTTATGAATCAGCCTCATGAACTCACCTACAGCCCCAACTCCTCTTGTAGCAATGGTGCTTATCTCTTGCAGTTCATCCAGTTTCCACATAAAGTAGCCAGCATTATGGAAACATATGGATACAAAGGATACGTTCCAGGAGTAACCTTCAAAATGGCTGCTCTTATAAACGGAAACTTCGGCAGAAGGATGTATAAATTTGTGACAGGGATTAATTGCAATACATGACCTAAACAAACACCTTTCATAATCATTGCAAATAACTGCAAAGGGCTATGATAATTGCAATGTGAACACATGACTCAACAAACTCCCCCGATAAAAGGCTGAGAGCACTTGGAGAAGATACTTAAAATTTCTGTTGATCTGATTAAACTCCTTTTTTGTAAATAGGTTAAGTGATACAGGCTGCAGGAAACCAGAGGAATGACTTGGCTGAAATACTGCTAAATGCCTTCAGAAAGGCATCAAGTAGATATAATCTCTCTGGTTGGGAACAAACTGGATTATGGAACACCTGTCAACTAGAAAGATATTATGCTTATACGGATTCATCCAGTGACATCAAGTCAATCTCCATGCAGGAAGAAAACAAGCTCTGATTTAAAAGTACACCCATAATGTGCTCTCATGACAGGTACAGGGAGCACTACAGTTCACAGTGAGTGTGAGCTGAAAAAAATCTTCAATGATCTCTCTCTAATTCACAGTAAATAAAATCACTTTCTAAACAATTGTGATTCATTGCTAGCAGGCAAGCTATGAAAATTCCATCTCATATTGAGTAGTTCTTTGGGTTTTTTGGTTTGTTTTTTTTTTTTTTTTTTTTTTGTTTGTTTTTTTTTTTCTCATACAGAGCTTAACATTCCTAGACTAGAGCTTTGAGTGACCTGCTCTTGTGGGAGGTGTCCCTGCCCATGGCAGGGGGGTTGGAACTCGATGATCTTTAAGGTCCCTTCCAACTCTAACCATTCTATGATTCTATGATTCTATGATTCCTGTAGTTAAAGAACGGAGCATTTAGGGCAGTGCTTTTTTGACACTTATTCCATGTTTCTTTCATCAGACAGGGATCAAGCTTCGCACATGATCCTGCAAGAAATACACACCTGGAAATCCAGAAATAAACACAGGTGTCAGGTAACACTTGCTGATTACTGAAAGGCTTCACCGTGGAGCTATAAGGAGTCACACTGAGACCTCACAAAATCCAACTGTTCTTCCTTCCATGTCTTTCCCACCTCATTTGCACATTTTGGTAAATTTTGGCACCTGGAGTCATCCGGCCTCAGTGTTATATCCGTTCAACCCATCCACTCATCCCATGTGCTTGTAATCTGTAGTAAATTTAGCTTTCATTATTGGCAGAATTTATGAGCTGAGATTATTCTATCTTTGTAGCAGAGACTAGGTGGATACTCCTGTAGCAACATACTATGAACAGTTTTTTTAGGGAATAAAAAGCTAAAAGTCACCCTAGGCATTTTGGAAGATGAGATCAAAATTCCTTGGAAACAATCCCATAAAACTACTGGAACTAATACTATTTTTAGGGTCTACTTTTGTAAAGAACTTTGAGCAATGTTCTGCCAGGCTCTGCAAAGCCTCTGTCCGTTTTCAAACTTGATTTAGGCACTAAAGGTGAAAGCCAAAAAAGAAATCTAACAGTGTGATAGTAACCTGGGACCTTCAGCAGGGAAATGAGGGATGAAGTATTTGCAAAGAGAAAAGTGTCCTGAAATTGAGTCTTTCCTATTACAGGAAGGCACCCTGACTTCCTTACAGTTCACAGGATACAGGTTTTTATCTGCTCTGCCTTCAGTGCCCTACACCCCAAGTTTTCTTTACAACCAAATCTGCTAAGTGGCGTCTGAGAATGACAAACCAGTTTGGGCCCTCTAGATCTTTTTTTGAAATATGATGTAGTTGAAATATGGGGTACCTACCTTGCCCCTCAGCATTACCAAAAATTTAAATGGCCTCAGCTTGTCAAGAAACAATCTGGAAAATGTACAGGGACGGATATGGCTGGCAATTTGTGAGCACAGGGAACTCTAGCAAGGCTTTGCGGAGTATGGATTTGGAGGTGCTGACTAGATGTGTTTGTTTCTTTGATCTAGTTCTTAGTCTGGTTTAATGCCGGTGAGACTTAGTCTTACCTATGACCAAGTCATGACTAAAAGTGAGTCTGTCTCATCTAAATCGTTTTGATCTTGTAATACTAGGTGAACTTGGAGTTTCTTCACACTTGCTCTCAGAAGAAGGTGTTCAGGCAGAACCTGGTCAGAGAAGAGATGAATTTTTTCTTTTGATAGCTGAACAGGAGGGTTTTTCAGGGAGAGGAACAGGCCAGAAGCTCTTGAACTCATGGTGGGAGGAAGAAGAGAAGATTTCCTTAGCAGGAGATACCTGCAGGCTGTGCCTCCCAGTTCTCATCCAGTTTCATTGCCTGAGGTTGCAGCAGCCAACACAGTCCCCACAGTCTTCCCCTCCCCTGCTAGCCCTGAGTGGGGCAGAAAACAAGCAAATTCCTCTGCCTCATCCAGAGCTCCCCTTCTTTCTTCTGTGCTGTGCAGTGTTGCTGCTTGTCAGCAACATTTTCCCTGGCCGACCATTCAGACCTGGTTCTGTGTGGTGTCCCCTGGGCTGCTGATACAGCACATCCCAGTTCACAGTAAAGGAAAAAGGGAGGTGAAGAGGCTTGAGAGGGCAGAGTCACAGTAACCATGGGTAGTGGATTGAGTTGTGCCATGTGCACATGTACGTGAAGTCTTGGCCCGCTCGTGCCTTCAGCAGTGAAGGTCCAAATAGCATCCTGAACAGGAGTCCCATCCTGATATGCCCAGTCCTTGCTGTCCCAGTCCCAAGTAGAGGAACAAAACCTCAAGGCAGTTGTGTAGCACATAGCAGAAATCCAAAGTTCAGAAGATGTGGGTAATATTTGTGGCCAGTCAGTTATGTGGGCACCATTACCTTGTAGGAATGTCTGTCTTCATGAGAGCATCTTCCCCGGGTAGCTGCCATCCCCAGAAGAAAGAGGTCATAATTCCCTTTCCCATTATCGCCTACTAAGGTGTGTTTGGTTGGCAAATTGCAACATGTGAAGCCAAGAATGGTGCAGGCAGCAGGCACTGCGATTTCACTCCTTAAACAGCAGACACAGAAAGAGCAAGAACAGAAATAATGTCTTGCTTCATGTCAAAGCTCATACAGGAGCCACCTGTAGGAGCTCATATATGGTCCCAGCGTGTCAGTGGGAAAGATAGAAAGGACTGGGATTAAATCCCCAGTTCTGGCTCCTTGTCTAGAGAGAGACAAGTCTCCTCCAGCCCATGAAAAATAACTCTACAGTGACTGAGGCAGCTTCTGGTTGTGAAAATCTGAGGTTCACTAAGACAGCTAGAGCAGCAATTCTTGGAATTATTGATGCTGAAACAACCCACCTCCAACCTCCTGCAACTGCTGACAAAATTCACCGCATGTTGTGCTGGATTTTGGCATAGACCCTGACAATCTCAGAGGTTTCCCAGACTCTGCAAGAAGGCAGCAGTGATTGAATAGCATCAGAATGAAAATTTTCTCTGACATCCATCTTCAAAAATGTATCCGCTTCAGCAATGATGCTGCTTGACAATGCATACCAATGATACACTATGATATAGCTAGAAAGAAGGTAGCATAGTAGGATGGATAGTGTACACTTATAGGAAAGTGAAGAACAATGATCATGAGTGCTTTTTAATATTAAAGCTGTCACTGAAATTAAGTTTACTTGTGGTAAAGCTGAAGGTTGTTTCTAAGTTTGGATGCTGAATCATTGCCATCTAGTGGTAGTAGGGTTGGTTTTTTGTTTTTTGTTTTGGTTTATTTTTTGATTTTATGGCCATGAAGTTCACAGCCAGTTTATCATCATCGAAGTCCCATCTGATACAAAGAAAAAAATCTTGATGTCTTTCATACTCTTGTGAAAATTGCCTAAATATTCCTCCAAGCTGAGCAATTAAAAGCCATTAATATATAACAATCAAGATACCCACAAATACAGAAATACTTAAATTTTCATTAGTTCAAATAGCTGTATTCATCACAGACTAAGATTATTTCCTACTGAAGGCAGCATTGCATCACAACTTATCCAACACTCCCAAATTTAAAAGAACATGTTTGCTTCACTATGGCCTCAGGAGATAGGAACACCAGACTGACCAACACCAACAACCTCACATCAGTTTGCCTAACAAAAGGTATTTTCTCTGATGATAGGCCTCACAATGAGCTGCATTTTCTTAGCTTTTAATTATGAGCACCAAGTTCCCAGATGTTTTTCATCCCAGCTGGCCCCTCAGCAATAAATTCTTCTATGTCAACAAGAGTTGACAAGAGCAGGAGTTAACAAGCAGGATTCATTTCAAAGCTTTGCAGGAAAACAAAGAAGTTCTGAGCCCCCTGCAGTTGTATGTATGAAAAATGAGCTACTTTGGTGGTCTCTTGTTTGCCTACAGAGTGCTGGCAGAAGTAAAATGTCAGAAACAAATATAGTTTTATCTCACTACCCCTACAGGTTGACTGTGGTAGTGAGTGTAAATTAGAAGACAAACACAGTTGTGAGCATTGTACCTTTATGCTCATAGGGCGAGAGTGCTGAAATTGCATCTTGTGTATCAACTGATAATTTCCTTAACATATTCCTCACTCACAGTTTTATAGCAGAGTAGATAGATTCATTCTGTTTTGTATTCTTGTCAGTGCATTAAATGCAGCCCCCAGATAAGCTGTTGCTTTAATTTCTTCCTAGTTTCAGTTCCGATCTACAGCTCACCTGGCAATAGAGACAGAGGATAGGAGTGTTGTACTAAAATGTGAAATGGTGATGCACTAAATACCAAAATTCAGTAAAGACCGAGACCGAGCTAAAGATGACAAAAACAAAGACTCTTTGGGCAGGAGATCTAAGCAGGCCTGGAAAAACTGCAGTGAGAGGATTCATTGATTTGTACACTGATTTTTGTTACATTGTCCTCTTTTTATGTTTACCCCTACTCTTTTTTCTCTATTGGGTTCCATAAAGCTCTTCAAATGTGTCCTTTTATTGCGATGTAAATCTCAGCCTTATCTTGTAAACAGTGCCGATATAGGACATTGGGCTTTGAAAACATGATTGCTGCTGCAAACTTCCCCCACCCCCCTTTGTGAAAAAGACCTCCAGGACTTTATTAAAAAAATCCACCACTGGAGCTATTGGTCCTTACACCTGTGAATCTCTAATATGCTCTTATACACATAAGTGAACAGATTATGAAATCTAAGAAAGTTTGTAAAAGTGAAGTATCTTTACCTATTTAGTACATGAAAAGTCTGTACCTGTAAACTGAACACCTGCAACTGATGCAGATAGATATATATATAAAAAGTAATATGCTTTATATAGGAGACTGGAATCAGATACAATCCCAAACTGATGTAGTTTATGCTGTTTCTGGCAGTACTTGAAAGAATTAAGAACAGCAAACAGGAGAAAATCAACAATAAAAGAAGGAAAACACTGTGAGTGATATATTGCTTTAATTTATTTCCATCACAGGTAATACATTGCCAAGTAGAATTACTGTTAACTTTCAGGAAACTCCACTTTTTGATGGGAATTTGATACCTGAACTGTACGAACAGTAAAAAACCTCAGAAATGGTCAGAAATGCCAACAGCACTGAGCTGTAATGTCTTCTGGGCTCTACATGTCTTCTCAGTTGCATCAGCTGGGGCTTCAAAAGCTTATGAGATAATATTATTATCAAACACTTTGCTTTTCCTGGGCATAAAGTCCTAGATTTCCCAGCTGAACTGGAGTCCCTGGAGATGTGTTCGTAAGAACATGGTACAAACACAGTAGCTGGCGGCGGTGTGAATGGACTGTAGTTCTTGGTACTCAACCTTTCCTGTATACTCCTTCCAGCATTAACTTTTATAATTTAACAAAACAAAAACAGCCCTTGCTTTTAAAATCTTAAGAGTCTACGGAATGAAAAATACTTTTTTCTACCTCTGTAAAGCTACATGGCGATTATGCCTGAAGTTTAGACTGGGTTCAGTGTCAAACTTGCCAGAAGTCCAGTTTAACCCCAAGAGGCCATCTGAAGAAGGGTTTAAGGGAAGCCAAGCAGTGTGGCCTTGGCCATTCTGCACTGGCCCCTCTGCCTTGCTGTGACCTCCAGTGCCCAAGACTGGACAGACAAGATGGAGCCCAACTTTTCCTACAGCAAGTATCACATTTCACAGATGAGAATTAATGGTCAAGCAAATACAAACCACTCACTGGTGGCAATTTTTATCGTGTTACCAGTCACGTCACTGTGACATTTGCACTCCCTCTAAGCCACTGGAGTTGAACCTTTGTCTTGGCCTGTGCCCATCTCCCTCCACATTACATGAAAGCATTAACCTGAAGTGGCAGAGTCTGTCTATCCAGCTGTAACTTAGACAATGTTGTTCAGTTTCGGCAGCTCTAGCACCCACCATTGTGAAGCCACGCTTAGTCAGGTCTGGGATGCAGCTCTGACATTAACTGTCACAGAACAGCCAAGGCAATTCTATACATCTCCATTTTTATAGATAGGGGCTTCATAAGACTAAGGCAGCTCAAAAGTGGAAAAAAAAAAAAAGAAAGAATAAAAATGTTGTCCTTGCCAAGGTCTCCTTTGACAACGGAGAGGTGAAAATTTTCAGGCTTTGAAAAAAAGTCAACCGCTCTCTCTCCAAAACTTCACATTGACATTGCTCGCTATTTCAGCAGAGAAGCGAGGGATGCTGCAAGAACCACCCCTGTAGTTGGTAATGGTTATTATGATCTAATTGGTTAAATAGCACTGGCCTCTTTTGAATATGTTTGAAGATACTTTTAATTATAAAATCCAATGAAATACCCTTCATGCTTTACTAAGAAGGAAGAACCAGTAGTCGCTATTATGAAGAATTTTTTACTGATGAAAGAAAATGAATGTCAAATAAAAGGATAATGAAATGACACTTACTCTTTTCCTCTTGTGAGTGAATATGGTATTAGTTTTACTTCTGCAAAGCTTCTGAGCACTTCTGGTATGTCTTTTGACTGCAGAGAGCTCATGGCAATTCCTCAAAGAGTTACATCATAAGGATATTATAGGGCTGCAGATGTGCCCTACTTATGCAAAGGGTACCCAGAGGCATTTTCTTGTTCCTCTTCTAATTTCCTTGTGCTTAATATTTGATGGCTTGCTGAAAGTCCTAAGAAAAATGCCTAACTCCTGCATCTTTGGGTAACTAAACACCTTTGAGAATCTGAACAGAGGACAATTTTGATCAAAAGCATTCTTGTATCAGTTACTAGCAATTGCAATGACTAATGCTGCAATGACATTCTTCTAGTAAAGAATCCACTTTTACTGATGGAACAAAACTCAATCAATCACCTGAACACAATGTTGAGCTTCTGTTTTCAGTCATTGCTCCAATACCTGCCTTTTCTCACCAGGTGTTTTGTGAGAGATGGCTGTTTTTTTCCAAAAGGCCATGTAACTTTTCCAAAAGGCCATGTAACTTTAAGTAGCTGGTGACTAACCAGGTGCTATAAAAAACAGAATATTTTTAAACCACACATTCAAGTGGCAGCTTAATCAACAGTGTTTTCCAGGCAAAGGATAAGCATTGTATATGTGCAATGCTGTTCCATTCTTCTCTCCCAAGTATTAATTTTCATGTGGAAGATAACTTCTCAAGTACAATGTAGCAAAATGCGTTGAGAAAAGATATGAGTTTACAAAATATCCCACCTTCCAGGGAGCGGTTCCCTCGGCAGTGGAATCCTCTTTCATTTAAAATCCATTTGCATTGTTACATTGAGCACCCACATGACTTCACAATTCAAAAGCTGACTAAGACCATCAGGTGGCTCTAGGACAGAAGTGTTGGGCTGATGTAATATGTTTCTGACACTAGGTGAGGTAAGTCAGATCTCTTTTACTGCCTGATAAATGGTTATTCTTTTGGCAGAAGTGCAGCAGATACTACATTTTTGATTAGACTACACAAAGAGACTGCAGTACATGCTCCTCAGAATAAAGGTTGTACATGAATATGTGTATATATAGAGCACACTGATCATGCAAATAGGACTAATTCCTTCCTTCCTTCCTTCCTTCCTTCCTTCC
>VXAK01009979.1:602574-644908 GCA_013399435.1 Arenaria interpres
TCCTTCCTTCCTTCCTTCCTTCCTTCCTTCCTTCCCTTTCTCCTCCCTCCCTTCTCTCTTTCTATTTCATCAGTAACAAAGTCTCAGTTATTTTTACATCAACTCATCTTCAAGTAAATATTATTCTATACAATGTATTTGCCCTAGTTTCTTAGACAAAGCAGCTTTTGACCTATGCTTTGTGTGAAATACAAATATGTTTGCATTTCTTTCTGACTTCAGGAAAGATATTTCAAAAATGCTCATCAGCCAGATCTCAGTTTTCTTGAAAAGAAATCCTGCATCCTTTGGTGAGAAACAACAGCCATGTCTCCTCAATGACACTCAAAGGGAATTTAGGGCCATGGGGTCACAGTAGTCACTTATTGTGGACAGGACATATTTAGTATATGTGCGTATCTTCTAGAAATGAAATTGCATTTCATGAATTGCATTCCTACAGCAACCTTCCTCGCCTAATCATCAGACATTGTGTCACAAAGTAAAACCTGGTGCTCAGTAACTCTGGGATTATGCATTTAAAGTGAGCTTTAAAATGAAGACCGTGTCAGAACTCTCTCAATGCCTCTCTTTCTTGCCAGATTTCCAGATTTCCTCTGTCTTCATGGAATTCAGATAAGGAACGATTTAATGCCAGCTTTACCCCTAGTTTCTTCCTCTGTGAAGAAAGCTGTAACAATTTGCCATGTGAGCTATAAATATACTTTTGTCCCTGCAACCAAGCAAGACTTGATTTCTGTTTCTGTCACTCCTGCATTACAGAAGCAGTCAGGTTTTTTGTTTTAATGGGTTTCTTTCTTTGAGCTAGGCATATTTAAATATTATTGAATAATGAAACCAGAAAATAAATTCCAACTAAATGTAAAGGATACACTGATTTTTATCTTAAGTAAATGATATGAAAAAAAGAAATAGGAAGGCTTGCCTAGATTCTAAAGGTGAGGAAAAATGCATAGAAAATGTTGCTAATAAACTGGCAATTCAGCCACATCACTGAACCCTACCCATGACAAAAGGCAGTCTCACAGCTGTCAGAAAAATGCATATACTTGCATTTCCTATACACATCTTCAAAGTGGCAATATATAGAGCACATTTTTCAGTGAGGTTAAGTAAAATCACAACAGCATGCTAGCTGGTATGCCATAACCACTAAAATTGTAACTACACTCCAGAATTACTCTTACAAATAGAATAGTACCACACTCACAGGGAAAGAACTTGAGTTAGAGCCCAGAATCAATGCACTAATTGATGACATCACTGCAGCAAATCAGAACATGAAATGAAGAAGATAGGAAAATGCTACCTGATAGAAGAAGATATTTTACAGGTAGCCTGAAAGCTTTTCTACATTGGACAGAATCAAAAGCAGCAGGAAGAAGAAACGGCAGCCAAAACACAGGAAATATTGAGCAAGATGTTTTGAACTACTACAATAAAAATGTCCATGTCTGCTCACAATGTTTATTTAGATATTCACACATTAAATGTTAAATTAAATTAATAAGATCAAAGCATATGGAAAGTAGTGCAGGAAATGTGAATTGTTGCTGTATGAATTCTTCATGCTGTGTTAGACCACCGGCCACCCAACTCAATAGCCTGTCTTCAGAGGTGGTCAGCTACTGGTGCTTCAAGGGAAAGCTAATAAACAAAACAAAAGCAAACCAGAAGTGATGCTGTGGGAAAAACATCCTCTTTAGCATTGTCAAGACACATGAAACTCCAGAACTTGAGGTTTAGTTATAAAACTCTTTTTAACATAGACCTACCAGTGCCAGGAGAATGGATGAACGTGGGAACTCAGAACCCTGCATTTCAAGCCCAGGTAGACCATAATTATTATTTGTCTATGCTCTGTCCTGACACATTTCTCCATATATGGGTTGGAGAACATTCATTGCATCCATGCCCCTCCACCCAGATAAAGAACATGCTGAAGATTTTTCTAAAAGCTGTGCTGTTTTGTGCTAAGGATTCTCGGTGATGGTGTCTATGGTTAAACTGGGTGAATATTAAATTTCCATAGCTTCTAGTTGAAGCAGCTGGATCTTCTCATCAGCTCATCAGACACTTAAGAAGACCTCATATTTGTTCCTGTACCTAAACAGAGTGGTCAATTTTCATGTGGTCATCTTCTTGGGCATCTGAATGAACCAAGGTCCTTATGCACCTATTAGAAGCATTTTCCAGCTCCTGCACCTTTCAGTGCATTTTGAAATTTTTCCAGTTTTCACAGTCATCTTGAAGCACAGTCTTCTGTGTTTCAAACTGCTGCAGATTGAGAATAGGCCCTTCCCCTACTTTTATGTCATCACCCCTATGTAGACACCTAAAGATTCCCTTCATTATAGAGGCAGAATGAAGTAATTACATTTCTTTTGAGAAATTCTGAGATAATTACCTAGCAGTTCTTAGAGTCACTGTTTTCTATGACTTTATTTCCCACTCCATAAACATTTAAAGTTCCAGTTTTAAAATATCCCACTTAAAGGGTGAAACTGTACTAAATGAGTGATTCCCTATTTGTTTAGGTTTTCTGATAAATGAAGACATTTTTAGACATCTAAGTCCATGTGTGGGGAAAAAAAGTCTTATTTCTAATGGAAGTGGTTAAGTTTATTTGAGTTCATACTAAGTAAAATAGATTTTCAGATTTTTTTTTAATCAGCAGAATAAAATTTTTGGAAGGGGACGCCTATAAATGACTAAATGATTTGATTTTATACTGTCACCATTGCATAGTTGTTTTTCTCAAGTTACATCCTACTCTTTTGTGGGATTATATGCTTTGAGAAGAAATTAATCTCCCTGACTATCTAATTTTATTCTAAAGTCTGCATTATTTTATACTGAGAATCACAAAGAGCTTGATGAAATAACTACCCTTATTTCTAAAGCTGTGTTAATAAAATGTGTCAATTAAAAAATATAATTAATTCAAATTTGCTTCTAAGTAATGGTCATTACTCCATAGCTTAACAAGAGGACACAGGCACCCACTCCCTGTTGCAGATTCAATTCAAGACCTAATTTTTACTTCACAGGATTGAAGACTCTATCCCTACAGCTGTAGATCATTATACACAGATATTGATATTGTGTCCTGTTTACTGCAGCAATTATAATAGCTAGAACTTTATTAATACACACAGCAAAAGCAGTAGCAAACAATATGATCTCTTTGACACAGACAAGCTTTTATCACGCTGTGTATGATGGAAAATTTCTCAGCTTCTTCATCTTTTCCATTTGACAGCGAATTTAAAATATTAAATTTTATATAGCACCTACACAGTTATTTAATAACTAAAAATGATCATTCTTTGTTAGCAAGCATCAAATCTAAGGTTGATTTGAGGTAATTTATTCTAGCACACTTGGCCTGAATATATACACGAGAAGGTATTATGCTGGTTAAATGTTTCTAAGTAGACACAATACATTTTACTGGAAAGCCTGTAATAAAGTCAGTTTTGTGGCTCTTCATGCTATTTACACAAGATAAACGTTATGTAGACTACAAATATTTAATCATCCTAATTTTATTTAGTGTCTTGAGTTTAATAGATTACTTCCTCTTTATCATGCCAGCTAAACTTTGAATACTAAATAGCAAGCAGATTAGCAGCAGCTACAACCATAAGCAGAGCTGAATTTTGATTGGTTAGAATGTTAAGAAAATATGGACAAGAGAAGTCTACTGTAAGAAGATGTGAACCTCCACTTACTGAGGCAAATGCTCTGATCATCAGAGTTGATTCACTAGACCATGACTACAACATGACTATAGTCAGAGCAAAATTATAGCCTGTTGTTTAGGGCAGTCACTTGGGAAAGGGAAATCTTGGGCTTCAGTCACTTCTGCAATTACCTCTTCATTTAAATACTTTAATGTAACATCAGATCCTTCCTGTTGCTGGAAGTCCTTTCCATGTTCTTTTTGAAGCCTATTCTTTTGTGGGAAAATCCTTGTTCTTTCCTTTTAATTCCCAATTTGATGGGATTATTTTCCCATCAAAGCAGCTCTTGTCCTCCTACTAGTTATGTTATACTTTGCAATGAACTTTTGTTGACTGCCTATTTGCCTTTCTGAACATGGATAAGCAGGATTTCATATTTGTGGCATTACTGATGTTCATTAGGAGTCAGGACATGAAAAACAACTGGAAAGGAAAAAGGCATACACTGGAAAATAATTTTAGCAATTCTGAAAACTGAGAAAAATTAACCTCTCTGTGTGTGCATTGTGTAAGAGGTGACAGTGATATATGATGAAACAGGCAGACAAGGAAAAAAAAACATAGTCAGGAGAAGCAGTGAGATATATGAAGGCATGCATCAGTTAAGTAACTGATTATTCATTTGAATAATATTTATTGTGATTATTGCTCTTCCAGGAAACTGCAACAACATTAAAAGGTTTTCTCTACTTCCAGCTTTCTGATGAAATTATTGTGGGCCAAAAATGTATCAAATTACTAAACTACATCTGAATGTGCACAGCATGGCACTTCAGCATCAAGAACAACTGAGGTCAGAAATACAAGACAATGTAATATGTGTGAAAACTCTTACTGTTACTAGTTTTCACATGCATCACATTGTGTTGTCACTACTATTGTTACTAAATATCATAATAAAATATAGTTATTTAACTTAATCCTATTCTATAGATTATTTTGCATAAATTATTAAAACTTTATAATCCATTTGAGTAATACCTACATCACATACGTACAGAATTAAGAATATATTTCACCCTCAGCAACTATTTCTGGAATCAAATACCAATAAGCATAATAAATAAAGATTTAATATGCTGAAGTAGGGAGTGGATTTTCAAACTAGGAAAGAACTGTTACTGAAAGATATGACTCACCTTTTTTACATTTTACATGAATTCTTCCTCTAACAGGATCTATATGAGTTATAATCTCTTTCTTTAGAGACTTCACATTTTTAGAGGATTTATTTAATAAAAAATATTTAAATAGCACTGTACACAGAGTGCATTATATTTAATTAATTTCACTAGTAAAATTTTCTAACAACTTATTTTTTTAGTTTTCATGGAAGTTGGCAAGAATACTAATTATGAATGAGGTCTATGGAATGTTCTTCAAAACGTTTAAGAAAGAAAAGGAGGACTCTGGGAATTACTGTCCTGTGAGCCTCACCTCTGTGACTCACCCGTGGAACAGATCCTCCTGGAAATATATGGAAACATGTAGCAGACAGAGGTGATTAGATACAGCCAACACGGCTTCACCATGAGCAAATTGTGCCTGACTAATCATAAAATCATAGAATCATAGAATTATAGAATCATAAAATGGTTAGAGTTGGAAGGGACCTTAAAGATCATCAAGTTCCAACACCTGTGCCGTCGCCTTCGATGATGGAGTGACTAAATCAGTGGTCAAGGGAAGTGTTATGGATGTCATCTCTCTGGACATCTGTAAGGCCTTTGACAAGGTCCCCCCAGATGTTCATGCAGCTAATTTGGAGAGAAATATGTTTGGTGAATCGATTGTCAAATGGATACGGAATTGGTTGGATGGTCATGTCCAAAAAGTTACAGTCAAAGACTCAACATGCAAGTGGAAACCAGTACCAAGTGTTGTCCCTCAGGGGTCTGTACTGGGACCAAGACTATTTAATATCTTCACCAATGACATATACAATGAGAATCAGTGCACTCTCAGCCAGTTTGCACATGACACTAAGCTGAGTGGTGTGATCAATACACTAGAGGGAAAGGATGCCATTCAGAGGGACCATGACAGGCTTGAGGAGTGGGTCTATGTGAATTTCATGAAGTTTGGCAAGGCCAACTGCGAGGTCCTACACATGGGTCAGGGCAATCCACAATAGCAATACAGATTGCAGGATTAATTGATTGAGAGAAGCCTTGTGGAGAAGGACTGGGGGATACTGGTGGATGAAAAGCTGGATATGACCCAGCAATGTGCATTTGCACCCCCAAAAGCCAATCATATACTGGGCTGCATCAAAAGAAGTGTGAGCAGCAGGCTGCGGCTACCATCTTGTGACACCCCACCTGGGGTGCTGCATCCAGCTCTGGGGTCCCTCGTACGACACATGGATCTTTTAGAGCAGGTCCAGAGGGCCATGAAAATGGTCAGAGGGCTGAAACACCTCTCCTCTGAAGGCTGAGAGAGTTGGAGTTGTTCAGCCTCGAGAAGAAAAGGCTCTGGGGAGACCTTATAGTGGCCTTTTAATGCATAAATATTGCTTATAAGTAAGATGGAAAAAGACCTTTTACCAGAGTTTATAGTGACATGTCAAGGGGAAATAGTTTTAAACTGAAAGAGGGTAGATTTAGATTGGCATAAGGAAGGCATTTTTTACAATGTGGGTGGTAAGACACTGGAAGAGATTGCCCAGAAAAGCTGTGGATGTCCCTGGAAGCATTCAAAGTCAGGTTCGATGGAGCTTTCAACAACCTGATCTAGTTGAATATATTCCTGCTCATGGAGGGAGGGTTGGACTTGATCTTTGAAGGTCCCTTCTAACCCAAACCATTCTAAGCTGCTAAGAGAAATATAGACTTATAAAAAAAAACACAACACAAACAAACCAGAATATAACCTCCCCTCTATTAACCACAGATAATTTCTCTACCTTCGGCTCTAACATGAAGAAGAAATTTAAACTGCTCTACACCATAATGTCAATTGTCCCAAGAAGATGTTTCATTTGTAGATCAGACTTGTATGCTATTGCCCATCCTAGATCCCCAAAGCTTTTGATTTGTAAAATTTGATTTCTAAACTAGAGCTTAGTCAATCTCATTCACTTTGGCTTCTGGGAAAATCATGGACAGTGTCCCCTTACAACATGCTTCTGGACATGTGAAGGAGAAGTAGGTTATGGGGAAGAGCCTTCATGGCTCTACCAAGGGTGCGTACTGCCTGAGCAGCTTGCCTGACCTTGGTGATAAAATGTCTGGCTGGATGGATGAGGGGTTGGCAATAGATGTAATTTACTGTGATTTTAGGAGAGCTTTTAACACTTTCTGCTGCTGTGTTCTTGTATACATGTTAGGCTGTTACGGTCTGGACGGAGGACCACCAGGATGGTTGGGTCCTGTAGGGTGAGGTTGAGTGACTAAGGCTGGTTCAGCCACAGTGAGACAAGAAGGCTTTGGGGGCATCTAAGAGTAGCTGCTGGTACATAATGGCATTACCCAGAAAACAAAAACAAGCTCATCACACTGGCACTGGTGGGAGAACGAGAGACAACAGGCGTAAATGGAAACAAGAGGGGTTCAGAATGGATTTAAGGAAGGTTTTCAGCCTATACACAGCCAGGCAGAGGCACAGGTTCACCATGGTGGCTGTGCAGTCTCTGTCCTTGGAGGTTTTCAAGAACCAACTGGACAAAGCCCTGAGCAACCTGGTTGGATCTCACAGCTGTCTCTCCTTGGAGGAGGAGGCTGAACCAGAGACCTCCCAAAGTCCCTTCCCACCACTATTATTCTGAGACTAGAAATGATATATGGCTGTCTAAAATTCCCACTATAACTGCAAAAATTTCAACTATTTTGAGAAATCCTCTTCCTGTTCCCTCAGGCCTGTGAAGAAAAGGTGATACTTGCAAAGGGTCCTGTTGCTTACTAAGACTGGTAGAATATCTGCAGCTTGATCTCTGGAGAAGCGGTTGTCGAGAACTTTGATATAAATATATTAATCAGAATTCATTTATCTGACAGTGTAACACTGCATTTCATTTTAGAGAGCAAAAAAAAGAAAAAATTTCCAAAGGAAGCAGAAATCTTTTACTTCTCCAGAAAACGAACACGTGCAGATGCTCACAATCACAGCTTTAAATTAAGTGGAACAGTTTTATAGATAAAAGGGTATTAGTGTCACAGAGAAATTTCTAAAGCTTTTTTTTATTTGGAACTCAGAAAAAAGGAAGGATAATCCTGGAGAAAAGTGGACTGATTTTCAAGCACATACTTAAGTGTTTGCCTGACTCTTTTCCACGATAGGTGCACATGACAGGCACTAGGTATGCTACTGGGTTCTGCACATGTGGAGCAGACACGCATTTAGCTGAAATACTGTCCATCTTGTCTGCATATCTGAAAACACAAGAGTAAATGGGAAAAGTCTATGTGGATTCAGTGTGTGAGCCTTGGAGAAATGTGCTAGTCTGTATGCAATGGGCTTGTGCTAAAACAAGTCAGGCTGGTGTCTTGTCTCCTCAAATAAAACTTTGTGAATGCTGCGCTGTAGCAAGGAGCGTATGTTGATGGCAATATAACTGTGGAGTTATAAAACATGGGCCAATGCTGACTCTTAGTCTTCCAGCACTAAGTAACTGTCTCTGGAAAAACCATGGGCCACACAGCTCTCTGTTGTTCTCTTTCTTTTCAAGTCTTTAAGTGACACTAATTGTGTTTGGCCAAGAAAGAATAGTTAGAAGCTTTTAGCTCAGTGAACTGATCTTGGTGGGCAGCTGCTTTATGGAAAAATATTGTCGGTAATGTTTTCACTAGTTGCTGACCTGCTAAGTAGGCAAACGGGTTAACGGATTGAACTCTGAAGGTATCATGGGGTGATAATCACAAGGCTACCAAACCAGTCATACAGGATTACCAGTACTTTGCTGCCAAAAAGCCCAGTAATCCCAAGTATCCATGTTTGGTGCCAGATATATTAGCAAGCTGTAGCTATGCTAATTTTGTTTTTATATAGCATACAGGAAAAGTGTCATGCATAACAGCTAAGCCATCTTCCAAGAGAAACATTAATACTTTAAGCTTCTGTTAACATAGATACACTGAACAAAATGGGATGTTAAATACTCCATGAAAGATGGCTGCTTCACAAAAATCTGTTCTGCATTCATACTCCCCTCTGACAATACAAAACTGAAATGTGAGTGTATATGTAGAACTGCAGCCATTTGAACATTGTTTATAATTTTCACAGGATCATAAAAAGGACCTTAGGGTAAACATGAAGGAGAGGGCTGACAAGCTGTACAGCAGGTCTAATTTTGATTTGAACGAGGTTCTGAAATATAAATTCATGTAGTCAAGAGCAGCCCTTCTTCAAGAGCGTAAAGAATATGCTATTCTTTAACAAAATTAGCCCTACTATATCATTTTGGGAATATTCATCTGTAACTACATATTCATTTTTTAATAAGCTAATAGAAAAATATGGTATTATGAGCAATTGATGGATTCTATCCATATTAAAAACTAGCCAAAGCTATAACAATAAATATAAGGAAAGCACATTAGTAGCTTTAACATTTTCTTGTTTCTCTTAATGAATGTCCCCAAGGAAGTTACTTTCCATTTCTTAAACAGCAGTCACATACGAAGAGAATCCTGAACTGACTGAAGTCCATGACAAAACTCTGATTTACTTCAAAAGGATCAAGGTTTCACCCTTGCTTTTATTGTGGGTTTGCTGGAAAGGTTTCCAAAAGATACTGAGAAAAAGGCCTAAGGGTTATGAAATGTGATTGTTGACATCCTTCTGTAACAAAAGCTGGAGGATTACATAGTATATTCAGAAGTGTATTCCAAAAACGTCACGTTTATTTATGAGTCTAAGCAGTCAATAAGCCTGTATTAATACAAGTGATTGTTACAAATGGATGTTGTTTTCTTATCTAGAAGAAATTGAATTTTAATCACAAATACACTTTGATAGTTAATGGCATTTTGGAGCATATATTCATCAGTAGATTTACATGTTGAATATCACAGATCTGTTATCAATCGCATTATTCTTCATAATTAATGACAAGAACTTCTAAAAAAAAGATGAAAACTAAATGGCGTCATAGGAGAGCATACCAAATTATTCAGGGCTTAAATATCTTAGTTGTAAAGCTGTAACCTCAGACTCCTCACTCCTGCTGTAGACATGAGGAGAATAATTGGCCAGCAAGGAGAGGAGGACTCTTTGTCAGCTGGTTCTACCCAATTAGTAAATGAACCCTGACTAAATGGCCAATGAAACTCTGTTTGAACGTGTGTAATTCAGTGGATGTTGAGGAGTGATTTTAAAGTTGATTAATTTAGATTAAAAAGTTTTTTAAAAAATTGCTGAAAATCTCTAAAAGCATGTCTTTGTATTTTCAGAGATTTACTGGAGAGAATATTAGGCTGTATTATCCAGCTATTAGCGAGCTGCATGAAGAGAAGCATAGAAAACAGTAAAGGCACTGCCATTACGGAAATAATTGGTATATTTTCAAAATGAACAGACTATACAGAATTTTGGTCACTGCATCAAAAACAACCCCAAAAGAAGCAGAAACAGCCCAACAGCTCTGACAGAAAAATTACAGCTCTAGAGATTCTTCACATAAAAAGATGAAGTAAACACCAGCACCACCTCATTTTGAAATAGCATGCATATGAGGTGATGTGACACATACCTAGGAAAATGCATGTTACTTTGTCGTTCAGATGTCCTGAATATACAGAAATGTGAAAGCCCATGATGAAATAGAAAGGAAGGCTCTCATTAATGAAGTGTATAAATACGAGGAAGAAGTGGATGGAAACGTTAGGAAAGAGATTAATTGTTAATGTTCCTAATGATTTCAGTGATAATCATAACAAGGGCAAGAAGAGCTCTTCTGAGTGCTTTTTTGAATAAGGTGACCTCCCCAGAAGCCCTGGCATAATGCTTGGATAGCTCTGAGCCACCCTATGACTACCTTTATAGTCCTGCTCAGTTCTGTGTCCCAAATCCTGTCTCTTGATCCCACTGGTGGCTTGTTTGACCAGGGGGTCAGTGTCAGGCTGCAGCTCCTCTTGAGGCCAGAACATGTCACTCGTGCATTCGATGCCAGTCACCATGCTGGGGACTAGCAAAGCTGAAATCATAGCAGGTGCTTGGCGGGTGAGAAGAGATAATGCAGCTGAACTCCCAGCTTCATAGCTCTCCAGTTCTAGCTAATGAGTGAGAATAGTTTCAGACTGCTATAACTCACCTCCAGCTGCCTGTCACCCACAAGAACAACTCTGAGAGCCAAGTACCAATATAGCATAAGGGCCTTCGACTTTACTTTTTCCACCTCAGCCTTGCTATCTGATATGTCACCCACTGGTTCCATTTACACAAGGGAAGTCCTCTAATATCAAGTTCAGCTGCCTCTCTGATTGCTTCACTGGGCAAGCAGCAGGCTCCAGCCTTATACACTGGCATAGATTTCCTCCTATCTTTTGTACTACCACTAGGGAAATCTTTTGTTCTACTTTTCATCTTCCTTTTTGCCAGCATTAGTCAGCATTTCATGTTGTATCTTGTCTTCAATTTGGTCCACAGCCTGAGTGATAATAAGCATTTGCAGTATACCTGCATCCTACTGACTCCCATTAAAGTACAGTGAGTTCTCTGAATCTCTCGGGATCTGACCAGCAGACTGTTCCTCTTTCCAACAGCAACATTTGTAATGCATCGGAAACTTTTATAGAGCTATCAGCAGAAAATATATAGCATAAACAACTCTACTGTGCAATCCTAACACCCAAGCCTTAGCCTAGCAGCCACTATGTGCTGAACTCTTGCACACAGGGAATTCTGAGGAACCAAAAGCAACCTCTCCTTAACCAATTAACTTTGACTTACAAAGTTCAAATTGTAATTCTTTTGAGATGCAAATTTACTTCTTTCTATATTACTGCAGAGATATCCGTGCTGATAGCTATTCCTGTTTAGAAAATCTATACTGGGAGAAAATGAGAGGTGACTGATTTGTATCTCGATACAAATGTTAGATGGGTAAGACTCACTTTGATTTTTGAAAGACAAAAGAGACTAATCTAAAGATATCAAGAGCTTTTGCAACCATATGGCTTGCCTCTCCTTCGGTATTTGTACAGGTGTTTCATATTAATCAGCTCTTGATGCAACCCCATGCAAGAGTATTGGTGAGGCAAAAAAGACCCTGTGTTAAGCGTGAACACGTGTTGTGGGATGGAGAATTACAAAGGAGAAAATAGAGCAGAAAGCAACACCAGACAAGTAGTTGTGAGGCCAGGAGCTGTATGGGTTTTGTGGTCTTGGAAAGCTTTTCAAAGTAGCCACATTCAGACTGTGTCAGGATGCCAGCTTGTTTCACTTAGTGCTGGTGGGGAGGGGAGAGACAGAAGGGGAAGGAGGGTATCACAAGCTGACATTTCTTCCCAGGTGTCCTTTTCCTATAAAACACACACATTATGACTTCAGATTATGATGCTAGAGCTTCCCTCATCTGCTGTGGATTTTCTCTAGCGCAAGGAAATATTCCAATATATATTCTAGCATTTGTATATATATGTGTGCATGTATGTACATATGTAAAAGATGTATACACATGCAGACATTATATTCTTTTAAAATCCTTTTTATGTAGTGTGGCAATCACTTCTACCTTCTGTAATTTCTTTTGTTACCCAGTGATTGACTACATGTGCATGTGTGATTGTGTGTGCACATAGAGGCAGGGACGTAGATACAGGACGTAGATACACCAACCCCCTATGATTCTATGATTCTATGACGAATGTGAATTGTGCAAGAGACCGCAAGTGTGAGAGCAAGACTGAAGAGCAGGCATTGTAACACCCTTGTTTGATGTGTACTACATTTGAGCACTGGTATCATAGAGGTTTTTTTTAAATATTGCCTGCTTTGTTACTTGCTGCATTCACTTCAGCATAAATTGGGTTTTTTGCTGCATTTTTCCAACTTATTAACTGAAGAAGAAAAGCAATAAAATAAATTCCAGCCCAAGGGAAGACTTTTCTGTGTGTACATTAATAGTGCAGCTAACAGCTAATACAGAAACTGAATAAAATAGGAACATTTTCAGTCCTTTTAATCTTAATGATAAAACTGTAATTTGCATTAGAAAAATGGAATTTACGGATTTTATTTTTTTTTGCCCACTTTCAAAGTAGCATGAAATCTCAAAAATACCAAAATAAACAGTTTTGTTTTTCTGGGAGAGAATAAGATTTCTTTCACAGGCAGTTTCATGGAGTATGCTTTCTGTCCCACAGCCACAATTTGCTCTTTTCTTACATAAGGCTAGTCCATACGCGAAGTACACAGCCCTGAAACAGGCAGGTTTTATCCATGGCAGTCATATTACAGAAAGGAACCTGAGGTTGTCCTAGATTCATAGATTCATGGATTCACGGATTTGACGGAGTTGGAAGGGACCTCTAGAGATCATCTCGTCCAACTCCCCTGCTAAGCAGGATTGCCCAGAGCACATTACTCAGGACTGCCTCCAGGCGGGTCTTGAAAATCTCCAGAAGAGGGGACTTCACATCCTCCCTGGGCAGCCTGTTCCAGTGCTCTGTCACCCTCACCATAAAGAAGTTCTTCCTCATATTTGAGTGGAACTTCCTATGTTCCAGCTTATGCCTGTTGCCCCTCGTCCTATTGCTGGAAACCACTGAAAAGAGTCCAGTTCCATCATCCTTCAACCCACCCTTTAGGAACTTGTAAACATAGATGAAGTCTCCCCTCTGTCTTTTCTTCTCGAGGCTAAAGAGATGTTAGGCACATGCAATCTTTTGCGGATTGAAGCCCAAGATTGTGTGTTTGCTTTATTCCCAGCATATTTCTGAAGTAAAAAAAGTGTGAGAAAATTTCTGAAAGGATCAAATAGAAATATTACAATTAATAGATATGTTTTACTAGTCTTTTCCTGTCAAGGGAAAAAGTTCAAAGGGAAATAATTGTAAATGTACTGGATGAAGAGCGTACATCAAATTGCAAATGTGGGAATGATGCCTATCTCATGCTTAGCATCAGACTCAAGCGTAATTCTTTTTACTGTGTTGGAATATGCAACACTTAGCTTTGCTGAATGCTTTAGCGGTATTTGAAAATGTCGGATGGATCCTAGCCTTTGAAGTAAAGAGATTCTCATCTATAACACTGTTAGTCAGCAAGGCTTGTTGTTAGGCAAAATCATGCAAAATGACACTGAGATTAAGTTTTGTTTATAATGGAAACATCAAAGCAAGTAGCTAAAAGTTCCATGCTTGAGAGCATACTATTAGCTGTTCTTCTATTAAAAAAATTAAGTTTCAGTTTCATCTGATGGACATTTTGCTGCACATAGAATCATAGAATTGGTTAGGTTGGATAAGTCTCTTAAGATCATGGAGTCCAACCATTAACCTGGTGTTGCCAAGTTCACCACTAAACCATATCCCCCAGCACTATATCTACATGTCCTTTAAATACCTCCGATGGGTGATGACTCAACTACTTTGCTGGGCAGCCTGTTCTAATGCTTGATAACCCTTTTGGTGGATAATTTTTTCCTGATATTCAATTTTCACCCTCTTCTTTGTGAGAGATTTTATAACATGAAGAAATGTAAGTGTAAGAAAATAAGTATAGGTTCAGAGGAGGTACAAGAATAAGATGACAACAAATAGCTGGTGGTTATTTTCTTTTCAGGACATATGTAAACTCCAGGACCCAGCACATCACATCTTTAGTTTGTTGCAAACAGAAAACAACTGACTGAAAATATGTTTATATATTTGAATTTATAGTAGATACTTTCAAAAGTGTGCATAAACTTTCTTTTCATTGAAAATAAACAGGCTTACATGGTACCAGTTTAGTACTTGTGATGTTCACCGAACTTTACAAGTTATATTCTGATTAATTTTCTTAAGTATTTCCTCTTCATTGTTTTTCATTCAGGCACTCAAGCTATTGCAGTAGGGTCACAAATTATGCGGGTTTTTGCACAGTATCTGGAGTGAGAATGGTTTTGGAAACTGGAATATGAACCTACACATGTATAACTCAGGTCTGGATGGGCATTCACACTGCCAATATCTACCTAAGCATAGATTCACCTGGCACTGCAAATTACATTCAGTCATTAGGGTGGAAAGTTTTAGAAAATTCTCATTCAGTTCTCAGCTGAGGCACTGTTGTGGCAATTAGTCACAACAGACTTTGGGCTTTTGTAATATGGAAGTGAAAATTATGGAAACAAATACTGATGGAAAGAACTACAGAAAAAGCAAACATGCAGATATCTGTACGTTCTTATTAATACGGCTATTCAGTTTAAAAGTGAGTAGTTAGTGTCCTTAAAGTCAAGTATACACGGTCTGACCATACATGGTATCTTCAATTAAGTATGAATCTTGTTCTGATTAGCTGTCTTCAAATGAAAAAACAATTTTTTAACACATGCAATGTGATTAAGAAGACTTTTCTACTGAAAACTAGACTCTCCCAGTAATGATTTTAGGATAGGCACACATTAGTAATATTTTAATTACACGTAAGAGTTCTTCACAAAGAACCACTCTTCCCCAGGCCTTAAAATAGAAAGTATAAGTTCATTTAGCTTTAATGACCAAAAAAATACGTTTTTCACAGTTAGGTGGCACTGTTTCCTTTTTCTTTTTAAAGCTTTTAAGTCTTTGCAGTCACTGAGCTTCAGAAGCACCGAAAAAGTAAAGCCTTTTCCGATTAAGGCTTCACTCTGAAAGGGAACTGGACAAACATCAGTCTGTCTCAAGGGTCTGTAATTATTCCCTTCCCTACTCTTTGAAGCTGACATGTGTTTCCTACAGTCTTTGTCTATCACCTTTTATAATGTGCTGCAATTACTGTGGGCATTTTCTAGCTTGGAGAAATGCTTGAGGGTGAAATTTCCATCCTCTCCTTTCCATCCTGCACTTACTGCTGTGCTCTACTTTCCCTTACCCTGCAACACCATGAGAGCTCTATATTCAACTCATGTGTATCGGCCCTGTTGAGGATCATCAATAGTAAAAAAAAATGCCATTTTCAAAAAAACATCGTGACCTGTCCTTCTACAACTGTATCATATCCCTTGCAAACTGAACTGTCTTGAAGAGAAAGGAATTTAACATTTTGGGAGGGGTTACTGTGATGCAACCAGAAACAATCAAAACCCTTTTGGACAACCACTGAAAGAATTTTGATATACAAACTTCAAATTTTTGCTCTGAAATGGCCAGTTCAGGTGTTAGGGACTAGGTTGTCACCTACATCAAGAAGGTAAGTTAAACTCTCGTTGAAACTAGAGTATGAGAACCTCCGTGGATATAATAGGCCACAAAGAAGTGCTGATGAAATTATCAGAGCCTAGGGTACTTAAATAAGCTAAAGCTACAACATCAACAACTGCCTCATGTTATTTCACCAATATTTCAAAATTCCCTTCATATTCATTATTATTGTTTCAACTGACTTTAGAAAAGGTTTTATTACGCCAAAATCTGGTTTTGTTAAGACAGGACCTGTCAGCCACCAATGAGCTTTGAGCATTGTACAAAGAAGTAGTCAAAAAACAATTTGTGTCACTTTCTGTCAAGACAAATATATGCTTGAAATACTTGATGAAGTGCACTGAGATGTGCTAGGAGGTATTGTCTTCCCTGAAGCACAATGATCTTACCCCAGCATTTGTAACCCAGGTTGAAGTGAGCAAGTGCTAAAGGTGGCACTGCTGGAGCTCCCCCATATTTTCTATATCACAGCCTGGTGCATTGTCTTATGTCAAGAAAAGCACTTAAGAGTCAGCAAGCTCCTTCTTTTTATTTTCTAGGCTGTCACAACAGTGACATCACTTCAGGAGTGGTTCCTGGACTTCTCTAATTAAGCTTGAACTATAGTTTATGTGTTACCAAGAAGTCTCAGAAATGTACTGGACTGAGCCTGTGGAAAACAACAATGCCTTTTAATTTCTGAATTACTTTTTCACAACATGATTCTAGTATGGCTGCCTGATAGAAATCTTCCCTCTGAATATTTGCTTAGCCTTAGTAGTGGGTTTTCCCACTTGATACAATTTTACATTTGGATAAAACTGCACTGTTGAGTCATTATTTGTGCCTTCCTGAAAAGCTACATTTTTTGGATATAGTTTATTCTGCTATATAATTTAATGTTATTTTTTAAGTGTGAGCTAAATAAACTATGAAACTTGGCTTCACTGTGATATCTGAGTGTTCTTTTCACCCTTTCCTCTCTGATCTTTTCCACAAAGTTTTCTTCTTTAAATGACAATAGTCTGTAGTGTTACTAGACGTTTTATGAACTTGAGAAGTTATCATCTATTAATACATCACAAGTTACTGAATGTCATCAAGAATGTTTTGTTATTCTAATATCCCATCCATGAAAGTAGCCACCAGGGAATTCAAGAGACCTACTAAGGTACTCAGCTTTTACTACTATTTTTTATTTAATGCTTTCCTTCCTCTCTATAGACATTTAACTTAACTAGAAAGCTTTTTTCACAGAATTTGACCAAATCTTCATTAAGTGTGGAGGGTGTTGGTTAAATATTCTCTTACATAGTAGAGATTCACTGTGTAAAGAAAAAGTTAAAAACAAAACTAAAAAAACCTGGACTGCTCACAGTAAGACATATTTTTCTAAAGATGAGTGTGGACATTTTTGTTAGAAAACCTAGAATAATGCAGAGATTTAGAGTATAAATTGGATATTTGTCCTTACTCAAAGCCAGAACTTGTTCAGAGTTAGCAGGCAGTGCTAAACCAAAATTTGTTTTCAAATAATCTTCTGAACTCCAAGGAGGTAACAACATCTCTGGGGCGGGAACTGGTGGATCTTAACTTGTTTGGTAAGATCCACTGATCGAGGTTACTCCTCTCCTCAACACAACTGTCCCTGTTTTGGTAACAAAACAAAAGAAAGGAAAAATCACTCTGTAAGTGAAATCTGTTGGACTTTCTGTCCTGTCTGCAGGAAAACGTGTAAAGAATTTATGTGCCTTGAGAAGGTCAAAAAAGGAAGTTCTCAGCTACAGTAATGTTTCTTTGGAAATCCCTCAATAATAACTTATAATTAAAAAACAGAACATTTTTCTGCAGAAAGGACACCAAATTTTATTTAAGATTCAGTGTATATAATATAAACACATTATTCTTCTGGAATAGCCAGCAAAATATTCAGCTTCAAAATGTGAGGCAGGGAATGTTTGAAATGTGTTTCCAGTCTCTCAACATCCCTAACTAGTATCTGCATTGAATATAGTATGTTCAGTCTATTCAATGCAGATGTCCTTACCAACAACTGTTGGATAGCAAAGCAAAAAGAAGTTATAACACATATGAAGATATATATAGTATATTATTATTATAATTATATAGTGTATTATTATTATACAGTCTCATTTTTATGTGTCCATGAATATTACTATATCTGTATAACAGCTGAGTTCTGTGTAATATTTACAGCAGATATACAGGTCTGTTCTTTTTCTTTATTCCCATTTTCACTGGCTCACTGTACCTTAAGAAATTATTCCTTATGCCTGTATGAAGCATCTGACACAGAGGAGTTGAAATATTAGGTAAAATGCAGCAATTTATTGAATAAATAAACCTTGGGCCTATGGTGGGTAGTTCTCAATATACTCTGAGGTCCTATATAATTACTGTTCTGTTTTGTTCTTGTCTCTTTCTTGAGATTTGTATGCACATAAATTAATGTAATTCATCAATATGACAGCTGAATTTTAAATTTGGGGTTGTTTTTTCAACAGTTCAGCTGTTCACTTTAACGTCAACAGTGATGCAGGCTTTACATTATGTACTTTTTGGCATCTTTAATTCCATATTTATGTGACATAGATGAAGAGGAATATATATATTCCCCAGCGAAGCAGACATTTTTATTTTCTAGACATTTACCTCACACAGCACTGTAAGCTCCTCTGAAGTCATGAGACTATCCGTGTTTAACTTAATCTTCTACTGGGTCATCAATGTGACACGGGAGTTACTCTAAGAGCTGGAAAGACATGCCTCTGCTTCTGTTGCCTGCCAGCAGCCCTGCCTCAAGGCAGAGGTTCAAAATTGTTTTTATGACCTGAATCCCTCTGCTTCTGTATGCTTTTCTTCTAAGGGAGTACGCGAAAAGCATACTCGCTCATTCTTTTTCACAGGCTAACAATAAAGTTTTCTTTTTTTTTGTCTTTAAATATGAGCTGTTGGACCTCTGTTATTATGCACTATTTTCCAAAAAAAAAAAAAAGAAAAAAAAAGAAAAAAAAAAGAAGGAATATTATGAAAACCAGTGAGGAGAAAAGTCTTATTTAAACCACTGTTTTTCAGTATTTATGACTGTGACGTGACAGAATTAACCGTAACCTTTTGCAACATGCCATTTCCTGCTTTAACTTGTTCACCTCTTAGGAAAAATACAGGTACCGATTCCAAACCTCTGGTTGAACCGAAGGGAAAGACAGCTCTTTGCCTCCCTGAGAGCACGATCTGGCCAGTTGTTTGCTGCAGGACATAGACTGTAACCACACCACTGAATTGCAAACCTTTTCCATTCATTTTTCGGTGGAAGCTGCTGAGGTTGCAATTTTATCAGCTTTCCGTTTGTGTTGAGTAGCACCTTTCCTTCATTTCCATTTCACTGAATCTGCAGCAGAGGCTCAGCACAGTGATAATAGCAATTTTAAACGAGTAAACTTTCCACAAAACAACAGCTGTCAGGCTTACCATATGGAAAAAAACCACCACAAAACACAAAAAAAAGCCCAAAGCTGCAACAGAAAATGTATCCAAACTTGGTACAAACAACCTGATAATAAGGTAGCAACAAGAAGAAAGCAGTTTGATAGTAACCTAAAATAAATTGCTACAAAATAAATGATCAATATAAAGAGTATTTTTATTTGAAAGTGCGGATACATTTAAATATATTTTTTTAAATCTTTATTTGAGCTAGCAAATTGATTCCTGATTTTAGAGTCCTGTACAAAAAAGGACCTTACAATGTTCGGACAAAAGGTCTTCAGTTAATGACAATGACCATGCTCTGCATACCCTTACAAACTTCTCTATGAAATGTGCAGTGTAACTAGCTATAATTAAATATATGCAGATATCACAATAATAAGAGCTTGATTAACTCCATTCTATAGGAAGCTGCAAATTAATTTCCATAATGCTTAAAATTAGATGAGTTCCATCTGAATTTTAACATTTTCCCTTGCCAAATGAAGATGCTAATCGCACTATTCAAATGTTTGAAGAGAGAATTGGGAAGCTTAGTGGAGACAAAAAATCTACAGTGTTACCGTTTTAGCAATACTCATGTGCCCAACTTAACCAATCATGAATGAAGCCCTTTTACTTAAATATTTGGGAAATGTCTAGTTCATCTCAAGAAACCAAGACTTTTATATTCATCTGCAGAGAATTAAAAAGGAATGGGTGCTTTCTAAACAGATTACCATGGTATTTGTTCTTCTTGAGAGAGAATGCCAGCACAACTTGGTTGAATACAGTATCAGCTGAATTTTAGAAGAAGTTTATCTAAATCTTACTTTACAGAAAACATACATGTTTTGATGTCATTATTGACTATTGGTTAGATTTTGGCACAAAAAATTTGTTCTACATCTGGATATTGAATCATCCACATACCCAAAATTGTATGATCAAGCCAACTTATCTTATGATTACAACAATCAACACAATACAGGAAGCAAGATCGTCTTTCTAAGAAAAAGATGTTAGTTTCCTATGCTGTCCCTTTGGTTTCACCCAGAAATCTTATATTCTGTACAGCTTGCTTCTAATCCAGCTTTTGGGGATGGGTTTGGCTTGGGGATTTCTCCTGCTTAAAATTGAGTCTGCTAGCTGTAAAGAGCCACAGTTACTTTCAAGGCCTTTTCAATTCTGGTATTGAGGGAAATATCCTAGCCAATTTCATTCCCAGCAGGTGTCATGGGGTTAAGCACTTCAGGGTTGTAAAGTGTTGTTTTATTTCTTCTGGTGTTACCAATCCTATATCTAGTGTTTTTAAGAAATGTCCAATGAGAAGGCTGTGATGATTCCTTAGTGTAACAACAAATAAACCAACAAATGTTAGAGGAAAGATACTGTGACAGCAGTAGAGAATCTATGGTGTGCTCTTAGTCAAGATTCTCATCCAACAACTACAGCTGGTTTTAAACCTACTATTTTAGACTTCAAAGCCTTTTAGGGTGTCAGTTTCATTCACACTTTAGTCTCCTGCTCAGAGAGATGGCACGATTCATGAAGCATTATTTGACAGGACGTATCAATGATTGCAGCCCACTACAGAGAAAACTGATTCTTTTTCTACTCCTCTGTTCCTCCTGGCTGATATTTCAGCTTATTGATTTCAGGATATCATCGAGTGTCAGCCATTCATTTAAAAATCACCATGTCTGAACAAGAGCAATGCCACATAAATGCTATAAAAATTACACAGGCTTTAGTAAATCTTAATAACTGAATTTCTGAACAGACTGATGATGATAGCTATCATGCTGAAAAATGTCATAATTTATGACACACGCTTTGCGTTCTCTGGAAGACTGTAAACCAGTACTTCTGCTTTTACTAGATATTTAGGATGCAGATTGCTATTTTGCATAATTATGACTGCCACAAAAGATTAAACTTGTACTAAAAATATGTATCAGTATCTAAACACAAAATGTGGGCCTTTTTTCATTGCTTTTCTCCCTCCTGTCTCTACTCAATACGTATCTTATTGCATTTTTTTTTCTTCTGCCTCCATTCTCTTTGCCATCGGTTCTTTGCGTTGTTCCATTTTCCTTTATATATTTGTCATTTCCCCTCTGCCCTTGTATTCATAAATTGTTATTTCTTTAGGGGAAGAAAAGTTCTTTTTAACATATTCTCAGTTCTCTTCGCTTGTCTCCTTCGTTTCTTGGTATTATTTGATTCTCCCTTTTTCACCTCTCTGCTGCTTGAAAAGAAGAATCTTTTCCAGAATTCCTGGTTTTCTGTGCTTCCTCCAACCAACTATTTTGTTGCTTCTTCTGTCCATTGGTTACATGTTTTTCTTCCTCCTTCCAATGAAATTTGTGGGGTTTTCAAAACAGTACGTCACTCTTCATTTTCAGCAGGGCTCAAATAACCTAGAATGCCTTATATCAGGTTGGATGCAAGTATAAAAACCCTTAAGCAAACCACAGGTACATTTCCAGTATTTTACTGGTCTAGTCAGTGAAAAGCAACAGTGGGCAGCAGACTTTGACAAAGAAAAGCTAAAGAAAGGATCATTGATAGTGTTCAAGTAAAATGACACTTTAGGAAAAGCAGAAAAGCAAAACTGTGTCATGAAAAGCTGTTACAAATTTCTGTTCTTACCAGAGTATGTGGGCATTTGATCCAGTCTTTACCTAAGCTTTCTTAAATTTCAAAGTATTTAGGATGTTTCCTTCAAGTCCCTATTTAATCAGCCCTTCCTCTATTGTCTCAACGTTTGCCCATGAGCCTAAATAAGAAATGAGGTTAACCTTCCTAAGATTTAGTTTATATATTGCTTAACTGGATCTAATTATCATTTAACTGTCTTGATAAGGTATTTACAGTTCACTTACTATTTGTAAAGACCATCAAGATGATCTGATTAAAGGCATTTCAAATGCAAACTATTATAATTTCCAATAGAACCTGCGCCCTCAGAATTAAGTAGTTAATTACTGACTTAATCATGTAGCCCTCAAAGTTACTTGTTTTAGAAAAATCTATTTTTGTGTTAGGTATTGCATTTACATGACAGAAAATTACTTTGTAACTTGCCAACTTGTTATTAGTATGTCATATACCAGTTCTGAAATATCAAATTCTTGTTAAGCAATTGTTAAACAGAGGAAGAAACAGAGGCTTTCAAAAATTATACGGGTTTTGAGTCTTGTCTGGTGATTCTTTTCATGCACTATCTGCATGCTGAAGCACAAAAGGTACTGTGGCTTTTTTGCTACCTAGAAGAAATGTATAAATCAAGTAAAACTTTCAGTCTCAGGCTGGCACTGGCAATCTGCTGTGACAGACTGCAATATGAACAGTCTGGTAGCAGAGCAAGAGAGTCACTACTAAGGTCTTGCATCCTACACTAACTTGTTATCAGCAGTTTAGAAAAATCAGTTAGTGCAAACACTGTTTTAAGACTACAATATTAAAAATCTTGGCTATGAATGTTTAATGTTGCTAAATTAATTTAAATTGTACCAGCCATTAGCTTGCTGAGGCGTTCAATGAGGACTGAGCTACCAAGGGCCTCGTAAGTAGCAATTAAGACTGTGAAACAAGAGTTGTGATCAAGGAAATGGTGTACTGGTACCTCCATCTCTGTGTTCACTGCAGCACTGCGGCATCATTCGGAAATACATTTGAAGCAACAGATACAGTAGAACCACATCATAGAAGATATGACATTTTGTTTTACTTGAAAGTCTTTCAACCTGCCTCTTATTTATGACCAGGGTAATGGCTCCACTTGGCTGCTGTACATCCAGGCAGCCCAGGTAATGGTGCTCAGTGGGATTTTTGGCACTTTTATAGCGTAGTCATCTAGGTGTTCTGCTGGGGTCAGCAAAGGGAAGGTGGCCTAGCCAGCAGACAGCAACCTAATCCCAGAATATGTACCACAGCAGGTGAACTGCCACCTAAAACTGCAGTGCTTCCTACATAAGGATGGTTGCCTTCTAAACATACATAAATATAGATGAAAAGAAGCTTAACCCTAACGCTGGTTTCTATTCTCAAGGCTTCAGCTATTTCAGCAGTTGAAGGAGGCAAAGGGTGAGGACAAAGAAAATACCAGTATTCTGCTAATGTGGCACTGAGGTGTGGATAAAGCCCTAAATCTCACACCCTTAGAGGATTTTGCACATCTCATTCAGGTTCAGCAGCCTCACTTGCAGCTGATTGGTGTCTCTGTCCATCCAGGGCTGCCTCTCTGCCTGATGACAGAGGCATCTCTGCCTGGAACACAGAAGAGACTGCAGCATTCCAACTCACAGTTTGTTCGCCATCTTCATCTGTTAGATGGTCTGGATATAATGAAATAACCTTTGCAAAATACAAGTATCTGTTTCCACAGTCTGTTATCCATTCCAAGTTTGAGAAACCAAGCATGGATGTCATTGTGTATGTAACATTAATTTTCTGAGGGAAAATAATTTTTTTAAGTTTCTAAAATGCAATGAAGAGTAAGAAGAATATAGGTTTGGATTCAAAACCCTTCTGAATAAGTGAGTCTATGAGTTTGTCTGAGTTTAGTTCAAAACTCAATGAGAATTCTACTTGTAAGTAATTTTTTCTGTTGCTGACAGTAATCGCTGCATGCCTATGTAACTTCAGTTTCTCAAGAGCTGATGGTAGCATTTTAATGCCTCTTTCTTCTTCATCAGTAATTAAAGGTTCCCTCATTTTTAACTGTTTACAAAGTGTAATAAATTTGTGGGCATAGTTTATATTTTTAAATGTTTTTTAATAAATTCTATGTAGAAAAAAGCCAATCAAAAGAAAACTAATTAATATATGCATAATACACCTTTGCATGTTTTTTACATTTTGTTTGAAATGTTGCTTGATAAACATGGGTAATTTTAATGAGTTTTGCCAATTATAAGATCAGTGCATAGATGTTATCTAATTTTGGCCTTGAACCACTGCCACCTTCATTTTTTCTGTTGTGCCATACTCTTTTAAATTTTAGAATATGAGCTGACAGAAACCATAGTAGTGCAGAATACAAAGGGGTTCAGTCATGCCCAGGAGGTCTCAGTTGGATTCAGGGTATGAGACTGACCATAGATGTAAGAAGCCTAGAGCAATTCCACCTCTCAAAGCCTTGAAAAAGATATAATTTAAGCAAGTCGGTGTTCTTCTGCTAGTCTGAGTAATGTACCTTTTCCATTAGCACAACAGCAATAATTACAGCCAATATGATGCAGAAGAACTTTATGCAGAGGTAAATTCAATTCAGTGAACTTTGTTCAGAGATAACAATAAGGATCCAAAAGTACTGTCTCTGGAACAAATTTTTCTGTGTTAGATTAGGGACATTGCCACATTCCTTCTTCTGAAATGTTTGCATGATTAATATACTATTTCTAAGTTCACTGTAGAGTTGTTTTTAGATAAAAAAATAAATGTTGGCTTGCTATAATTATTTGTCTTCTATGTCAAAATTTATATATAAGCACAAACTATTATTCCTTTTTAAAAATGAGCAGAACATCCACACTTGAGCTTGTATAGTATCTAGGGGGATATAAAATCACATCCTAAGAAGGTCACTGTTATAGCATGTTTTTAACCTCTGTTGCATCAGTATGGCATTTGCTTCACTGTCGTCTTTTAGTACTCCCTTCAGCCTCATGCAGAATGACAACTTCCAGATGATTTATCTGTCAAATAATTTCCCTGAAAGCAGCACAATAACCAGACAAATCATGGCACATGGGGCTGGAAAGACCTCAAGATGTCGTTCAGTGTGTGGAAGGTGGTCCAAGGCAGGGCCAGCCACTTCTAAATCACATCACACAGATATCTGTTATCTTAAAAGATACCTTTTTTTCTGGAAACCTAAAATGATGTCTCTATATCAGGGTAGATATTAGGAATTTGTTTTTAACCATAAGGGTAGTGAAGCAAGGACATAGCTGCCTGGACAACCTGCCAGATTGGAAGTTTTTAACAGCAGGTGAGACAAACATTATCCAGGAATGATGGAGTCATTGATGGCTGATCCTGCCTTGGGGCAAGGAGGTGGGTTGGATGACCTTGTCAAAACAGAAAACAGAAATTGTCTGACTTTGTGCAGTGTCCCCCATCAGCAGCTCTCAGCACTCTCAATGTCATGTACCAGGTATCACGCCTTTTCCCAAGTGGCTGTGCATCATCCAGATTACTTGTGCTGCCTTTCTCCATGCTTTTTACCAGTGAAATGATGACACCTTCAAGCCACTATGTTGCTGTCTCTGGCTGCGATAGCTGAGACGTATGCTGGTGACTTCTACTCTTGAAAACATACGTAAGCTAGCATTAAATCAGGTTGTTGAGGCCCTGCTAGCTGGTCCCAAATATGATTATGACTGCAGCTGCACTATACTTTCCCTGATATCCAATCCAGTAAGGTTAAACCTATTTGTGCTACTGAACACAAGCCAGCAGTGTGTTCCTGCAAGTAAAGTTAAAAGCACATTGGGTTGTATTAGCAGGAGCATAAGCAGCAGATTCAAGGCTGTGCTTATTGTCTTTTGCCTGGCACTGGTGAGGCTGGTGGTGAGGCTGTATATTCAGCATTGCATCCTGATTTTGATCCTCTGTCCCCACTGCAAGAGGAATATCAACAACCTAGACATAGGCCAAGAGATATCCACCAGTATGTTTATGGACATGGAACAAATATAAAGAGAAGCTCAGGGAGCTGGGTTTGTTCAGCTTGCAGAAAAAAAGTTCAAGGAAGATCTAATTACTGTCTTCAAGTACCAAGTCCCAAGCTACCATCCCTGGATGTATTTAAATGACAGGTAGATGACATGCTTAGGGACATGGTTTAGTGGTGGTTTTAGCAGGGTTAGGTTAATGGTTAGACTCGATGATCTTAAAGGTCCCTTCCACCCCAGGCAATGCTATGATTCTGTGCAGCAAAAGAAATACCTACTGGATATAAGGAAAAAAATTAAATCATAGAGTGCTGAAGATCAACATGGTGAGCCAGTGAAATTTACTTTTTCTGATATTTTCAAACCTTAACATGAGAAACCTGGTGTTAGCCCAGCCATCAACAGAGGTTGGCCTAGACAAGGTTGGCCTAGACAACCTCCAGAAGTACTTTCCAACCCAAATCTTTCTGTGATTCTGCTTATACCACCTTATGATACGCTGTATTTACTCCTTGACCTTCAGAGAAGAAATTGCTCAGGTTGAAAGGGACCTCAAAAGATTATCTGGTACAACCTTTCATGGGAAAGGGAGCCTAGATGAGACTGTCTAGTACCCTGTACAATCTCATCTTAAAACCTCCATTGATTGGAACCCTGTGACAGCGCTGGTGGGATGGTTGTTCCAGCGAATGATTGTTCTCACTGTAAAAAATATTTTTCTTACCTCAAGATGAAGCCTCTCCTGGTGCAACTTGTGCCCTTTGCACCTTGTCTTCTCCATGTGGCTCCTTTTGAAGAGAGAGCCTCTGACCCCTTTATAGTTGCCCTTTAAGTAGTGGAATACTGTAATGAGGTCTCCCCAAGCCTTCTCTTCTCCAAGGAGAAAAGACTTAACTAACTCCTTCATCTTTTCCTTATACGGCAGGTTCTTCAGCTCTTTATCTTCTTTGTGGCCCTCTGTTGGACTCTATCCAGTCCGTCCACATCTTTTTTGAATTGTAGGGACCAGAACTGGACACAGCACTCAAAGTGCAGCCTGACCAGCACCAGACCTGAGTAGAGTGGAATGGTCACATCTCTATCACTGCTAGTAATGCCCCAGTGAATGCAACCCAGGATTTTATTTGCCTTTGTTGCTGCAATGGTACATTGTTGACTCACGATCAGCTGCTTGTCCACCAGGAGGACTCCGAGGTCCCTTTCAGCAAGGCTGCTCCCCAGACACACAGATCTGAGCCTGTACCAGGCTCTTTGGTTACATTGTCCCAGGTGCAGGATTTTGTGCTTGGTGAATGACCTTAGCAAAACAAAAAATGTTGTGTCTTTTGTATATGAGAGCTGCTTTTGCTGAGAATGTGTGCGAGGAGAAAACATGGGATGACTACGTCTCCATATTAGAGCATACAGAATCACAGAACACAGAATCATCTAGGTTGGAAGGGACCTTTAAGATCATCTAGTCCAACCATAAAGAAACCAAACCAAACCACAACAAAACGAAAAACACCCCAACCACCAGAAAAAAACCACCACACAACCACACACCATACCCACACACCACCAATCAACGCTAAACCATACCCTCGAGCACCGTGTCAACTCGTCTTTTGAATATCTCCAGGGATGGTGCCTCAACCACTTCCCTGGGCAGCCCATTCCAATGCTTGATAACCCTTTCTATGAACAATTTTTTCCTAATATTCAGCCTGAACTTCCCCTGGCACAACTTGAGGTCGTTTCCTCTTGTCTTACCGCCTGTGACTTGGGAAAAGAGACCAACCCCTGCCTCTCTACAACCTCCTTTCAGGTAGTTGTAGAGAGTGATAAGGTCTCCCCTCAGCCTCCTCTTCTTCAGACTAAACAACCCCAGCTCCCTCAGCCTCTCCTCATAAGATTTACTCTCCAGACCCCTCACCAGCTTCGCTGTCCTTCTCTGGACTCGCTCCACCACCTCAATGTGTTTTTTATGGTAGGGAGCCCAAAACTGGACACAGTACTCGAGGTGAGGCCTCACCAGTGCCGAGTACAGGGGGATGATCACCTCTTGGGTCCTAGTCACCATGCTGTTCCTGATACAGGCCAGGATGCTGTTGGCCTTCTTGGCCACCTGGGCACACTGCTGGCTCGTGTTCAGCCGACAGTCGACCAACATCCCTAGGTCCTTTTCTACCTGGCAGCTCTCCAGCCATTCTTCCCCAAGCCTGTAACGTTGCCTGGGGTTGTTATGCCTAAAGTGCAGGACCCAACACTTGGCCTTATTGAAACTCATCCTGTTGGTCTCAGCCCATCGATCCAGCCTGTCCAGATCCCTCTGCAAAGCCTCTCTACCCCCCAGCAGGTCGACACTCCCACCCAACTTGGTGTCGTCTGTGAACTTACTGAGGGTGCACTCGATCCCCTCATCCAGGGCATTGATAAGAATATTAAAGAGAACGGGCCCCAGTACTGAGCCCCGTGGGACACCACGGCCACCAACTGGATTTGACTCCATTCACCACCACTCTCTGGGCCTGGCCCTCCAGCCAGTTTTTAACGCAGCGGAGAGTATTCCCATCCAAGCCATGGGCAGCCAGTTTCTCCAGGAGGATACTGTGGGACACTGTATCGAAGGCCTTGCTAAAGTCCAGGTAAACAACATCCACAGCCTTTCCTTCATCCACCAAGTGGGTCACTTAATCACAGGAGATCAGGTTTGTCAAGCAGGACCTGCCCCTCATGAACCTGTGCTGGCTGAGCCTGATCAGGATCCAATAATTCCTGGGACTCCTGAAGCGTATTGCAGAATATGATTATTAATAATAATAACAACAACTCCTGTAACATTCTATTAGAATGACAGTTGTCCTCCATAGAATGATAATAGGTATTTTTGCTAGGGTAATTTTGAATGGATTTGATCTGTTCTGGGTATGAGCTAAGAAACTGTGGTTTTGCCAGAGGAAATTAGAAATCACAGTCTTTTTAAGAAAACTGCACTAAGGAAATCATCCAGAGTTCAAAGTACTATTCGCCTTATTTTCTGGAATTCATAATCTTTCCTCTGGGCATATTCTATTAGGAAAAGGCAAATGGCTTTTTCCTTACTGAGCAACTTACTGAATGAGTGTGGTACCTAACATTTAAAAGGAAATTGTGTGTATATATCATCAAACAGAAGCTGTATCACTCTTCACTATCCTTTGAAGTCTGAGGTCCTGTAATTGTCCAATTAAAAAAAATAAATCAGTTATGATCTACTTTTGCTTTAATGTGGAATGTTATGTCAATGACACTACTTTTAGCAGTTATGCTTATCCCACTCCAGAATATATTTAGGTATCAAAGTTGCTTTAAGGTTTTGTACTGAAGACATTTCCCTGCTTCTGAGGGTAAAAAGTAACTTAAAAGTATTTTATTTCAGAAAGAGGTCAATCTGTACTACTATAGTAGAGTCTAATTAGTACTGCAGCTAATGATATGGCAAAATTAAATGCATAGATTAGATTTTTATGCACGTAAAACCATCAAGAATATCTATTTTATTTAAAGTTAGTTAACTGGTGTGTTTAGTGCGACCAAAGGAAAGATTTTTAACAAAAATGACAATAAAAAGCTTGAATTTCTGGTTTTAAATATTTTTAAATAAATATTTTTCATGGGATAGACTGTTAATCTGTAACCTGATTTAAATAAAGAGTAGTATTTATTCTTTAAGTTTTCAAATGCAGTAGGGACTTCTGTACTTCTATCCTCCCCCCTTAATAATTCTAGGTCAAAATAATGTGCAAACTACAAATCCTTTCAGACTGGTTCTGATGTCCTCAACATGGTGTGCACCCATCTCACTGTCTGTGAAGCCTCTGCCCTTTCTTGCTGAAAAGCTTCAGGTAAAGAGCCCGTTTGGAACATGACACTATTCAGTCTTCCTTCCCTCTACTGATGGTGTGCAAGTGAAGAGACTTGTTTTGCCATAGACCTATTTTATCTTCTATATACCTTCAACACTCACGAAATGTTCCTAGGAACTGTCACATTATTTTATTAGCATTGCAACAAACACATCTTTCACAATTTTTTTTCATTAATGTATCATATATTTGCCATTTTAATCAGCAAAACTCTTTTAAATTGATAAATTTTGTGATAGAATAAACAGCATATTTTTTATACACTTGTATCTAGCAAAAGTTACCCATTTTATCTGAGAAACTTTGGTATTCCTACAGTGAAAATCATTTATCCCTTCTGAAAATTGCTTTTGGTTTGTAAAAGAAGTTAAATGAAGATGAAAAGGTTGAGTTGCACTGAGAATTGGCAGAAATATTTTTCATTTGCTTAGATATGTTTGAATTTTCCACAACTTTCTGCCAGCACAGTAAAAAGACTACACAAAAAAAGGCATATAGACTATATTTGTAACTTCAGCTTAAGACCTGAGACAGTAAATCCAAAATCTAATACATTTATCATTTGGTACCTTCTCAATGTGCCATAAATTTCTCATGGTTGTTACTTCCCGTTGAAGCTTACCAGGACATCTGGGAAACTGAAAGCAGTACCTAAATTCATATGATACAGTGCCAGTTCACAAGTTCCAGGTCTGGGCTGACATTTGGATTCTGTTGATGTTACACTACCAGGAAAATTAATAATGTTACAGTGGAGGAAATTACATCCAGTATTTCCAAATACCAAGTTCTTGAGCAGGTACTTGGGTCACTCAGCAGTTTGGAGTTGGTGTCTGCTTCAATAAAAACATGAAACACAATCACACACATTTTGGCCTCTGTAAAGTATAGAAGGAATCATGGAATCATATAATGGCTTGGACTGGAAGACACCTTAAAGATTGTCAAATTCCAATCCTGCTGCCATGGGCAAGGACACCACCCAAAAGAGCAGGTTACTCAGAGCCCCATCCAGCCTGGTCTTGAACACTTCCAGGGAGGGGGCATCCACAACTTCTCTGGGCAACCTGTTCCAGTGTCTCACCACCTTCACAGTAAAGAGCTTCTTCCTAAGATCCAAACTAAATCTCCCCTCTTTCAGTTTAAAGCTGTTACCCCTCATCCTATCGCTACACTCCCTCATAAAGAGGATCTTTGCTTGTTTCTCAGTAGTGTTTGCAACTCTGATTTGGGTCTTGATAAGGGAATGGTCCATTTCCACGCCCCCTAAAATAACAAGTACAGTAATTTCTAGTTGTTGTTTGGCCTCAGGTGGGATTAAAAAATGCAATGGCAGGAGGTAAATGATCATTTTTCCAATTTTGCAGATGCTGTAGTTTATAAACTCAGATATATTACATGGATATGTACACATATGGAATTCCATATGGAAGATTTCCTTTTAATGAATATGTGCATGTGCATTTCCATACATTCTATTGTGACATTTTCCATCATGAAACATGTATCTCTAAGCCTGTGGCTATTTCAGCAGCACAATTTAAATGCAGGTAGATTCAGAGCCGGCCACATCCTTCACAGTACTGGGCTCTCAACCCAGTACTGGCTGAACCCATAGAAGAGGTGATGACTGGTGCCAGTGGTTTTGAGTCAGATCCACTTGCTGTGATTTGTGATTTTTATCCAGTCTGTCTGATAGACAGCTGAACAACTAACAGTAAGTCGGAGGCATAGCGAGCACCTATGACAACCTGCATCCTGATGAGCTGCTTCCAAACTGCAGAAGTATCGCAGCTGTACACACTCAAAGAGGGTTTAATTTTGTCTCAGCAGGGCCAACAGTGCAGCCATAGAAACAAAGTGGTCTCGTGGGGGAGATGGACGCCTGTGAGCTAATGTCTGCTGCTATACAGAGATGATGGTGAGGGCAGATTCAGACTCGTATTACATTAGAGACAAGAAAGTGCAAGAATGTAGGGCAAGAGCTAGACTGGTTAAATATATTTCCACCTGCGTAGCCCCCTCACCCACCACACTGTCCAGATACCAACTTAATGGGCCAGTTTGCAAAGCAGTGTGGTCTTCCTCTGTCCAGATAAAAATATTCTTTCAAGATTATGTAAAGAAAGTTGAAAGGAGCTCTTTCACTGAGACAGAGATTCATTAAAGTGGGATAGAATGGTGATAATGGATAGTCCAGGGAAAAGACTAATAAATTACTCAGTGCTGCTGTAATTGGGAAACAGCACTGGCTGTAAACTGATTACTCATGTGCAAAGATGGTACAGTCATAAAAGCTATTGATATCTCACATAATAATAAGACTTAAGAAGTTTCTTAATGTAATCCACCAATATTTTTGATTAAATCCCTTAGGCTGACACAATCTGACTTGTGTCTAATGAATAAATAACTCTTTGCCCATGCATTAGTGGGGAATGTGAACTATTTTCTTATTTCCGCTTAGGAGACTGAGGTGAAATCTGATTTCAGCCACAATTTCTTCTGTTATTACGACAGGAAATATTAAAACTTCATTGACCAAAATAGCTCTATTTTCTTCCCAGTTTAGTACTGAGCAGCCCAAATGGCTTAATTCAAAAGGATGCACCACAGATAATGATAACTCTCCTAACCTCCTGACTGTACATAGATCTTCTGCACCATGGACACAGGTCTTTAGTCTAGATGGTGAAGAGATTTAACTGAAGTTTCTTAAAAAACAAACATGGATGTCATTTTCTGGAATGCCCCGGCCCTATAAATGCAAAGAAAGACTAAGATGCACATAAATGCTTTTACTTACTGATGCTTGGTTTATTCAGAGATGCTGAATACAAGCAGGAGGCTGCTTGTTTGCCAGCTCTTCTGAAATGTTTACCTACTAATAAATACATCAGTGACACTTATACTAATAAAATAGGCAATAGACATCAAGAAATTGATCAATATGTAGAAAATATACCATTGATTACCTTAAAGCTCATAATTCTTTTTTGCCAAATTCATATACATTTTTTATTATTTTACATTCAGTTTCAGATTTTATAGTGAGTTCTGATAAAATCAGAGACAGTGCCAACTGCTGCATAAATTGCAGGACTTCTTTCCAAAGTAATTTTTTGCTATAAAAGACAAAACCACAGTTCACTAGTCAGATGTGAAAGTTATAGCCAAGTTACAGGGCTTCCTCAGATTTCATGTCACATATTCCAATGTTAGGTGTAACCATGAAGAAAATGAACCCTTATCTTCCTTGGATAGCTTAAACAAATATGCCACTAAAATTGCAGAAAAAGTAACAAATAATCTTTGTATTTACCTAAATATGTTAGTATTAGTGTCTGAATACAAAAATGAAAAAGGTACATTTTCTTTTCCAGTGAGAAGGCACTCATTGCTATTTTTACTTTTTTTTCCCTAACAGTTAATACATGAGATCCTCATGGATATTAAAAAATCAAGTCAGGTCTGAAATTTGCCATCTCTACCATAAATTAGCTTCCTCCTAAAATCCTGTCACTCTACCCATCATTAACTTCAGTGTCTTACAGTAGGTTGTAATTGAATTACTTTATTGCATCATTTCATCACATTGTATTCACTCAAAAAAATGTTAAGACCTCTCTATTTCACCTTAATTTACCTATAGCATTTTAAGGTGCTCTTTTGTTCTGTTGACCTCTGGCTTTGTGCTTGCAAAACACTCTCTACAGTCCACAGACTGTGTTCTGCAGGTCTTTTAGAAGAAATGGAGAGGGATGGGCAGGTTGCAGACAGGCTTTCCTGGCCTGTGTGGCCTCCTCTGCTCCAGGACAGCCTTGAACAGAGCTGCAGTTGAAAACAGAGTCCTTCGAATGGACATGCAAAATGTCAACATTTCTTGCCACTGTATTAAAGAAACTTATCCCTATATTGGGTGAAAATACCTTTCAGGTGTCTCCTGCTGTGAATTCAACCTGGCTGCATTCTCTAACTGCACTTCCCAGTAAAACAGGGCATAGCATAACCATCTTTGCTTTCAAACTTATTTTCTCTGGTCATCTACAAATAAGAGACCTGGTTTTGATTACAGTCCTCTTTCTGAAGGGTAACTTAGTGGGAATATAAGAGCCTTTACAGGTTATTAATACCAAATTTTCAAACTCAGGGATTTTACTCGGGTAACTGCATATCACAGAGTAGTCTGTGTGCCGTCTTCAAAGCTCATTTCTTCCCCTTAAAGATGAACCACGGAATCATGGAATTGTCAGAGTTGGAAGGGACCTCTAGAGGTCATTGAGTCCAACTCCCCTGCTAAAGCAGGATTGCCCAGAGCACATTACTCAGGACTGCATCCAGGCAGGTCTGGAGTCTAGAACTCAGACTGAAGTCTAGACTTTCTATCCATTTCCCATATTCATTTTCTGTTATGATGAACTGGAGGCAAAAGTTCAGACTCTGTTTCACAGTACTTTTCGCTTGTTTAAAATTCAAACCTTCTACTTGGGTGACTATTCTGGGAAGACTGCTCTAACATCTTTATCTTCAGAGGATTTTGAACTAGATGATCACACTGTTATAGTCACACAATTTATAGGGATTGTCTCTCAGCTATCAAAACAAAAAGTGCTATACTCAGTGGCAGGGCAGGCACTGCTTTCTGCACCTGCACTGAAGTCAATGGAAAAACCTGATTTAAAGTATAGAAATACTCAATTCAATCAAATAAACATTGTTCTTGTTTTCAGAGTGCTGGCACTCATTATTTTTTCTCTTTATTTCTGTTTGGCTGAAAGTGATATCTAGTGCCTTGGGGAAAAAAAGATTGCAAGCATTATGCAGCTGCAATAAAAAGATTTTCTCATAAACTAACCTAGCTGAGGCATTTCCATCTCAATCACAGAATAAAGAAGAAAAGTGAACTTGAAACTGAAAACATGTTTCCCTGTAACTATCACTAACTGGTGAGATTTGTGGTCCCTCTTGGTGCCCTTGTTTCCTTACTGTGCCTGAAGAGCTCTCCCAGTGCCCACAACACCTTCTTTCATCAAGGAGCAACAGGTTCCCAGGTATTTCTAGGTCTCTTGGCTGTGAGTTGGAAAGACTGAATTCCCTGATGGCAATTATTTCTGTCAAGATGGTGAAGGCGCAGAGAAATAGATCCTGTATTGTGAGAAAGACAACCCTGTGGGGAGAGCCCAGGCTTAGGTTTATGACAATACTGTTCTGCCTCCCACTCAGCCTCATGATGCGAGCTACTTTGGCATATTACTTTCTGTGAGTGTCAAGTAAAATATTGTCTGCCTTGCAGGATATCAGCAAATGTGTTTATGCTCCTAAAACACTTTTTCTGTTATTTCTATCATTTATTTTTTTTTAAATGAAGAGGTACTAGGAACAGAAAGTGTTTTTCTTCTCTCTAATAACAATATATTCTTCTTTATATAAGTAAAGGGTATTACAAACTATCTATATGATAGTATTTATTGATGTTTCTACAACCTACTGCCTTAACAAATTAATAGTGGGTCTTTTTGAGCAGGTGCATAAAATTAGGAGGACATAAAGAGTCTTTCCCCCCATCTCACACATTGCATATGAGGTCCAGTCATAACCATAATATTAACTCAGAAAGAAAGACAAGGGACTGCTTGTCTCACATCCTCAGAAATACACCATCTGAAGGAATCTGGAGATGCATCCTTAAAGGGTACACTCACATCTGTATTTCAGTTCAGGTCAGGAACGTTGTTTTTGAAGTGAGTGTCCCTGTTGTCTCTAGTCACAGCACTTTAGGTTACATTGTGGAGCAGTCTTAGAGCCCTAGGACCCCTCAGCATGAAAGAAGGCATATCCTATGAGCATGCATAATGCATGCCAGCGGCCAGGGAGGGTCAGTTCAAGGGACCTGAGTCAATGTCAAGCAAAACCCCAGAGTTGCAATATAACATATGTAACTATGTCTCAGCAGTAGTAGTTTTGTCCTCAAGATAATTCTTATCAGGGCATGTTACTGCTGTGTAGGAATAGACTCAACTGTACAAATGATGGGAAGCACTGGGAAGAACAAGATGCATCACGAACCTAGTGAGCATGTATTTCTGCATCATAAAACCCAACCAAAAGAGTAGAAAGAGCTGTAACCCAGCATACTGTGTGTGGAACATAGCGTTTCTCTTTTATTTATTTAGTCTATGAATATGTTTTCCAGCCAGATGTCCATTTAAGTACAGCCTTCCAGGGCAATTTGGCAGTCTGGCATCCAAAACAATCCAAATGTTTTCTGAGCTCCTCCACAGAAACATCTTTGGGAACCCTGTCTCAAAGTGCTCATTATTAATACCTTCTTTGGTATCAGTATCACCTGGGTTTGCTGGGGTTTTTCTTCTAGATAGAAATTATGGATCTGATTACTTCTTAAATGGCTTGATTGCCTAATGTTGAGCAACGTCTAGCAGAGAACTGAGCTCTTATGTCAAAATGTCAATAAAACAATATTGGTTGTATTAAGGAAAAACTCCCCTTTACATCAATTTTTATAAAACCACCTAGGACCTGACTGTCACTAGACACTTCCCTGTAAATTTGGCAAACTCTTTACGTGGTTCAAATAAATCTCTGCTCAGACTATTTCATATCATCAGAGGTGGGAGAGTGAGGATTCATTTGTATTAGAAGCTGTGTTTAAATTCTCTGTAAAAGTAACTCTCGTGATCATTTTCAGCAAATTGCTTGTGTAATGTAAAATGTTTTATGCAAAACTGGAAGTGACTTTTTCTTCTTAAATATTTTCACATGCCACTTCCTACACTATTGCCATGCCCATGGTCTGTACACATCACTTGAATTGCTGACATTGGTTCATGATCAATAGCTTTAGAAAGCTGGTTCTGACCGACCTGCAACAATGCTTTATCATGTTCTTCATAGTGTCTCTTCACTGTCTATTGCACGCTCACCACTTTTTCCTTGGCTCCTTTTAGAAGACTCCAGCAAAATGACTTATCTCTGTCGTGATCATCAGAGTCAACCTTGGCAAAAACCTCCATTTCACATGTTCATTTTTTGGTGTTATCTGGGGTCATACCAAGGCAGGCTTCTCTATCGCCCTGCCTTTGTGGTCCTGGGTTGCTTTAGCTGATGGGGCAGCAGCTCTGCTGCTGGGAGACTGTTAGAGGTGGGAAAGTAAAAATTGTGGTTTGTGTTGAGAACATTATTGCCTAAGGACAAAGGAAAGAGTGTATGCTAGATTTTTTTTGCCAAGGTGTGCAAGATGATAGCTTTCTTTTTTTTCCTAATAGCTAATCCTATCTTTTTGCTCTAGAGGAGAAAAATAATCTTAAAGGTATCTTCAACTAGTTATCTTCTAATTTCTGTCTCTATGCTTAGAGGCCTGAAGGAATGACCATACACTACTTATTATATTTTGTTTTGTAGTGTTATCAGTGAAACTGCTGTATCTTCTGCAGCACTGAGAGCTTTGTAGACTTGTTTCTTGTTTGCGATAAAACCCTTTGGGAGTCCTAAATATTTCTAGCATGTCCTGAATAAGCTGGAAGGAGGAAGAGGGAGATAAAATATAAACAAAGAGTCTCTTTTTAGTGTGGCGAGTTATGAGGCATCATTAATTATTGAAAGCAAGGCAGGCATCAAGACAGTATTTGTGACACATGGCCCAGGGTTGGCAATTCTGTGCCACAGGCATAGATTTTAAATTGTTCACTTACATAGAAGGGCTGGATTGATAAATTTTATTTAGAAAGCATGAAATGAATCTTTTGTCGTTATATGGAATTTATTTAGCCTATATCTCCCAATCTCAACAAGTAGGGAGTTATTGTATGTAAATAATGATTTAAGATACATAAATACACAGGCACACAAAAATAAAAAGCAGTATTTTTTTTCACCTATTGTCTTCTTTGGACTAACGATGGTATATTGGATGGTTTGTTAGATTCATAACCACTGTTGACAGGGAATTCTGTACACAAAGACAAAAAGGGCATATGCTTAAGAACTAGTAATTTTGGAAGGGTTCTGACCACTACCACCAAAACATTAACAGAAAAACTGTGTAGTTACTATATACTTAGTCCTTATTGTGAGATTTTTTGGACAAAAATAAAATGATATTGCTCACTGTTCTCTGAAGCCCTTTACAAATGTCTTCTGCAATATGAAGATGAAGTAGCATTATTAATATATTTATTCTCCCCTGCACATTAACAGATAGTTGTGGTATTTTTTCAAGAGCTACATAGTTCACAAGGAGTTTATTAGTAGATTTCTCTTCAGTAACCAGAGGTAAAGGAAACTGAAAGGGTTTATGAAGAGACCTGAAATGAAGCTGAAAGACAGTCATCCAGTCTTTCGATTCTTAACTGGATGTATTTTAAAATATTATTTTATCCTGAAAACAGGTGTACAATAGAACAAGGAAATGAAAAATGGTAAGCTAAATAACTTGTGAACTAAACAATTAATCTCTTATGGCAGATTTGAGCCTGATTGGTAATCCTCTGCTATCAAACTTTCTGATCATCCAGATGGGAGACACTCACCAAATAATAAAAAACAACTACAGCAAAACAAAAATGGGTTACTGCTTGCTAATTGGAATTACTATCCATTCCGTTCATTGAATGAGGCAAAGGATCTCTGGCAAAAAGATAAAATGTGTTCAGGTAAAGACTGCCAAAGTGCTTATGGACAAGCGGCATGTATTACAATTGTGTCATCAGTCTTTAATTTAACAATTCCAAACATTGGTCTTTAAACATAAAGCTTAGTGTGTTGTAAGAATTACATCTTGGTAGGACCATAGGAAAAAAAAAATTTTACATGTGAAATCAGTAAAATCAAGCAGATACAGCAGTTATGAAACAAATTATATGAATGTATGATCCTCATTCTTTCATAGTTTATAAAACTAGCAGAAAAGTTACACTAATAATATGCAACGTTACTCAACTTAATTTTGTTTTCTGAATATGCAGTTCATTAGGACATATGTATATGCATATTTTTGCCATTATGAGCAAATTCCAAATACAGCAATAAATAAGAAACCCTGTCAGGTTTCCAAAAGATACAATTATATTTTCTGTCTGCAGACAGATTCTATAATCATAATGTCTTTTTCCTAGTGTTTATCTTTCTTCGACATTTGTCTTGATTTATTTGAGGGCTTAGTTCTTCTTTAACACACCCAAGAAGAGTCATGAGGTGCTGTTTGGAGGGTCTTGCCAACATTGTTACATGGGCTGAGTTTCATCCTCCTTCTAATAGAGAGAAACAATTTGTCCAAGAGACATCCTGAGAAAATCTTATGTTTCAATGAAAGCCAGCCATTCAACATGAGATTCGTCTAAGCTATTGAAAGATAAAATGTAACTCTTTGCCTAAGTCCTTTGGGACTCCTTTTATCTAACTTCAGCACTGCAAATATGGTATATCTACACTTATGCCATGGTCTCTCTAAACGCAATTGAGAAAACAAACATATCCACTGGTAATTTATCCAAACTTTATCTTCTTTTTCTCTAGCAAAGTTTTAAGTTAGTCACACTAGACTCCTTCAACATACCTCAATTATTAGTGCATGCAGTGAGGTAAAAAAAATCTCATGCCACCTCCTGAAAGACAACCTGATAATGATAATAAAAATATTTTAATGGTATTAACATAATTAATGCAAATGTATGTAATGCTATGGGTTTCATAATTTCTTGTTCATATTAACTGTTGTGAAAATGTGCTTTTGTTAATGTAGCTACATATTAATTGTCAGTTCGAAAGTCTTGCCTGAAAAGCAAAGAACTGTGTTTAGCAGTCATGTTCAAATGCACAAATGGGAGTAAGGAATGTAAGTCTCATGCATTTTCAGTGACAGTCACATAACTTGGGGGAAAAATGTTCTCTTTTCTCTCTTATTTTTCATTTACTTCTATTTTTTTATCTTTGATGACCATGTGACTTAGTGATGAACATCTATACACAATTGCTTTATATATCGTCTGATTAATCTATAATTTCTACTACTTATTTATTAGGTTTCATGAATAAATGTGCTGAGACAAATCCAAATTTCCAACTAGTGCAATATCTGTTCCATATTTGTTAATCACCAACTAGACCAAATCCTGGCAAACAAGTTAAAGCTTTCAGTTCTTAACTCCATAAAGACTTCAGGTACTGCAACTGTTTAGTGAAAATGAGGCTAGCTTTTAAGCAAGACTAGATTTGTATGTAGGTATGTTTGAAAATATCAGGCAAGACTTTGGGCACATAAAATCATCATCAGTTTGGAAAATATATGTGCCTGTAAGTTTGTTAAATTTTTCAGCCATACCAGTCTGTTTAACAAAAGATATTATCTCTACCTAGAAATATTTTACTCTCTGTGCTCTTACGCTATCATCGATATCTCTGATTTTAATTTCCTTTTTCAGGCTTCATAGTTGATTCCTGTTAAACACTGTCATAAAACTTACTACAAAGTATTGTGTTAGCACAGTAGAATCTTCTTGTCCCCAGTGGCAATTTCATTGTTTTCATTGCTAGAAATTGCCACTGGAGATAATAGAATTTGTAAGTCCTTTCATGTTCAAAATCTTGATGACAAAACCAAGTTGAACTGTAGGTGTCTGAGAGTAAGAATGGCTTCAAAAATTTCTCTTTAGAACTTCTATTTTCGAGGCATATAATGTACATGACCATTAGCAAATCATATATTATAGATGTGATCCCCACAATAAGTCAGAGTTCTATGTTTTATTGGTTCATTGTAGCTACATCTGTATTTAAAACAAAGTACCTTTTACAGTTACCATGCTACCAGGACAGTACTAACCTGGTTCAAAGACATACATTTAGACTATATTGGTTCAGGCAATAAATTATAAGCTGTGCTTGTTAAAGCAACATTATTTTTTAGAAGCGTGGAGTCATAGGATGGCTAGAGTTGGAAGGGACCTTAAAGATCATTTAGTTCCAACCCCCCTGCCATGGGCAGGGACACCTTCCACTAGACCAGGTTATTCAAAGCCACATTCAACCTGGCCTTGAAGACATCCAGGGATGGGGCATCCACAGCTTCTCTAAGCAACCTGTTCCAGAGCCTCACCACCCTCAGGGTAAAGAGTTTCTTCCTAAGATCCAAACTAAATCTCCCCTCTTTCAGTTTAAGTCTGTTACTCCTCATCCTATCACTACACTCTTAAGATAATCAAACCTCATATTATGACACATTACAGGTTTATTATTCAGCTACCAAATCAAGTAAAATCAGTCATCTTTCTTGTCAAGAACAATCACACATGTACCATAATTTACCTATGCCAATTATTAACACTTCTACATAGTAAAAACTTATTTTGTGATTTAAGCACTAATTCTTTTTCATTACCTTAATAAAACTTATGAAACATTAATATTTAGATAACTGTCCTACTTATCTTTAGGCTGAACTCTTATCCATAAAGATCTATTCAAGTTGGAGTTTACTGCATCTTCTGCATCAGCAGAACCCTTGAGGCAAGGGAACTAAATCAGTTATGCTACACTGAAATCTGTCCTCACTTATGCCAGTAATCTTGACCTAACCTTTGTACACTTACTTCTTTCTTTTCAAGAGAGAAAAAGGCTTCAATAAAAATTATTTTACCTTCCACAGTATTCGTTATTACAGGATATATTAGCTAATTGAAAAGCTCTGAAAGTTCAATAAAATAATTTAAAAAATGAAAGATGTAAGAAACACTTACAATAGAGAGGAATATATAGTAAAATGACAGAACTCTGCCCTTTTTCTTGCTTCCTTTGGCGGTAAGCTAAATATGCAAGACCATAGAGCATTTTGTACTGTGTTTCTTGTGTTGTTTTTTGTTGTTGTTGGACATTTGGGTTTTTTTAATATGCAGATTTCACCAGAATTACCTATGCCAGTGGAGAATAACAATTAATTAAAATTTTTATCATCAACATAATCACATGTTCCCTCCTTGGAATGTGAAGTAGGACAAAAGATACAAACACTACAAAAATGTATTAAAAGCACTGGTGTAAAATATGATAACTTGCATCCAAGGCAATTACAGGATGTTAACTGGTTTTAATTTGCCCCAGAAGTATGCAGGCTTTTGCCAGACTGAAACAAGGAGTGGGTTAACAGCGATGGACATTTGGTGATCAACAAGCTCTCAGACTCCTTTGTTAAGTAAAATTGGCCCGAG
>VXAK01009980.1:0-17497 GCA_013399435.1 Arenaria interpres
CATTCCCATGTGGTGTGTTTGTCCCTGTGATACTCAATGCTCACACAGACCGGGCGGGCTGCCTTCTCTGCCTTTACCAAAGGTATTCAGGAGGGGCTTGTATAGGACGAGGGGTAATGGTTTTAAACTGAAAAAGGGGAAATTTAGATTAGATACTAGGAAGATACTCTTTACTTTGAGGCACTGGAACAGGATGCCCAAGGAAGTTGTGGCTGCCCCATCCCTGGAGGTGTTCAAGGCCAGGCTGGATGGGGCTCTGAGCAACCTGCTGTGGTGGGAGGTGTCCCTGCCCATGGCAGGGGCGTTGGAACACGATGATCTTTAAGGTCCCTTCCAACCCAAACCATTCTATGATTCTTTGATATGGTGACAAGGATGTCACTGTTCGTCCAAAGATACTAAATTATAGTTTGTAGCTTGTACATGGCATCTCTGACATTGCTCACAGAGTTTTCCACACCTTTCCTATGAACAACCTGAGTGACTGTGGTTTTCCTCAACGCCAAACAGCAGAATGGGAACAGAGTTTGGCCTCTCTAATATCTGAATCACTGTGGTGGTGCACAGCAGACAAGTAGCTTCCAAAAGCCCTGCTCTGCCAGAGTGCTGTCCACCGTTAAAACTGTGAAATACAGTTGAATTTAATATAACGAGTTTCCTGTTACCCTAAAATACTCTTAAAATTGTGATGTGAAACATGTTAAAACAGAAAACTCTGTGCCAGAATTCAGGCAAACCTGCAAGAAATCATCCTTTCCCCAAATGGAGGTGGAGAACAAATAGAGAATGTTAAGGTTTGGGTTTAGGTGGGTGTTTGGTTTGCTTGGGGAGGGTGTCCTTCCACGTAGGTTTTTCTTCCTTGCTATCAAATAACAAAGTTAGAGGGGACGTTTGGCGCTAAGGGAGGCTGGTTTGGTGGAGAATACTGAAGGCTTTGTTCAGTTGCCACTCAGTCTGTCCCCTACTAACAATTTCAGGATTTGGCCCATAGTTGTTGCACACATGCAGTATGTGTCAGGGTTTTGGCTCTGTTTAGAGGATAACATATAATTATTTGTTGTTTTGTTGTTTTTTTTTTTCTCCTGTCAATTGTGAGAACAGCTCTTTTCTTCAAAAAGGAGTAAAGCAAAAAGTTACAAGAGTTCAGAGGCCTCATGGAACAAGTACATTTTCCCTCCGTTCCACTTATAAACGCTGTCAGCCCTACGTTGGCAGCAGGCACAGTAAGAAGCATCGCCAGCTCGGAGGAGCGACAGGGAGAAGTGATGGAGCCTCCTGTACCCTGAGGGCCAGGAGAAGCCAGGCTCCCTGCCTCTCCCCAGGGCCAGAAGAGAAGAGACTTGCAAAATCCCTCACCTGCATCGGAGGGCAAGGAGCAGCTTCCCGGCGCGGAGGCCGGGTCTCTCGCCTCGGCCCCCCTGTAGAAGCAGGCGGGTGCTTCTGTGCCACCCCCATTCCCACTTAACGAAATCGTCCCCAGCTGCCTTTTCTTTGCCCTTAGGTGGTGCCTTTGGCCTCTCCTCCTCTTGCTCACGCAGGAGAGTGGGGTTTAGAGGGCAGCTCCACCTGGCAGTGTCACATGCCCTCTTCTAGTGTGGCACCTTAGGTGACTGTCTACCTTCCCTAAGCTCCAGGAACAGAGTTACTGGTCTAATTCTCTCCCCCTCAATCTGGTGAATCTGTACAGGGCGGCAGCGAGGTGTCTCCCCGCACTCCTCAGTCAGGTGGTGCTGCAGCCTGAAAGCAGGGGAGGTGAGCGTTGCCACCGCCTGCGCTGTCTCAGAGCTTTCCTGCCCGGTTCACCACCCGCAGCTGCTTGATTAGCAGCTGCTAATTTTTCAAGGTGAAAGAAGAAAGGTAAAGAAGAAAAAAAAAAAAAAGGTGAACTGTTTTAAAGGTAAGTGATTGCTTGTGTGTTTAGAGTAAGGACTTCTTTGTGCTGCCAAACAGAGTTAAATTGGTGAAGTTGTGTGTGCTGTCATTTAGTGAAGCGTATGGCTGTTATGTAAAGGTTTTAATGACTTTCTTCATCTGTCTGCTTAGGAACACCATGCGTCTGGCAAAATTTTGAGAAGGCTCAAGGCGTTAAAGAAAGCTCATCTAAATAAAGGAGGGTTAACGTGACATTGCAGTTACTTAATCCTGTATTGTCCTCCCATGTGACTGCAGGGATACTGAGGCGCAGCCTTTCTCTTGCCTGGGTGCACAGATTGTGCTTTTCCTGTCATCTTCCAGGATCAGTTGCCTTGTTAAACCTGCCATGAGGAGGAAGCAGGGGAGCAACAAACTTCTTACAGCAAGGCTTCAAGGCACAGTGACATTTCCAAGGCGCAGTGACAAGCTCAGGGGCTGAAGAATGAATCAAAGTCAAACCCTACGTTCATCTCTTGGACTGGTACCAGAATCAAGGAGAACTACGCTTTTAAGGTCAGCTATTGAAAATGAACTGGAAGCATCTGGATTTATTCAGTAGTTAATCAGCTATTTGTGTGAGCTTTATCTATCAAGGTAGTTTTCAAAGCAGCAAGCTAAAGCCTGAAAATTCGTGTCAAATCTTTTGCATGTGTCAAATGTACTGCATAGACAGTCAGCAACTCGCCGCTTTCTTGCAGAAAGTTTACAGTTTTAATTACGAAGCCTCTTTTACCCTGTAGCTGAAGATCCTGACATACTAAATCTGTTAGTGAGAGATGGACGTAAACAGCTTCCAGTTTTATCTCTGTTTTTCAACAGAACTCCAACATGTAGAGATGACAGATTTGTCTTTGAAGAAATTTCCAAACTAATCCTTGGACTTTCAGTAAGCTGCTTTTTTTCCCCAAGTTTGTTGCAGTGTCCACTATGTGCGGGATTGCATATTCATACAGAATTATTTCACTTAAACTCCTTACCGGGACATCTTGTTAGATGGGGAAGTGATTACCCTATAGACTATGACAACAGGCTATGATGGAGGAAGTCTTGGAAAACACCGCTATTCGCGGTGGTATCGTGAGGACAGCGGAGAAGACGATGGGCACACGGAGTGCTATGGAGGAGATGAAGAGGGCAGGCAGCACAGGCTGACCCCATTTGAGAAACTGATGCAGGATATGTCCCAGAATGAAAAAGTGGTGAAAGAATTAACCCTGGGAAAGAGAATTGGCTTCTATCGAGTCAGAGGAGAAATAGGAAGTGGGAATTTCTCGCAAGTGAAGCTTGGAATTCATTCCCTAACCAAAGGTAGGCACCGCTGTGTGGGTCGCCTGCGTGCTGAACATGCTGGTTCTGTGTGTATGCAAATGGACCTCTTTGGGAAGAAAGATGCTGTGTGAACCTTAAATACACGTATATGGGTCTTTGTTCTTGTTGTTGTTGTTGAGTGAATCTATAGGCAGGGTCACAGATAAGTGCTCAGGTTTGGATTAGGCTTTAAGGAAACCAGACGGCATCTGTTACAAGAAAAGTTCACCTAGGCACTTCATGGAGTTAACACATCTCGTCTCATCCCACGGCTCAGACACTCCACACTTCGAAGCACGGTGTTGTTCCTCCTCTCCAGCTGCTCAGCCTGTCCACCTGCCCTCTCCCCTGCCCCAGCTCACCCACTGCGGGGCTGGAGGTGGTGGACCCCCGGGGCAGCCTGGCCAGGCCTGCTCCCGCCCCCAGACGGGGTTAGCAAGGCTGCCTTGGTCTCCTAAGCTCAGCGCAGATTTCACTGGCATGGACGAAGCTTTTGTTTGCTCACAGCAATGTTGGTGAAAAATTTTGTGGCTGCTTTGCAGGCTCATTTGCAGGTGGTTCATTACGGCAAAAAGCTGGGTCAGGGCTAGAGGTGTGGGCTGAGCAGGTGCAGGGAAACAAGGTCTAGTACAGCCAAAGCAGGGTTTGTGGTGAATTGTCAATTATTTCTCTTTTTTTTTAAGTACAGAAGAGCACCCTATATGCTGCTTCTAGGAAGAACTGGGAAGGCTAGGTAACTGCAGCAAACACTTCAGTTATAGGTATAATTAAGAACTTGTCTTCATCTGTCCTGTTTCTTCTTATGCCTCTGACTGTCTGACAATAACAAAAACTGTTCTTGTTTTCCCTCAGGGATGACTAGTTTTCCCCTCATCTTTGTATACTACTGTCTTGGTTTTTTTCTCATAGTCTTTCCTTTCCAGTTTGACTGACTCTTCTTACCTCCATCATCTCACAGGTGAGAGAATGAGATGCACCCCAAAGCCTTCATGCCTTATTATCTGTTGTTATTTTCTCTAACCACCTCTTTCTGCCCAGCCTGCAGAGGTGTGGAAGCTCACATCTCTCCCTCATGTGCAGCAGTCGTTGCACTGGCAATCAAAGTGGGGAACTGATGGTATTTAATTTTTTTTTGCCAAATTTAAGCCTGCCTACACCTAAGGGCTGCTTTCACCAGGTGTGGAATTTTTGGTTTTGCTTCTTTCGGAGAAGCATCTCTATTCTACTTGGTCCACAGCAAGTTATTTCCTCTTCTGTTCTGTGATTATTTTTTTTCCAGAGAAAACTGTCTTGTGCGTACTGTTGGAGGAAATGCTGCTTCTGTACTGGGGACAGGAGGAATGCTAATGAAAGGAAGTTATGAATTTGATCTGGATGAACCTTTTACCTATTGAACTTACTTAGGAGACAGGTTGCTTTAGCATTTGAATAGAGCTGATTGAAAAATTTTGAACTTCAGTGAATACAGTAAGCTTGGACAAACTAATACCAAAATCGTATTTTATTTTTCTTGTAAAGGTTATTTTTTTTATCAGAGAACTCTAATTATTTTTCTTTGGTTAGTAGCTATTTTTGGTTAAGCTGTTTACTGGGCAAGGAGTTCATTTCTTGATACTGTTTGCAACTGTCATGAGGAAGGAAGGATGAAGCATAAACACCTTCTGACTCATCTCTGCCTGTGAGCTTATCTGTCCTCATAAAATACAGTATGCGGACAGAATAGGAACATGCACATGTGTGCACACACATGAGCACATGCACACGCACTCCCCCCAACACCACCCACAAAGAGGATTCTGTTTTTTCCAGTAGATGCACATCGTTGTGTTGATAATGAAGTGATGTTCCTGTACAGTGCTAATGAGTACAAGTCTTTTTCTTTTTGCTGATTATAAAACACAAAGGCTTCATTATTAATGCTGTTTGTGTCCCGGTGGCAGAGGGAGATGTCTGTGTCAGGGAGATGTTCAACTCCTCAGTTATTGTCATAGTGTTAAGTTCTAAGTATGGTCTTTCTCCTTACATGTCACCCTATATTAAAAAAGGAAACAATTTTGTTCTTTACTAAGATGAGCTTTTGTAACAATTACATGTGGGTGCTGTTCTGTAGCAGCAGGATGTGAGAAAAAAGTTTTCTAGATGGAGAAAGGAAAAACCTGCAGGATCATGCTGGATGAAGAACCTTGTTTCTCTCACAAGAGCAACCTTGGTTGCTGAGAGAATGCAGGAAAATCTTTGGTGCTGTGATGCGTATTGGGTTATTCAGGAGCATTGCCTGCTTTATTAACTTGAATTTTGGCAGAGACTTTCTCCAGAGACCTGTGGAGTTGCTTACTGCGGAGCATTAGGTTCCTAAGCTCTGTGTAACCTCTATTTTATATACCTTCCAGCTGACAAATGCAGCGAGAGAGCACAGCTGAATAGATGCAATTAAGAGCATGCAAAATTTACAGCTAGTAAAAAGCCAGTCTAATGTGAAACATCAATTACAAAGGCAGGAATGACCAGGCACTTAGTTTTCTGGGAGTTTTTTTCAGCATTTTTAACTTAGTTCTGTTTGTATTTTGTTTCCTTTTGCCATCAGAGCATATACCACTTCTTCCTGAAATTATTTCTCAACCTTTTCTTAACTTCTCTTCCTAAGATTTCAGCTAGCTCTTTTCAAACCTCAGCATACACTGCGTATAGCCAGTTTTAGTACTTCAGTAAATAAGCTGCCTGCTAAAAATGCCCTTCTGTTCAGCATGGCTGCTATGCAAGGGTAATACAGGATTTGTAAAGCAAGTGTTTTTTGGAAGCAGAGGCGATGAGTTTAAAAAAGAAAAAGAGGGTGTCAGGTTTTTTACATTTTAGGTGGGCTGGTTTTCTTTGCATATCATGCATATGCAACTGCAAAGATACAGATTTAAAGGAGCTTGGTCCTGATTTAGGGTAGTGCATGAGCAGGATTGGGCCCTTCAGTGCTAAACACTCGCCGTCCGCCCTGGCTTCCTTTTAAAACTTTGCCGCAAAACTGACCAAGGAGGAACAGCAGATTCCGGTAAAAGGGAAGGGAAGGAATTTAACCTAGAAGTGGTTTTTTCCAGAGCCCAGACGCCCCCAACTTTATCAATCAAGATTTAGTGATGCCGTCACATAGTTAAGATTGTAAGAACTGTTATCCCTGTGATATCTAAGCATTCAGGGCTGCAAACGTTACCTACTGCAAGCTGATGCTCTTTCTTAGGCTACCAACCTGACAAAGGTTTGAGTCTTTCACCCCTAGGTCAGCACTCGGAGCTCTGCCAGGACGAGTGTCCTGTGCTGTTACTGCTCAAGAGCTACGTTTCTTCCTGACTCATCACCCCACCCCAGCGCCAGGCAGGAGCAGGTACCCGCCTTCCTAAGGGACCCACCGGAAAGCGTGGGACAGCGAGGGGAAACCTGCCCTATACCCGGCACGGGTTCCTCCTGGAAAGAGGCATATCAGGGGATCATTCAGCACCTTTCACAGGAATCACATCTGCTGAATCACAAGCATCACTGGATTTGCTGAATCACAGGAATCACTGAATATCTGCTGCACTTCAGTAGGGGGATCAATTTATGCATGTATGTTACTAAGAAAGGTAAATACACCAAACACGGAGTTTTCTTGATCTGTACAGATACGTGCATATGTATGCTTAACACTTCCTTGAGATATGCTGACATACTAAGCTTGAATTAAATAGCTTCGTAATGTTAAGTAAAAACATTTTCAACGCTTTTATACCAGAAGACACGTAAAATGTAATGTCTTGTCACTCTTCTCTTAAAGAAACAAGTAAACAATGCTGGCTTTTTTTCTAAATTTACTCCCATGTACTAGAAACCAAGGTGAGGTGTTTTCCTGAGTGATTCAATAGAGGTAATTAATTGCTAAGAAATCTGTGAATGTTTGACTAAGATATTATTGGGAAAAAAACACTTCTTCCCAGGAATAAACAGTTGTTTTTATTGCCATAATCCAGTCTAATTTTGCTGTCCTGACAAGTTATACAAAGCCACTGTAAACCTATTTTAACCAGCCTAATCCTTCAAATACCAGCTGTATTCAACAGAGCGAAGACAAAAGCCGTACCCTACCAATTAATACAGAAACATAAGGGCAATTGTGATTGACCGGTTCATACTGCTCTGAGCTACCCTGGTGATGTGGTGCAGCTGCAGATGTCTGTCTGTGTTTTGTGGCCATGGCTTCGCTGTAGATAGGCTACAGAAAACACGTAGAACTTGACAGCAGTTTTGGATTACCAGGACAGCTTAAGACAGCTGGATTTGCTCTCTTACAGGGTTCCTGCAACTTATTCTGCTTCACTGTTTTTTTCCCTTCCTCAGAATAAAGTCTGTGTGTGATGTGGATTTGTGGCCCACTGTGGCATATAGACATAAAAATGTCCTTTTCCTGTATTCTGTACAGTACCAAGAACTACTCATACATGAACGTGTTGGAAAAACTGGCACAGCTATCCTGAGAAAGACAAACCTCTACAGCGCTGATTTTGGTAACGGAGAACTCGTGGGGGTATGGGATAAGAAGTTAGGGAAGCGTTCTGTAAGTCGCACCAACTTAAAAACACCTTCCCATCATCACCTTGCAGGGCCATAGGCAGCGCCCCTAAATTACCCCCGGGGGTTTGTCTGTCTGCTCTGACAACAAAAGCACCTAAACTCGACTCCTCAGTCAGCCTGCAAGTGCCAGGCTGGGGGGCTAGCTCCCCTGAGGAGCACCGAGCTGCTAAGGATGGAGGAGAAAGCGCAGGCTTCCGTTACCAGCGTTAGGCACGGAAAGCAGGGGCTGCAACCGCGGCCGCCAGAGAGGAGCTAGCCCGACAGCAGCGCAGCGCACTGAGACAGCAGGTCCTTGCTCAGCCCTTGCCACGCTCTGCCGGCCTTTCGCTGCCCCGGCAGTCAGCAGGGTGCTGTAGGCAGAAAGGGGCAACGGAAAAAGGGTGAGCGTGAAAGACTGCAGGGCTTAGCAGGCCTCTGCAGCTTGGCTTATACCCATCAGAGGTGAAATCCTGTGGCGCCTCCGTAACCAAGCCTCGCTGTAAGTAAATAGTATTACCGTTTGTACCTACGGCCCTTAACAACAGGGACGAGTGTTCTTCTTTCCAGAGAAAGTTGCTATTAAGATTTTGGACAAGACAAAGCTAGACCGGAAGACTCAACGTTTGCTGTCTCGTGAGATATCCAGCATGGAAAAACTGCACCACCCGAATATCATCAGACTGTACGAAGTGGTGGAGACACTCTCAAAACTGCACCTGGTGATGGAGTACGCAGGAGGTGGGGAGCTCTTCACTAAAGTCAGCACAGAAGGGAAGCTGCTAGAAACAGAGTGTAAAATAATCTTCTCCCAGATCGTGTCCGCGGTGAAGCACATGGTAAGTTGCTCCTCTTCCACAGGCACATTGCCCCTCACTACTCTAGCAGATTTGCTGGATGCATCTTTTGGTTTTCAACTAGTTACCAAGGTTTCAGGCCCACAATTCTGAAGAGCAAAACTGTTAGAGAAGAGTTGTCTTAAAGGTATCTGAGAGAGTTTTCACTTCCACCTCAAATTACTGCCTTTCTGTTGACAGCTTTTGTGAGGAGACTGCACAGGGAACACCTGGTGGTGGAACCATCCCTTTAGCAACAGCCTTCTCCTGTCTGCTTTAAGTTGCTGTAGGCACCAGCTAACAAAGCTTCATTTCTTCCTTCCAGCTATTTAAAAACATAGGATCAGTCACTCTTCCAATAGAACAAAGTGTTCCAGAGAAGAGGCTTGTTAGGTGTTGCAAACATCCAGTTTGCTTATTGAGTGTGGGAGACTGGCGCTTAAAACTGTTAATTCCCGGACCTCCCTTTGGCACAAATCTGTGGCCAGTAAGTCACTTCCCCTTGCCAAGTCGTCAGTATTGCAACTGGATTTAGGGTGATGCTATTTCCGTAGAGCCCAGAGCATCTCATAAAGGCAGAAAAGGAGCAATTAACTCCTTCGGTACCATCTCCTCTGAACCTGGCACAGTAACTACAGCTACTTCAAACACCGGCATAAAAAACACAGGAAGACTGTTCTGCAAGTCTGGGATGTGAAAGGAGTATTCGTTAGAGTTGGCTCAGGGTGCCCTCCGGTGGCTCCTACTCTCCTGCCGTGTAGCAGCCTCAGGCAAAGGCAAAAAGCAAGGATGTTCCCAGGTCAGACACCTAGAAACTCATCGCAAACTGCTTCTGGCATATATAAACAGCTTTAATTTTTATATATTTTGTACAAAGTGATCCTAAATCCTGTAACTGATGGATGAGCTTCAACACCTTTTCCACAGGACACATACTCAGCAGCTGCTGGTACTTAATGTTGCAAGATCGCGTCTTTTCTTAGCATTAAACCCAGACTAACGAGCTGGGCAACCTCTTCACTCCTGCAAAACATTTCACTTTGGCTAAAAGCCATCAAATCCAGGCTACTTAAATCACACCTCACTGCTGCCAGTCCACACGCGGCCAGAAGATCCCTGCCTGTTATTGATGACCATTTTAAGGGTTTCCTTAATTGCCTCTAGATACAAGCCCCATGTCACTTTAAAGGGCAGGGCAGAGAGCACTCAAATGCATCCACACCTCAGTTCAAAGATGAAGCTAAACCCTTACCAAATCAAGACAGGCATATCACCACTAAGCAGAACAAACCCAGTTTCTGTCCTTGGCTGCCACTTGCCATTTCCAAGGGGAAAAAAAAGTACAAGTTACTGCAGATGTATTTATTTTAGATTTCTGAAACTAGAGGACACCACTGAACTTGGTGTCGTGCAACAATGTGAAACACCACAAGGCACAAGCCCATAGTCTGTTTCTTCTGGCACCACCAGTTCCTCACAGGACATTAGATCACACACCAGAACTGTAGCAACCTACTTTATCTGCAATTATGCTCAATTGGTGAACTAAGCGCTTTCACGTGGTAAGGCCACAAGCTCACAATATACAAAAAAATGGAACTAGTTAAAAAGAAATTATTTTTGTTACATCATGACAAAAATGTAGTCATTGCAAAAGCAAGTGTTCTGAAATCTGAAATGATACAGATTTTGCACATGAAGATACCTAGTCATGTAGGATTAGCCATGATGCCATCACAAACGTGTTTCGTGAAAATAATTTATACTAGTTAGGAGGATACTGCTATTCTTAAAAAAAACCCAGCATTATTCTTCCCACCTTCTGCACCTACGCTATTGTATCAGTAGAGAATGAAGTTAAATTTGTTTAAATACATGTTTATATTTAAATGTTAATGTTACATAGTCTTCAATACTTATTTCTGACTTGGTCCAAGATAACTCCCTTCCTCCCATGTGGTAGTTAATCAATGACACCGGCTAGTCACCCAAGAACTTTCCTGTGAACAAGCTAATACCAAATTTTCTTCTTGTTCTACAGCACGAGCACAATATCATTCACCGGGACTTGAAAGCAGAGAATGTCTTCTACACCAGTAACACCTGTGTTAAGGTGGGAGACTTTGGATTCAGCACGTTAAGTAAAAGAGATGAAACTTTAAATACTTTCTGTGGCTCTCCTCCTTACGCTGCCCCCGAACTCTTCCGAGACGAAAACTATGTTGGTATCTACGTAGACATCTGGGCACTGGGAATCCTGTTATACTTTATGACAACGGGGATCATGCCATTTCGGGCAGATACAGTGGCCAAACTAAAAAAGTGCATTCTCGAAGGGACATACAGTTTGCCTCCCTGCCTGTCAGAAGCTTGCCAGAAACTGATAAAAGGAATCCTCCAGCCAGTCCCAACCGAACGATACTCCATCAAACTTATTATGAACAGTGAGTGGATGCAAGGAATACAGTACCCCAAACCTCTGCAGCCGTTTAAACTGGATCCGAAGTACTTATCGGACACCAGTACACTCAAAGAGGAAGAAATGGAAGTGAAAAATATTCTGGAAGACCTGGGAATCACAGAAGAGCACATTCAAAATAACCGGGGAAGAGACTCGCGCAGCTCAATAACAGGAGTCTACAGAATTATTTTGCACAAAGTACAGAAGAAAAGGGCACTTGAGTGCGTTCCTATCATATCCCATCCAGACCCCAAAGAACAAGACTTGAGGAGAGGAATCAGTTCCTACAGCGGGATGAAGCACACATCCAAGTTCTGCTCTATTTTGTAAGTTGCCCTGCAGGCTTTATGCTCGGCACATTTAACAAAGGGGTTTATTCGCTCTTCACGAGTTCTGGTGTTACATTTTTTGTAATTTCTGAATAAACTAAAAATGCCTCATCTCCTTTGTGTTTCTCAAGTTGCAGTGAAGCGCTCAAACACAGAGCATTTGTTTGTCCCTTCCTCCAGTGACATGGTATAGCCAGTGCGAGAAGCCCAACTAAGTGAAACGGGCAAGGGATCATTAGTGGAGGTGATCTTTCCGTTAAAGATGAAATAGTATTGCATTTAACACACTTGGAGACTCCCAGTACAGGCACGTAACAGCTAACTTCTCGGGAAGTTGTACCTCAGCTTGAAACGACTTCACCACTGCAAACCAGGAGAGCTTTTGCAGAGGCCTAAATTTAAGCAGAAACCAGACCATGAGCTAAACAATGGCCAAGTTCTCCTTTAAAACTTCTTCAGCAAATCAAACGTGATAAAATGTACGTAATTTTTATTTAAAGAAACAGCAATGCTGCTGTTGACCACGGTTCCTAGATGCTGCCTCAGCCCTGCGCGTGGGGTTGCGGTGCCCAGGGCGCAGCTGGCTGGGCTGCCGTCCTCTCACCTCCTGACACCTTCCCCACCTGCGCCACTCTGACAGCCTAGAACTGCCTGCCCTCCGGTCGCACTCCAGTAAAGATTGAAGCACACTCCAGAACTCACGTACTTTTAATTCTTGCTTTAGCATAAAGGTATCAGTAAGCTGAATGCAGCCAGTAACAAAACCCGCTTATTTATTGACCACAGGCTGGCACAAAGCTGACTCTGACACCCTTGACCCGCTCCAAGTTGGAAGTGGGATAGCCTGACAACTCCCAACTGATCTGCGCATCACCCAGAGGTCGGGTCTCTGATTTTCAGCTTTAATTGCTTATTTTATACTTCAATCTCCAACACCGTCAGCTCCAGCGCAAACGGTGGAAGAGTGCAGTAGCTGTCCTGCCCTGCACAGGCACCGCCGACCTGCCTACGCTAGGGGTTGAGCTCCTGATTTAAACTAATAGAGGGTTTAGAGAGGCACAGCTGGTGCTTTCAAGTTCAAGGGCAGGATCCCTTATCTATTGTGGGGACTGATGAAATCAGTTGACGTTAAGAGGAGCAATTACTGTAAATGAGCAACAGAACGACTCTGAAAAGCCACCCATAGGAAAGCGGACTCGGTGAGGCTCAGGTAAGTACAGAGCAAGAACCAGTCCTCCTTCACAGTTTTTCCGAGGGGGTAACGCATACCATCTTTTGTAAGACAATAATAAAGGTCAATTATATTGCCTAAGCTGGGAATGAATTCCTCTACTTCAAACAGTTTTGGTATGATGTCATTATTACCTTGAAACACAGCCCTGAAATAATGGTTTTGCACCAGCCTAAGCAACCCTTTCTTTCCACTTTTGTAATGCAATATTAGGAAGAAAGATCCAGAAGGTCCACACATCTTGTGAACCCACAACTTCCAAGTTTTCACAGGGCCAGTTTCCTCTGTCTTTCCTGTTAAAGAAAAAAAGATATGCATCCTGAAAACCCAACAAGTCATCACTACTCCAACAAGTTTCAAATATCTCAAACTTTATTTCAATAAAGGATCAACCTCACGGACCATGAGGTCCCTGTGGTTAACTTTGTGCCAGTAGCTCCCTTCTTGGCTTGTCCACTGCCAGCAATGGACTTTGTTCCATGGCAATTTGTTTTTCTGGTGCCAAGGTAAGTTTCACGAGGGCAACCTGAACCAAGATACTTGCAAACGCTATTGTCATGCATCATCGCTCCATCATTTTCAGCAGAACAAACAGATTAGTATTCATCAATTTATAATAAACAACTATTTTACCAAGGCTTCACTGTACAAATACAGCAAGTTATCAAATCCTGGTGAGTGACAGATAATACAAACACTTCATTACACACCAAAAAAAGTTTGTAATTCAACAGACAAATCATTTTTTGCTACTTTATATTAGATAACGTAGCTTTGTAGAATTAGCAAAGGAATAAATTCAACAAAACTTCATTCTGTACATTAGCTCAATTTAAATATATGTTACAAGCTTACAAGGCTCATGTCATAGTTCATTTCCAATCTGGCCTTTAAAAATCTACCAGAATGGCATCCCCATTAGCATTGTATATCCACCACTTGCAAAATGGATAGTTTTCAGCTTGCGTGTTCAGGAAAAAAAAAAAAAAAAAAAAGAGGAATAAAAGACCCCACTCCTACAATATTACCAGTAGTGAGAAGGACTTCAAAGTACAAAGCCAAATTCAAAGTTAGAAATAGTCTTTCAGAAAGATATTATATAAAGAATAGCGAGAGACCAGAGCGCCAGACAAAGTGATCTTCCTCCCTTCGTTTGCCAATTAAACCAGCTGCATGATGTCTAGAATTTGTATTTGAAAATTCTGCTGCCTTAGACACTTCTACTAAACAATCATGAAAGGTGCCAAATCAGTGAACCCGCTTCCTTAGAAGAAAGAATTATTACTTCCCTTCTTTTCCCTCTTTCCTCCCAGGCTGCGGTGATTTATAATGCAGGTGTAAAACACACAACGTGGAAGCTGGGAGGGGTTATGCAGTAAAGTAACACAGCGGGTCACAGAGTTTCTGGGAAGAAAACCACCTGTCAGTCTCGCTGTTCTTTAATCCAGTCATTTTGACAGGGGAGAGAGATTCTGTTCTGGCAATGGATGTTACTTGGTTCTATACCTCTCCCAAAGCACGGGTGATGGGAGGCGGGCTGGGAGAAGAAAGGGAAGGTGACAAAGGGAAAGAGAAGAAGTGCAGTATTCAGAAGGCTGACTGCTCACTGTCAAGGCACTGAGAACCCTAACGTTAAAAGCTCGGACTATTTTGCCACACGCTTAAATACGAGTAGAAGGTAACAGTGTAGGTTTCAAGTCATTTTACATGGAAAGAGCAAGCAGAAGATCCTTTTTTTTTTTTCTCCTATGTACAAAGACCTTGTAATAGACTACAGCTACAACTCAGCAATTAAAAAAATTCAGACACGTTAAGGAATCCACACAACCCCTGGCAACTCCCTCCATCTCCAGTATACTCATGATTTTAGTGTTCTGAAAATACTACATCAGCACACCATGTTACGACAAATCTTTTCAAGGAGCTTGAAGAGTTTCTCCATGCTCCAGTGAAGTACTACTGTGCACTGAAGCTTCAGTGCTACTGCAATCCTTTTTCTCTCTCTCAGCCTACCCTCACACCTTGTTCCATTCCCCACCTCACAGAGGTATCTTAATGCTCCCCATTGGAAATGGCAACAGTAACGCCTTCAGATTCTGTTGTTGCAGGGATTCTTGGCACTTTCTTAGCAGGGCTTGGGATGTGCTAAGAAGAAGGGAAAAAAAACATTAAACACAGTTTTTCTAGTTCACAGACATTCATACCTCACGGCTAGCCCAACTCTCAAACAACATTCATGCTACACTGGACAGCTCGGTCTTAAGCCAATCAAACCGGTCATGCTTCATGCAAACTGATTGTGTGAAGAGAGCCAGTTTGTTCTTGTTTTCGTTCTTGAGCAGCTTCGTTCTCGTTACGATGAAATGTACTTTTTTTTTTTAAAATCCCATGTTCAGTTTTTTACTTCTGGCTTGTATGTTACACATGTTAACAAAGTATTGAAAGTAACTTGTTAAACCACTTCCCCGTTTAACATACATGCACATGCTGAGACAAGCACATAAACCGTTCCGCCATTTATATCAAACTTTAAAAGAGTGCTGAGTGTTCACCTCATGAACAATGCCTGGGTGAACAACTTCAACTCCTGCCTCCAGAGGTCCATCGCCCAAGAGTGGGCGCCGCGCGTAAGTTCTCCTGTGTTTTTCATCCACACGCACCAGGTACCACGTTCCCTCGAAGAGATCTTCCACCGAGCACTGTGGAATATAGTTGGCTGCCAAAAAAAGCCAGTAACACGCTGTTAGTTGGGGCCGGGCAAGGGCTTTACACAACATGGGCCTTTGCAGTTTGGACGTAGTAAGACAGAAACAACAAGTCTGCATTTGCATTTCAGGCCCGTTGGGCCAAGGACCACAAGGAATTCAGAAGCAGAAAGGGTTGGACATTTCCTTCATCCTACACCCGAATCATTTAAAGTCAGGTGAATTAAGTGATGAGCATTTTGCTGTAAGACTAGTAGTGACTTATATTTACAAAGATCTTACCCAGATGATGCGTGTCCTGTCTAATCTTCATGTTTTCAGCAAAGACATCAGGTGCAATGCATTTTCTTGAGTCAAGTCTTGCTTTGAGATCAGAAAGGCTGGCAGTTATTTTGTCCAGTGCAGAACCTATAACATAAAACCATCAGGGAAGGTTGCACCAGTGCTGAGAACTGCACGCTAGCGTGTCAACACCTCGAGCCCATCCAAAATATTTTGCACTGCAGAAACTAAACTGTTAGTAATTTCTAAATACTCCAAATTACTCAATCAAAGCATTAACAGAGTTTGATGAGTGTTATTTATTTGCCCAAGGAGACACTCAAACATTCCCTGGAGCTGACACATCTTCAGTTTACCATTGCTGCCATGAGGCACCGCTCTGCAAGTTTACCTACACTGATGGGCAGTGTAACAAGGCATTTAGAGGTGAGCAGTGCGAGGGAGTTAATTAACACCTCCTGCTTCCACTCACCAGGAGTGGCATCCTGTGTAACTCTGATGGAATACAGCGTTGCAGCAAAACCAGAGCCGTATGAGAACACACTGATCCTCTGTCCCGCGAGCTGCTCCGGGGAGTATCTGCAATGCAAGCAACAGCTGGTTAGCACGAGAATTAAGCCAAGGTGCCAATTCTAAATAACTAAAAAGTGCAGCTAGATGAGAAAATGCAGCCAGCAAATTATACTGGCTACAATACAAATTTAGCATGCTATGCGCATAAATGATGACTTTTAAAAACACAGTTTCAAACACTGCTGTTATGAGTTCCAAAGCTGCCTAAGCAAGACAGAGCAAATAAGTGTGCAGAATATGATTATCTGGCAGCCAGTTTTCATTCTTCAGTGACCTAAAGCCTAAAACAAACAACCACATCTTGGATTCTTTTTGCTTTATTCTGACTTTGCCTTCCAAGAGGAATGGCTTCATTTAAACTTAACATGATTTTGTAAAAGCCTGTCATTGCAAAAAAAAAAAAAAATATATATATAAATGGGTAAGACAAGAATAATTTAATGTGGATTTGATTATTATAGTGAAAGAGACAAGGCATTCTGATTCTCTTTCCCACTGCAGTGGTTTGGTTGTTTTTTTCAGGGGGAGTGGAGAGGTGATGGTGGGAGAGAAGGTTGAGGCTGGGAAAAGACACCATCTTGCAAATAAGTTCCTACTTTGGAAGGCAGTAAATAACTGCTTCAGATCAGCTTCTGACACAGGAAACTTGAATCTGCTTGTCACTTGAACCGATTGTGTGTGGCGAATAATTTAATTTCAGTCTCTCTGCTTATGCCACTCTAGTAGGAAAAGGTTTGCTAGATGGTGCTTTTACAAAAGGCTGTCTCAAACAAGAACCTTTTATGACCTTACATATAAAGAGCTATGAGTATTTTTCCAATGTTATGCTTACTGGGCTAGAAGAGAAGCAAGGCAACCATAGACTGAAGGGGTATACATATTTCCATTCTGATTGGATATGAGTAACGAAGCTTTGGTTTTCTGATTGAAGAGCTCTGTACTGGCTTTCATAAAAGCTTTTTCCACATCTCTGTCAAAATATGTATCTTCAAGTTTTATATCCCTGTTAAAAAAAGTGCAGAAACAGTTACTAAAATAGCAGAAAGTAAAAACACACCTTTGACGTGTAATGAATTAATATTCTATGAATAAGGAAGACAGAAGCCATTCTCACCTGAAAGCTTCCAGGCCACTGAAAACACCGTTTGCTGTTTCTGGGTTTGGTTCGCTGAGGAAGTCATTCAGCAAGAGCCTAGCCACAGATTTCTGTACCAGTTTGCAGTAGGGAGAATGAAAGATCATGAATCCAAAGTCATTCAAGGTGAAACGTCTGTCTGTCCCCTCTGGAA
>VXAK01009981.1:0-34732 GCA_013399435.1 Arenaria interpres
ACCCAAACTATTCTGCAATTCTGAGATTGAGTTCTAGAGTCAAAGAACAGTCCTTGGTAATATAAATGCAGCCAAGGAGTCTGTGACTTTAGTGCATGAGGTACATGTGCCAACCGCGCTATACTTATACAGTTACTCAAAATATGCTATCTCTGCTTTGTAAAGGAAAGCCATCACATTTTTCAACATTTAGACTCATAGAATCAGTTAGGCTGCAAATGACCCTTAAGATCATTGAGTTATTTATGCTGGTCGAGGGAGCAAGACCATCATGCAAATTCAACCAGGCTTTCTTTATTCTCTTCTTTACAGAACGTTGCTAGCTAAATCCTAATACCAGGGCTCACCCACCCTAAAGAAACTAAAATCTTTTTGGATTTGTGTGGATGGATGGGATTGAGCTGAACAAAAAGTCAGGTTTTGCCCTGCTTTGTGCAAACTGCTTTACCTTTAGGACAAGAACAGGCAGATCTGTCAGCTCCTCCAAGACGCTGCCCTGGTATTCATTCTGAGTGAAGACTGGTGCTTCGTCATTCTTATTGACAACATTGATGATGATAAGAGTGTGGTTTTCCCATTTTCCATCAGAAGCTACAAGCCGGAGCTCATAATGTTGTTCTTGCTCATAATCCAGGGGCTGAGCGATGAAGACAGTTCCAACCTCAGGTTCCACATCAAAAACTCCTTTCGCATTTCCTGATGTGATCTGATACCTTAGTTTGGCATTTGCACCTACAAGAGAAAGCAAACAACCGCTGTCTGTCCACTTTCTGAATGCTCAGTGGACATGTATCCAAGATAAACCTTATTTGCCCAGACTGTTACACTCTGTGTGGGGGATAAAACACAGACACAACCACAGAGTGATCCATGTATGTAATACGAAGGGTTTGTGTATGGTAGATTGGAGGTTAGGTCTGCATTTATATTACAAATGTAATTTGCAGTCACAGACAAGCATCTGTTTATTTATAATGAAGGAATTGTGTGCCTCTAATTTATTGTACATTCATTTGCCAATCATAAAAAAGTAAGATTATTAAAATACTAGAAGCTATTTTTGCTCAACGTTTCTTAAGCCTCCCATTTCAAATGCCAATATTCCTGAACTTTTCTTTTTTTAACCACTGGATGGTGCTAAAATATCACCGTCGTCCTCTATTTTGAGCAAGAATTAATCTCAGAACATTCCACCTGCATACAGTATCAATTGTTTGATTGTTGCAATATTGCAATATATTTAGGAACACGAAAAAAAATAGTAAGATCGGTGCTTCATGTTTACATATTTGAAAAGGAAAAAAAAAAATACATGACAGTGCATTTCATGGCAGAAAGTCATTTCCCAAATTAAATAGGTGAACTGCTAGGAGTAGAAAGAACTTTCAGTGTATTAAGTTGTGAGTCAGCTGTGGATGAGAAGACTAGAGCAACACGGATGGCAAGAAAGTGAACAGGCTGTGCTCAACATCAGTGCTTGAAAGAGCATGGTTGCCTTTGCAGCATGAGTTTAAGCATCGTTAAGGTTTTAAATGGCCTCTTTTCTTCTCCATCATGGATAGAGGCCCAGGCATGACAGCACTGCCATCAAAAGGAATGGTCAGCTCTTGCCTGCTCCCAGCAACATGTCCCTCTGGTGTTTATTTGGGCTCTGCCACCAAGGCACCAGATTGCCTTCTTTTTTCCCCCATGGGTTTGGTTTTCTCCAGCAAGTTGAGCTGGATCAACCCATGAAAGGAGCAAAAAAAGCTGTAGCAGAAGCTAAGACAGGAACCGACTGGTGGTGCTTGCTGCTGGAGATTGGTTCAGCCCATCTGGTCTCACCACACAGTAGGAGAAGTTTCACACCATCACAGCTGATGTAAGTGTGAAACCAAAAAGGTCTGGCTTTCCCTTTTTTCCTGCCTTATTCGTGTCTTCTCCCTGCATTCATTTCTGGCCATGTCATACCACATTTTCTACTGTTTTACAGACTCTTCCACAAGCATATTCAACCCACTAACTCACCAAAAAGCACACAGGTTGGATTTTTCTGCAATACTAATAAGTAAAACTGATTCCCAGGGAGATCTGGAAAGCACGGGAGTCAGTAAAAAGCAAGAAGATGCTCAGGAGTGAGTGGGTTTTTATGTTACCTTTTGTGAAGTTACAGCAGGATTGTGGCTCCAGGTGACTTCATTCTGCCCCAGAGAGTTTGCCAGCTAGCTGAACTTTTGCACTGGGAACCTGAGCACTTAATAAAATAAAATGGTCCCATGTTCCCAGAACTTCTCTCCTCACTTTTACAAATGCTTGAAATGTTTAATCGTCTCCTGAATGCAGAGATTTGTTTGCCCATAGAGGAAGTAACCCAACACACAGTAATACTAAGAGGACTTAAAAAGACATGCAGGGTCCACTCACCCTCATCTTCATCCTCTGCTGTTGCTGTCACAACAGGACTTCCAACGTCCCTGTCCTCGTCTACGCTGACCTCATACACTGACCGAGGAAATGCTGGAGCGTTGTCATTCACATCACTGACAAAAATCCTTACGTAGGCTGTGTCTAAGAAGGAGATATAAGAGGAACATGCAAACTAGAAATGGCAGAGGTGGAATACCTTGTATCATATTCCAGACAGCTCACATACCCCCCAAGGCTAGAAAAGTTAAGAAACCCAATCTCTGATATCTTTTACCCAATATGTAATTCCTTACTAGTTTTACCTGTGTTGGGCTGCCCGTGGACACCAGATCTAGCAGATTCTGAAGAGTCCTGAGACTGAACTTCAATCAAGTAAGAGGCTCTTTTCTCTCGGTCAAAAGATGCAAGGGTGGAAATAATTCCTGTCTCAGGCTCAATGGTGAAGAACTGGCTATCCTCACTAGCGTCTTTCAATATTAAGTAATGAACCTAAAAAGGAAACAGTTAAGAAATATTCGGTTTTCCACACTCATTTGTATGTCCAAGTACTATGATCTCCCCCCCCCTTCTCCAGCAGTTTCCTGGGTCTGTTGGCAAAGTAGCAATACTCTGAGGAAAGATGGCTCATCTGCACATATTTTTTAATAAGTCTTCTGCCCATTTTGATATAAAAAAACCCACCCCAAATTCTCAATCAGAAGAACATCTGTACCAGGGATGTCAAGGCCCGTCAAGCCCAGTATCTAATCTCCAACAGTGGCCAGCAGAAGCAGTTAAGAAAGATAAAGAGTAACAGAAGGACAGAGAATGAAAGGAATGACATCTTCCCTGGTGTCTCCCCAGCATACACACAAAATGAGCACTTTCCTTCATGACTCTGCTTTTTCCTAGGATTGGGTCATTATGACAACGATGGTCAAATATTGGTTTGACCAACCATTTGACCAATGATGGTGAAATGAAACATTTTTTAACTGACCATATTTAAACAGCTGTGTCTAACTGACCGTAATCACTGATGTTCAGTTAAATAGTGAGCTGCAGAGGCAGGAGTTTGGAAACATGTTGTGCAACCACCTCTTATCTTGTCATGGGAGCAGCCCCGAGAATCACACAGCAGTGCTTTGTCACGGCTGCTGGATCAGGATGAGCTGCTGTGATGCAGGATCCCCAGACTGTGAGCAGCATCTTCTCTGCCTGCATCCCATATTATGCACATCAGGCATATGCTAGACAAACGCTTGACAAGTGCTGTAAGAAGTGTTTGTGGCTCATTACCCTGTCATCTGCTGTCTGCGCACACTCACTAATTACAATACAAAAACTTGCCTACTGGGAGGGAAATAATTGGATGTAAGGTCAAACCTCTCCATGTAGGCCAGAATCCAAGTCCGTAGCTAACACCTGAACCACAGATGTGCCAACATCAGCTCCTTCTGGCACAGACACCTCGTAGTTAGAAGACACGAAGAATGGGACATTATCATTGACATCTGCAAAAGGAGGTGATGGGGACCATGGTAAGAATATGTTTGAAGACTTTTTTTTTTTTTGACTGTATTTTTTTCCACAGACATAATCTTGCTTGGAGAAAGAGCTCACAACGTTCATAGTAAGAAGCAATCCTGCTCTGGGTCTTCCCATTTTCATGGCAGGTGTCAGGAGGTGTTTTATAGACATTGAGTAGTTTCTGGGAGACAGTGGCCTAATCTCAGCTAAGGTACTAGCTAACGATTTGACCAGCGATCTTGTAAGAAATCCACAAATGTCAAGACCAGGAGGCCTTTCATCCACAATCTGTAAAGAGCTTGTTATCTACAGCAGTAGTTAATTTCAGCATTTTATTAAGGGCCGATTAACACACGATGCAAATTAAAATTTCAGAGTCTATAGAGCTGACAAAGAACACGTGTAGAACAGTCTTTCCTGGCCTTTGCAGGGCAGTATAGCCAGAGTTACGTTAGGCTGCAGGACCTAATGATTACTTAAGATGCAGTTGCACGTTAGCCTCCCCACGTCTAACTACTGGCTGATGCCCAAAGGAAGCATGCTGATCTTCCCACTCCTGTCATCCTGCTCTAAGCCACGGGGTCCCCCCGTCCCACGAGCTGGATCACGGGGCCCCGTGTTGACAGGGCTCATTGTGTGCTCTGAGAGAGACTAACTTTCTGGAGAGAAGAGGGCTGAGACCTGACACGCTCTGCAGCTGCGGAATGGCCACATCCAACGCATCCAACGTGAGGGATGTGGTGGGATTGTGCAGGTGAAGGAAAGGAAGGGGTGCCCCAGTAGCAGCCGACTACAGTCAGGTGGGATTAGGCACAAGGCAAAGTCATGGTAAGTTTACATCAGTGCTGGTCTTGCCTGTCTTCCTTGTCTGACCCTTCTAGAGACCTAAACTGGAAAAAAATATGTCAAGTGCTTTGAAGGGCCAGTTTCTGACACATTTTCTCCCTAAAAATGCTGTGGAGGACCAGGTGAGCACAAGGGACAGGCAGGAGAACTCTGCCAGCGCTGACTCTGCCAGCGCTGACTTAAACTGCTCTGGAATCACATCCTCCTGCTTCACCCAGGACAAATCTGCCCGCTGTTCCTCTTTATCCGCAAGACAACTAAACTCAGAAATGCTGCGTGGTGCCCTACGTCTTTTTGCACTTTTTACAGTTTAACAGCCACATTTTAAGAAAATAATTTTCCCATGTCGTGGCGCAGTGCCCAAAACGGAGGAGCTGCAATGACAGTTCCTCAGATCCATCTGTCTTTCTGAAGAGCAGAAAAAATTCTTAATACCTCATTCTGCAAAACCTTAAGCACACATTTAGTTTTACTACTGCCACGTGACTCCATTGATTCTGACAAACAACTGTTTGCAGGACCAGTGTCTTAAAATCCCCCTTTTTTTTTTTAAATTGTTGATGTGGGTAACAAATCTCAATTCCTTTCTTTCTTATATGCATAATCATCTATGAAAACTTCTTTTCTAACAGGCTTTTTCTCCCTATTTTGTAGAAGAGAATATGTCTTGTTAAGAAATAAGTTTCAGCAAATTCACTGAGCGAGGTAAGGAAAATGAGACACTATAAAAGACTTCCTTTTCTGTGTGCTTGAGCATAAATAAAGGACAATTCCACATATGAAACTTTCTGGTGGTTATTTCTCTCTTAAAGTTGTTTTAAAATTGTTTAACTTGCTTTTTTCTCCCACTAATACATTCACACGTGTGTAAGCTTTTTTTGTATGAACTACTAAGTTATTGAAAAAGCATTTTTGCTTGTGAGCAAAATGAAGTTTCTGCCATATTCTGATACCAATAAGTGCACTACAGGAAAAACCTTTTGGGACAGGGTCTATAATCTTCAATGAGGCTCAGACCCTGACTTTAAGCCCTCTTATTCTACAAATCTGAAAGGTTTCTGCATTGGTGGACTGTGGAAGACTGGACAATGCTGTGCTGAAGTGAAGCAGGGAAGATGCGCTCCCATTCAATTTACCGCTTAGGTCTCTCATTTCCATGGTGGTGAGCGAGACAAATATTTTTGCTGGAGACTTCACTTATTCATGTTTTCATCTAAATGTCTACATATCAAAAGTAACTCCACTAATGCTTCAAAAAGTAGGTATTAAAGTCAGATTTATAGTTTTATGTGGATCTACAGGAGTAGTGACTTAGAAAAAGATCCTACTATATGGAGGGTTGGATCAAAGTTTTGAAAATTGCACCTATTGTAAGGACCCTTGCATTTTCATTTCTGGAATTTTAATCTCAGTGTTCAATAGAAAATTCTGAATATAACAAAAAACCCTAAACAGATTCCAAACACAAACCCAACCTGTCTGGGCTGTTTCTCTTTTTACAGCACAGAATATTTCCAGTAATGCTCATATCTTTTCAACAGCTTGAGGACATTTACTAGATTTCTCCTCCTATCAAAAGCAAATCTTTCCAGTTACATTTATAAAAGCAGGCACTAGTGTTGCATAAACATTCAGACAGCCCATTTTTGCACTATCACATTTCCACATTTCACAGTTCTACCTAGAAATTGTCTCAAATAGATGTTTTTAATGACTGCACAACTCCCTTTTACATTATAGAAATGTACAAAGCGCTTTTAGGTGGCTCAGCATTTCACGGATGTTACCTTAATTCATGGTGTTGTACTAAAGATAACAAGAATATTGTTCTGAACGAGCTGTTCTAACAGCAGCAAAGCTTACCTGTTACGTTCACACAAACAGTGGTAAAGGAAGCTAAAGGAGTCATTGCTACATTTTGTGCCCGGACTGTCAGGGTGAAAAACTTAGTTGTCTCAAAGTCAAGTGGTTCAGCGACTAGAAGAGAAGCAGATCCATCAGCTCTGTTTGGCTTCAGATAGAAACGAACTGGCATGTTAGTCTCTGGAACTTGACCCTCCTCCAGATTATACGTAACCCTGGGATCACCAAGAGGGGATGTGGCTTTGATGGTCTGAGGAAGAAAAGAGCCACCACAGATGTTCATGAAGCATGGGGTTGCAAGTGTCAAATGTTCAGATTGATGGCTAGAACATACACGCATGTATGTTCTCCAAGAACATACAGCATCTATGACTTGGATAACAGACAAAAGAGAAACAGTTAACAGAGCTGAGTTTCCTTTTACAACATTTAGCTTTGATGCAGGTCTTTAATCAACAGTAAATTTACCTGCCTGTAAATATGCCAAGCAAGAACTGCATCAGTGGCTGAAGGAAATGCCTCCTCTCTCCTCCTTCCAAAACAAAAGCAATCCAAAAGGAGACCTTTTCTCCACTGAGTTGTACATTCTACCAGGCAAGATACAGACAAAACCCAAATTGTTTGCAAGTGCTTGGATATTACAGGCAGAAGGAGGAAGGCAGGAATTACCTGGCAATTTACAGAAGAGACTATCCTTAAAGAATAAGTCTGCACAGGTTAAAAAGGAATTGGTTTGGGTTAGAAGAGCCAAAAGCAAACAGCCATTCCATGTTGTACTGCTAAACTGAGAAAAGCTGTAGGAGAGGTGCAGGCAGGCAGCATGGTCCGCTAAGGACGGAGGAGTGAGGAACCAGCCCTTAGTGGGAACTCTCCAGGCATGGGTTTTGCTTCTCATTCAAAGCCTCTGCCTGCAGGAGCTCACCCCAAGGGCTGTTGGTGTAAGAATTCACTGGGAAAACTGCTGCCAGCTGAAATGCTGGCCTATTCTGCAGCCGGTGCTCCTGACACACGCTAACGGGGTACACAGCTGTGAGGGCTGGTAAGGAAACAGCACAAGGCAGCAAGGCTGCAGAGTGAGCGTCCTTAGCGCGCTCTTAACATGGAGACGGAGCAAGAAGTTGAAATGAAAAGAAGAGGGAGGGAAGAGATTGCACTTTTAACATACCACTATGTTGGTGTCACGAATGGTGTTTTCGGGGATGGTTACCCAGTATCTGCTCTGCTCCCACTGGGGCGGCTGGCTGAGCGCGTTGGTGACAGTTACCGTCAGCTCCACGGTGCTGCTCCTGTTCCCTCCGTCTGTCGCTACAATAGAGCGACTGATGCGGTTTGCCTGCGAGGCAAAGAAGATCGAGGATATTTGCAAGCCATTCTGTACAAATCAAGAGATGGCAGCGGACGCGAGGGGTCAGGGTCTGTGCTGTTGCACGCAGAGCTGCTTCACCTGGGACAGCGGGCGGTTCACGTAGACCCAGCCCGTGCTGGGGTTGATCTGGAAGTACTCCAGCTGGTGCTCCAACATCGAGTACATGACGGCAGCGTTCACACCTTGGTCCTTGTCATGAGCTGCAACACGGAGGAAACTGGTCCCCACTGGAGTGTCTTCGCCGAGGAAGTCTTTGAAAAGACAAAGGTGCTGTCAGCAGGTCCTGCTCTCTGATTTAACAGGCTGTGTGTGATAGAAATACTGCTGCAAAACCTCATAGTCCCCTTGATGGGAGATTAAATGTTTCTGTAATGAGGCAGGTTGCAAAGTATTGTCATGAACAAGGTGCCTACAGCCCTCTCTCAGCTTCCCCTTCCCCTTCCCTGGACACACGGAGTTTTTAAGCGAGCTGCTAGTGAAGCAGGTTTAGTGACTGCGCCGCTGCCGGCACTCGTGCCTCTCCACGGAAGCGCCGGCAAACCCCGCAGCCCCCCGCACACCCTGCTGCTTCAGATCACAGCCCAGGCTGCCGGGCTCAGCTGCTGACAGGAGCAGGTTGGCATCAAAAGCAATTTCGTCCGAATTGGATTAATCCTGAATGCACATGGTGGCGGCAGCGGCACCAGCGGGAGGCAGCGGGTAATCACAAAGGACGAAGCTGCAGGTCATAGTGAAGGCTTCCCCCCAGCAAAACAACAACCCAGTGTTTTGGAGTAGCCGCCCAGGGCAAGGATGCAACAAGCATTTTATACGTGCCCCTTTCCCTCAGGTCTCATTCCTTGTTCCCAGCAATCTGCCTGAAACAGAGACCGTGCCTTTCTGTCCGTAGTCCCAGACAGAGCAGTCCTTCTATGAACCTGCTTCTATGAACATCATCCAAAAGTCTGGTGGCAAAGGGTCGCACCGCTGAAGTACCCACCGCACAGAAAAGTAATTTGTTTTGTCTTCCTAAAGCCTGATTCCTGGCAGGGACACCAACAAAATGATGGGAAATCGTGAGCAGTCATTTCCTACTCCTACTCCTCTCTGTGAGGCATAATTTTATATAAAGCTAACACATCCCTGCTGGCTGCCTCTCTTCCATGCCCCCATCTCTAGCTTCATAGAATTGTCTAGGTTGGAAGGGACCTTTGCTCTGATCTGTCTTTGGTCCTGCTCTTCCCTCCATCCTCAGCCATCCAGCCCCAATTCCTCCTCCAAGTAGCCACGGCTGCTTGCCTGATTGGGTTTTTGAGCCATTTCCATGCACTAAGGCTCCATCAGCCCAGTGTGTTGAAATTGGCAGTGGGAAGGCTGTTGCAGTTCAGTTTAGACAACCCAGTTGCTCTAGTTAATCCCTTCTTCTTCAGAAACTGTTCTATATCTTTCATCTCCTCTGTAGGCGTCTTTGAGGTAGGACAATCAGATTTCCATACTATTTATAAAATGGAGTGGCCATGTTTTCTGTTTTTGGTTTTCTTCCTTAATATCTACAGTCCGTGGCTCCAGGACAGTAATAAAGCCTTAAACCACCACCACTGCTTGCTCCATGAACACGTGAGCATGAAAAGTTTGAGCTTTAATTAGCTTCCCTTGTCCCCCAGGACATTTAATTGGCCTAGGATTCATGTCCCTGGTACGTCAGTAACAGCAAAAGCTGCTCTCAGAAGAGATTTACTGGCACTAAAATAGATCAATGAAAACGGAATTTATTGCTAAGAAACACTGTAAAATACTCCCTTATTTTCTGTGTGTCTGTTAGCATTTATGCCTTTATAGTCAAATCCTGTTAAATTGTATTGTCAGAAAAAATACAAAATTACTTGGAAGGGCCACGCTCTCTCATTTCATGTACTTCTGCTTGCTGCTGGCATAACTCTAACACTCACTATACCATCCCTATTGCATAGAGTCAAGCATTTCTTTAATGTCTGTTTTGCAGACAGATGATAAGAAGCATGGTTTAATTTGGGGATTTGACCAACATCCCAGTGCAGAGGAATAAAGAACCAGCAGTTTCCAGGAAGAATAGAAACCTATGACTAATGGCATTTGATCTTGTTAGAGAAGCAGCTATTTTTAATTCTGTGACGTGCAAACATTGATTACTTATGTATAGATGCTGGAAAAGCGCTATGCATAAAGTGACCTCGTTATCTGCCATTTCCCCATCCCAAAGGGCTGCTTTTGCTACAGGACCTTTGCTGGTTCTCTGTGTTCATGAAGAAAGGAATAAAATCTGCCAATTCCTCAGAAGTGCCGAAGTCACTGTAATTACCAAATGCGACCTCTCGGCCTCACTACATTTGAAAAAAAATAATCCTGGGCAGTTTCACCTGAAGGACATGTTTGAAGGTAGAGCAGAAATGCACAAACATTACGTTTACCTCAAGGACTTCTCTGCTCTGTCCAAATATATTTCTCTCCAGTGAGATCACTCCCACCTGACATCTCAGCGCCAGCTTGGCCAGGTTTGCAGACACCACTGGTAGGAATGCAGAAATGGCTACTCCCAATCTGCACATTTTAACCAATTTGGCAGTTGGAGTTAGTCACTATAAGGCATTGTAAAAGGTGCAACACAATTTTCTTTCTGCCCTTGTGCATAACTCTGAAGTGTGGCTCTATATTTAGACTATTAGACTATTTCCTAACAGGTCATTTCTCCTTGTTAAAATCCTGCCATATAAGCATCAAACCTCTAAAATGCTGGCCTCTGTGATGCTAAAGATGGCTTATTTATGAGCCATCTTCATTTTATTAAGTCACTGGTCACTGCTTGATGTTTCCACAGAACGAGCAGAACATCTCCAACGTGGAGTTGTTGTCACATGCGTCATCAACCATTTTTTGCCATTCTTGCTGAGGCAATTATGCAAGGAAGGGCCTGCCCTAGTCCAGGAACTAGGGAGTATGCTCATCACTTGTGGGTGACACAACTGGGGTCCGAGTGTACTTAAATGTAGAATTCTACTGCAGAAGCATCAAGTAAAATTATTTTAAATACTGAAGAAAAGCACGTCAGGTGGGGATGAAAAAGGGAAAGGCAGCAGGACAAAAGGGAAAAGCTAGCTCAGCAGCACAGTCACAGGAGGCATCAGGGCTCCCAGCCAATTGCAGGCTAGAAGCCAGGGATTTCGGGCTGTTTGACAAGAGATAAATACCACTCCAGCCTATTCGAACAGAGGTGTGGTGGCAAAGAGACACAGATGACAACTGCTCTTCTAGTCAGGGCTACAAAGGTGATTAGGGACCTGGAGCATCTCTCTTATGAGGAGAGGCTGAGGGACTTGGGTCTTTTTAGTCTGGAGAAGAGAAGGCTGAGGGGGGATCTGATCAATGCTTATAAATACTGAAAGGGAGGGTGTCAAGAGGATGGGGCCGGTCTTTTCTCAGTGGTGCCCAGGGATAGGACAAGAGGAAACGGGCACAAACTTGAATATAAGAAGTTCTACATAAACATGAGGANGACTTCTCAGCTAGGAGGTCATGTTGTGTTTTGGGACACTGAAGAAAAATTCAGTGTGCAGGAAAAGTAGACAGGAAAAAGCTGCAAGGGGAATCGGGATCAGGTCTGCCTGATCTGTAGGAGTGAAGGTTGTCAATGTTCGTAAGAGTATTACAATGAATAAAGAGAGCAGTGATCAATTCTGCGTATTTCTACTGACTGGGTTAAGCACTAATTGGCTTAGTTAGCAGCAAAGGAAGACTGGTCACTCAAAAAACTGCCCACCTTTATAAGGAACTACTGAACAGGTTCATGTTGCCATACTGGGACAGGTAGTTAAGAAAGTTAAGAAACACTCACACTGATAGCGACTGTTCTCGAACTTGGGATCGTTGTCATTGACGTCAGCGATGAGGACGGTGACCTGACACACGCCGATCAGCGGTTCCTGTGCCTGGTCGGTAGCAGTGACAGACAGCGTATACTCCCTCTGCTTCTCCCGGTCAAAGCTCTGCGTGGCTGTGATGACTCCTGGGAAGACAGACCCCACAGCCTTGGGACTGAATTTGCAGAAAAGGACCGGCACAAGAGGAAGCTCTGACCACACGCAGCACAACCATCAAGCTTAACTCACACCAACCCTGCAAAGTGTGTCTTGGACAAGACCAACTCCAATTCCACTCTCTCTGCTCTCCCCACATGCTACATACTGCCTGGGGTCAACAGCTTTCTCTCCTGCTGCCCTGAGAAGGAGCTTCACTCTGAGTACCTTGTTATCTCACTCCTCATGGAGCACAGAAGGACTTTCTCCTCCTCACCAAGAGGCCTCTTTTACTCCAGTAACAGTCCAAGTGCAAGGGTCTGAATATTTCATAGACAGCTCATTATTACTCTGAGGAGTCACACCACAGAAGGCACAAGTGATGTGACCAAAGTCACTTCTACTCTGGGAGCTGGAGGCTGCTTTGTTGAACAGATTAAAATAGGGTAGAACCACACAGCTCAGTTAATAAACCAAACAATTTTCTCACAGTATTCAGCTTTTCCTCTCTACTGACCAAGTCCCTCCCCGTCTCAGATCTTTTCTTCTGGTTGGGAGACTTTAAACTGGCCCTTCTGGAGGCCACTTCCAGACCTATGTCTCTACTGTTCTGGGAACCAGGGTTCTGCTGCTCTGTTGCCAGCCCTTCCAGTCTCCTGCACAGTCCTGGACACACACATATCGCATCTTACTGTTTTGACCATAGAAACACCAACAACATTTATAACTACTTCATCTAAAATGCATCAAAACTGTCTGTCACTGCCCTGTTCTGGTACAAGGGTTATGCCTCTATAAGCACTGCACTGGACCTCCTACTGGTGCATGAGATGAGAAAAAGAAAAAGGTTTTGAAGAACTGTCAGGCCACACTGAAGGGAAGAACACACTCAAGCTGTTACAGTCACACTTTCTGCTCTGCATTCTTATAGTTACACTCGATCCAGTAGGAAGATAACTGATGCAGAACAGATTTGTATCTCCTTATTGAACTGAGGTTTGTCTCCCTACTTAATTTGTCATTTAAATCACTATCATCTTAATTTAATTTATGTGCACGGCTATTCACATACTCTGAACTTTTCCCAGTGTTTATTCCGCAAGCTGCTACAGCTAACCCAGCAGTGACACCGTTAAAGCGTCAGCCCACTTGGACACCCACTCGCTGTGGCATTCTCATTGCAATAAACCACCATTTTCATTTTATCCCAGTAGCCGACTGAAAGCCACTGACCTGTGTCTGGGTCAATGGTGAAGCCGAGGGAAGCTCCGTCCCGGTGCATGAGCCCGTACTTCACCTCTCCGTTAACCCCAAGGTCTGCATCGGTGGCCTCTACCTGTAGCACGTACGTGCCTGGAGGCTGGTTCTCCAGAACCCAGGTGCTGTCGCTGTAGTGAGCACACTAGAAACACACCCAACCCTATTTATTACACAAAGACATGTGAATTCGCTGCACAGCGTCAATACTTTTTCCAGCGAGTTCTTCCCAGAACCCAGAAGAAAATCACTTCTATTACTTATACACCCAAAGAAATCAATCTCTAAAGGAGATGATGGAGGAAAAAAAAAAAAAAAGAGAATTAAGACCTCACTCTTTAAGTATGAAGGGGGCTGGCTGTGTGTGCACTTACAGATTCATTCTGCTCTGCAAACGCAGTCCCTTCAGCCTGCTGGCAATCACCAGTAGCCAAGAGGAGTCTATCACCCCAACGATGGATGGGAAAAGAATATCTGCAGGAAGACATCTTACCTCTCTGAAGACAGGCTTGTTGTTATTAATGTCGTTAACTCCTACAATAACCTCAGCAGAGCTGCTGAGAGGGGTGGGTCCCCCCGAGGCGTTGTCATCTATCGCAGTGATGTTCAGTGTGTATTGTGGCCCTTTCAGGCTGGGTGGTGGGTTTCTGCGCAGTTTAATGATACCTACATTTGGAAGCATAAAGTGTCATTTTATTTTACCATATAAACAAACAAAAAAAAAAGTCAAGCAAGCATCACATTTCTCTGCCGCTGTATTGTTGGTTCAGTTTGTATTTCGGTTGCACAGCATAGGAATCAGTTGTCTTAGCACGGTCCTTGGACCAGGATCCCAAGGTTTAGTTGATTTTTGGAGAACGAGCATCATATCAAAAAGCTAATTCTCACTGATACAAAGCATTCCCATTTGCAGATTATATAAATACGGTGCTTCCTTACATTTTTTTGACACATGGGTGAAGCAGAGTCAATAGACATTAGACAGTAAATAACTGAGTTCTAAAACCTCTTCCCTTACCTTTCTGACTATCCAGTTCAAAGTTGCCCTCCTCGTTGCCTCCTGTAATCAGATACAGCAGCCCATCTCCATCGGGGTCCTTTGCCCGAACAGTAGCCACTAAGGTGCTGGGACCAGCATCTTCCGAAAGGAAAGTTCTGTAACTGATGGACATAAGGGAGCAATGGCAGCACATGCAGTACCAGAATAACCACCACCATGCTAACCCTCAGCCAAGGACTATAAACTCATTACAAATGTAATTTTCTTTACGTTTCAGGCATGCAATCATTCAATCTTTAATCAGTTGAAGACAAAACTTTGAGCATCTTTGTTCAGTATAGAGTATGTATTTTAGGATTGTAATCCTGCACTTTTGCCACATATAATTTCCACAGATCTTTTGGAAGATATCAGTATGTACCATACTACATTGCACTGCAAACCAGGATCGCTTTTCTCATCTCCTGAAGATGAGAAAAAGGACTAGTCATCCTAGACATGCCACTAGAGATGCATCTGTCATGCAGCTTTTGTTATGTCCCTTTCTACTAATGGAAAGCATCAGATACTCCAGAGATGAATGTAAAACAGTATTTCATTTTGTAACTGAATGTATTTTTGTTTTATATTTAAAACATGTCTGTACTTTAAACTTATGCAAAAAAAAAAGACAACCAAATTTTATTAATTCAGGAAAGGAAAGAATGCATTTTAAACAAACAGAGTTCTTGTAAAGTTTTCTTGTAATAGAATCTGCTGATGGTAAAATTAAGTTTTAATGTTTGCTATCTACCATCTTAATCTGCCATATATTTATACATGGACCATGAGTTTGAGAACTAGGAGTCAACACAGTCAAAATCATTCCCTATTGAGTTAGGTCTTTCATTCATTCTGTTCTCTCTCTATAAAACTGTTGCTCTCTAAAGTCAATGTACTGGTATCACAATCGGTGTATTTTTTTCATACATCTAGAAATAAAGGGCTGACTTCTACAAAATTAATCCAAATTGCCCCTCGGTTTCACTGGTACTTATAGTTGCACAGAACAAGAAGTAACCATTTAGCCAAGTGTTATTAAGGGTGCGCACATGAGCAGCACCAGTAAAACCCAAAGCAGGCCCTCAAGCTGGCTTACACAGACTGGGAGAAGACAGGAGCCTCGTCATTCACGTTGGCCATTCGAATCCGCACAGATGCCGTCCCTGTCCGAGGGGGATGTCCTTTATCGACAGCTATCACCACAAACTCATACATATGGTTTGCTCGCTCAAAGTTCAGCCTCTGATTAGAATTGATGACCCCGTGACTCGTGATGGAAAAATCAGTGCTCTGGATGAAGTAAGTGATCTCGGAGTTGGAGCCAGAGTCGCAGTCAGTTGCAAGCACTGTTAGAGAACACATTTAACAGAACGGTCATGCTGCAGAAGAGGTTTGGTTATGCTATTTCTTACTAAGTAAACTTCAGATTTTTTTTTATTATTTTTTTTGAGAACGGACGTCATCCAAATATGTTTTATCCATAAAAGCCTTATTTTTGTGGTAAGAGTCTGGGAACTCAGCAGGAGGCTGGGACTGAAAAAGCAAAACAGCTCTTCCCCCGGCTCCAACCCAGCCTGAGTGATCGCAGCGAGGCGAGTTTGCGAGAGAGACGTGGTCCCAACACTACACAACATGCTTTGTACAAATAGCAGTCAACACTGGTAATTACCACACAATCAATATGCATGTTGGTAGAACATTATCAGTCATAAACTGTGTCCTCGTTCTCTCCGGGGATGCCATTCAAATTTAATTAGCTCCCAGCTATGTTACAGCTAAAGTACTTTTTAATTACCTGGCGCTTCAAGGTATAAAGAGTGATTAAACATTCCTCCCCAGCAAGTGTTTATTCAGTACGATCTGTGTCCCATCTGCTCAGAAGCAGCAAATCAGCAGAACAAAGAGCCGGAGCTCACAGTGTAGTATCAAAAGTGATTTTTAAGAGCAAAAGCTCGCTTCTTTAATTACCCTGCCATTTTTCTCGCCAAACAATGAGGCTTCTACTCATACCCACGCTGGTATTAAGCAAACTCTTTATTCTACAAGGAGGATACAGGTGCAGCCATCGTGGTAGCACACAGCTTTTTGGAAGAGGAACAGTGATTGCAGTGCATGGACACCCTGCCAGACAGCTACAGCGTCATCCAAAAATGAGATGAAGAGAAGCAAGGACCCATCGCTATCCATTATTAACTCAAAGGGGTTAATTTGCCTCAAAGAGGAAGAGAAAGATTTCAAACAGCCCAGTGAAATGCTGTGCTATTTAGTTGCGAAAATCTCAACTCCATCTGCCTGTGGAAAGTGACTCATTGGGTTGAAAAAGACTTTTAGGGTTAAACATTTTGTTTAACATCTCTCAAAATCCTGCTTCGAATAAATGTTTGGGTGTGTTACAGACTACAAAGGCAAGGGCTTTAGAGGTAATCCCTCTCTTGCGGTACAGAAAGACGAAATATATTAAAAACTCAAGAAAGATTGACATGGAAGGGAATTAAACCAGTTAAGTGCAGTGGCTAAGTATTGTTTCTTAGAAAGACATGCAAAAAGTGAAAAACATATTTGATTTGAAAAGTTCTAATTTAATCCACAGAGTCATTACAGAGATGTTGTAACCACTCACAAAAATACATTTTACCTGCTTAACAATCATACTTTTTTTTGTCCCCAGATGTTTTCTGACAAATAGGGAACGTGATGCTTACTTTTAAGTGACAAAAACATGCCTTACTTCCCAACAGCAACTGGGAATTCCATTCCCCTTCCATTTCGTTCCATCCTGCAAACTGATCTGCCTTGCAAAGGTATTTTGAGGATCACATAGCAAGCACAGACAGGTCCGTGCTGGCTCTACCCATGCTCTAAGCTAGCTTAGCGCAAGGGGACTCCAGCTCAGAGCCTTGTGTGTTACCACAGTCAGAAACCCCAACTCCAAGCCTTGCTCTGCTGGCACAGTGGTGCAGCAGAAGGAGTACGCTAACCTCTGCCGGGAGCATCCCTCCATGCTTCTCAGATCACAGCTTGCTCGCCTCCAGACATCCTAAAGCACATGCAGGGAGCATAAATCTGCCCATCATGACCATGCAGACAGGCTGACTCAGCCAGCGTAGCGTCACCACTACCAACATGATACCAGCCAGACTTTGAGTGTGCTAAAACAAAAATGGTTGACGACTAAACCCTACGTTTACATCATCCACAGTTTTAACAAATGGCATATATCATGGTGTCTTTTTCACTACCACTGGTAGAAACCCGGTCAGCCACAGAATGGCAAAGGTTGTCTTGAATTTGCATTTCTTTTGGTTTGTGGGACATCCAGAGGTTGCCAACATCCCATGCCTCAAGGAGCTATAGCCAGGGTAAGAGCTGCTTTTTTGGTTGTTTTTTTCCTGAGATGATACTTGCTTTGGCAGTCAGAGTTAATGGCACCACACTCATCCAGGTGACTGCACACGCCACTTCCTTGCGGCCACTACCAACGCTCCTCAGCCCTTCAACACCAAGTGAGCATTCACCCACCCATTCTCACTGACTCTCACTATATTCACACCTCACGTTTTCTTTTTTTAAGAAGGTTCTTTCTCTTGGAAGATACCCCGTATGGCAAGACAACCAAACAGGATGCAACTGTGAACCATACTGCACAGCTTTGCCGTTCTGCTTGGACGTGGGGCGTACTTTCCTTCCCCACAACTGGGTGTTATTTTCATCAGCTTTACAAGCCTCCTGGAGAGAAGAGCATTCATCTTTTTAACAAAATTCACACGCTTAGGAATTTTTAGGAGTTGATCATTCCAATCAACTTATTTCTTCTCGAGAGCCATTAAACCAAAAAAACAAGCCACAGGAAGCTGTGAAGGCCCTTGATAAATGTTTAGAGAAGGCAGACCCTGCAGCCCTGGTATCAGCACGTGGCTACGCAAGGGAAGCTAAGCTTCTCATCACCACTGCGTCCTGCATGCATTCAGCTTCAAATTTGGGAAATTTACATCGTTGTCTTCAAAAGACACATCTCGGACATTTTAATTTTCGCTAAGTCTTGCCTTGGCACTCATCCATTTCTCACACGGTTCACAACCCCCCTGAGGTCTCAGCCCGTGTTCCTGTTATTACCCCAGTACCTGCCCCTACTTCCAGTTTGAATACTGACAGCGAGCCTGTAAGCCTTCTCCCAGTTCTAGGCAGAACACATCTGTGGCATGTATTACATCACAACAGACTATGTCAGACCCCGAGACATCTTTGAAGGCATTTTACTGGCATTTTACACCAGTAAAACAAGTTGAAGAATGGACTTTAAATTCCTTCTCTTTTGGACCCTGCAGACTGAGACAAAAGATGCAGCATCATCCAAGTTCAATCTCAATTTATGCAACAAAGGTATTCTGAGAGTGACCTTGAAGTTTTGGTTGGAATTTGGGGCTTAAAATTATTTCCAACAGCTTTAATCTTTCAACAGGATACTATTCTAGCCTCTAGAAATGTCATCTGTGCACTTAGGGTTTAGGTGCAAGTGATATGTGGCCATCTTAAACACAACAAACTTGGAATGATGACTGGTAAGCCACAATCATAAATGTACAAGTTCCAAGGCTTTCCAAGGGTTTCTCCTTTAGCACTTTGTAAGTCAATTATACAGTGTTAATATCTATTTGATAAAACTAGCTGTCTATTCCAAAAACTGGGTTTTTTTTTCTTAACACATTCAGAAAAGAAAAACTGGTTGCAGTTGCTTCCAGGACACAAAAAGGTGATCAAGCTGAGTTAAAAGACAGCCAAAAGATTTAAAGGAAACAAGTTACGGCAATCCAGGAAGTCACTGCCTGTCAGCTGCCTTAACTGCTCTTGGGATACCCCAGGGTCCCTCCTTGGGCACAACTGCGTAGCCCAGCAGGGTGGTCCTCACCTGAAGACACTCCCAACTCTACTTCCAGGATATCTAAAAGCCACCTACAGACCTCCAGGAGAGCTACCATCCACACCTTACAAAGGCAGTGCCTGCCGCAGAAGAGCTGGCACTTCCTCACAGTGAGAACATGAACGAGTAACACAAACTGGCAGGTCCATGGCAAGACTGAAACAAAAGGTACCAGGATGGTCCTCACCTTGCAGTAGAGACGTGCCAACAGGAATTGTCTCAGGAATGTTGTCTCTGCTGTAAATGGAGTGCTGGAATTCTGGAGAACAGTCATTTTCGTCGGTGATATGGACCACGACCTGAGACAAAAGGACATGCTGAGAGGGGATTTTAGTCTCTACACTTTGGAAAACCTACACTTGGCACCTCGTTCTGGACGCTGCCTGGGCAGTCGTTGGTTTTGCTGCAGTCCCATCCTTACACCTCTGATACTAAACTTTTCCTCACACTACTGTCAGACAGAGAAGTACCGTCTCCTTCAGTTCCAAGCAGAAGGGAGGCAAAGCCAAAGAGAAGTCACAAGAGGCATTTAGCAGAGCCTAGGTCTGAACCCCGGTCAGACCCCAGCCCTCTGCCTGCACCATGAGGCCTCCTCCTTCCTGAGCATCTTCATGAGTTTTCTAGGCTATCCCCATAAACTGGTCCCGCTAACGAGGTAACGAAGATTGCAGAGACAGTGGGTAGGAAGCGAAGCGATCCACGTACCTCGGTCACGCTGCTAAGAGTGCTCTCAACTTCCGTGGCTTTCAGTAAGAGGTGGTAGAGGTGGTGCTCACTCTCGTAGTCCACGGGGTGGGTCAGGCTGAGCTCTCCGCTCTCCTGCCTCACCCTGAAGAGCCCGCTGGGGTTCGTCAGCAGAGTGTACGAAAGAGGCTGGCTCTGGAAAGAAACAGCCTCAACAACTGCTACTCTGTAAAGAATGAGAGAATAACCCTTTGCTTCAAAAACAGCACCACCAAAAGCTGGTTCCCGAGCACCGAGAAGAGGAAGATGAGGATGCTGAAAGGTGAATTGCTCACTTTCTGTCAATGTTGGGCTCAGCGTTGTATTCAAACTGGAAACCTCCGTGCTATAGGAAGCCCACTTACCCTCTCTTCTCTCACCAGACTGATCTCCCGACATAGCAGGTCTGGAATAACAACCCGTTTCACTCCTACCAACAGGAAAACATCTTTTTCTTCCCGTTTGTACTCTTCCAAACACTTGACAGCAGTTACTGGTTTAGCTTCAGTTACAGAGATAACTGAGCTACTCTACTTTTAACTTTCTTTGAAGCTGTGTATTCAGAAAAGTGACTGGTTCAGAGATGGATGGTAAAACCTGCGAAGCACAGGCCCTTTCCAGACCCTGCTGTCCCCCTTGTCAGGACATGAAATGAATGTTTGCCTCCCTACCATGACTTATGCTTTAAAGCTCCATCTCTCACAGCAGTCTCTGGCCAGCATGACAATATACTTTAAGAACATCTCAGTGAAAGCTCCAGGGAAAGAGACAAATTTCCCTCCTCCTCTCATTCAGTCTCTTTTAAGGAGTAAGTGGCACATCTCCCACAATTTTTCCTACTTCATCAGCTTATTTTGAGGTTTCCTACTCCCTAAAGGCCCTATGGCACTGCTCCACCTGCTACTTGGAGCCCTGAAAAGCCCATTCTGCTCTCAAGCAGCTGAGCGGTGACAATAAAACCAGAGCCAGCCCAGCAGCATCTCCCCACTGTGGTTTGGCTCAGCTACTCTTCCCACAACAGCAGAGCCCCTTGGAGGCTTAGCTCTATCTATCTGGACTTCACACAGACGTTGTTATCTCAAGAGTCTGGCAATGACTTGCCTTTCTAAAACACTAAATACAAGTCAAATGGGATACAAACAACTCCAAATTTGGTTAATTAAAAGACAGTATTTTTCAAGCACTCATTTATATCTGAAGTGCTCCAGGAGAGGCATAGCCGGGATTTTGGCTGTTTTAGTTCACAATGCAATGCAGTAAGACTCCAAGAGCAATAAAATAATAATTTCAGTAGAATTCCAGCATCCCAGACTACAACATGTGCCACACTGGAGACAGCAGAAAAGGCATCATTTCTTTTAGAAAACACAATGTTATGTTTATAGTGTAATAGGCAAACACATATGCACAGCCCTGAAAAGAAACAGCACAAAAATTTCACTTCATTGTTCTCTGTGAAGTTCCTCCCAGACTGTGGGGAGGGAGCTCACCTCACAAAGTACAACTTACTTTTCTCCTGGCGGAGTATTTTCAGGGACAGACACACTGTAGGACATGTTGGTGAACTGCGGAGGTCGGGAGCCCGCCAGGATGGAAATGGAGGCGTAGGGGCTTTTGTTGCCGTACCCATCGGTGGCTTCCACAGTAACCACATACTCCTTGTTCCACGTCAAAGGCAAGCCAGTCGTCATGATAATGCCAGTATCCTTATCTACTCGGAATCGCTCTTCGCCACCTACAAGCATACGCACAAATCTGGTCTGAAAAACGCCCCACAGCAGCAACGTTTGCATCTTCACTATTTTAAGGTAAACTATCCTCAAATCATCTACCTATGTCCTTGCATGCGCTTCTTTGCTCCTGCCCAGTTGTGCACCTTGTCTTTCCCTCACACCGTGCTACATTGACCGGTGCAATGTAAAAAAGATGAGAACGGGCGAGATACAGAGCCCTAAGCTAATGGTAAGGCTGCAATCAATTTCAAAATAGAAGTAAAGCAAAGGAAGTGGCAGCAAGAAAGATTAGGATCCACATAACTCTTTTACTTAAAGCACCTTTGACTTGCCGTACCTGCTATATCATTAAGGATTCCCCAAGGGGAAAAAATAAAAAAAACTATCAACAAAACGATAAAATGGGAAATTGTTAAGAAAAATCTCCAACATAACAGATTTTTACCATTTTTTTCAGAATAGACCTACCTGCAACGAGTGTGTAAGTTATCCCAGCACTGGTGTTGTCACTGTGGCTGTAATATGCGACAAGCTGGTAGATGAGAGTGCCTTTTCGGGCGTCTGGATCGACACGTGCCAGGTAGGGGTATGGGTACATGCCCCAGGTCAGAAGTTCCTCTTCTGGGGCAAGGAGTGTCACGTGGCAGAGGTACCAGTCGTTATCTGCAAAAGATGCACAGATTTATAGAAGAGCTTGTTCACAAACTTTAGTCGGGAAAGTTTAAGATCTTATCCATTAGTATCTGTAAACAAGATGAATTGCCCATCGCATTCATCCTGTCGTATGCACCAAAAATTCAGTACAGACACAGACTTTGGCAGCTGGAGGTGCATTAGATGCAGTTAGCAACTAATTAAAAATACTTTCAATAATATCTTTTAATTAGTTAGACATGCATATTAAATACTATATTAGTTACACCACTTGCCATGACACAGTTTTAAGTGTGTACTTACCCAGACTTGGGTGAAATCTGGCCTTTTTATTTTCAACAAATTCAGCCTAAATGCTGCCAGTTTTACCAAATCAGGTTTAGGCCTATTAAAATACTTCTCTTAAAAATCAGTGGAAGTGGTAAGCAATCAAAACTCCATAAAATTCCTCCCGCTCTAACACTAATCTGTTTCATTTTCTCAAACTGCTGGGTATTCAAGGAAAGGCAGAGGTGCCTTCCCCTTCTGCCCCCAGCATCCCATCCGGTTGCATCCTAGGTGTGTGGAACACCGGCTTTGGAATGGAACCGCCCCAGGACAAAGTCTTGGGCTGTGTTATTTTGTGGCTAAGAAGCAAACTCCGATACCTAAAACAATGTGTGCAGGCGATTGCAGCTGCCCAAGGTTGGACTATCAGACATGGAAGAAGCCTGGAAGGACCCACACCACTGAGTGTCTGATGGCTCTGAGGTTGCAGGTCTGTTAAGGGCTACACCACTACCAAAAGAAACACCCACCCAGGTGTATGTATGTCTCAGACAGGAAACCCTTGATCTCTGCCTTCAGGAAGGCCACGTCTCGCATAGGATGGAAGATAACAGCAGCACATGGACAAAACCAGCACCAAAGGCAAGAAGTAGGCTAGAAATTCCAAACAAATTTTAACTGTAGACCTCAGGGATCCAACACCAAATAAAAGGCTACCCACAAATAGAGGCATCTGCTGACACGCAAGACCTGTATTTACAAGCAGCCTTACCCCACAGTAAAAATGCGTGCTGGACAAATTTTACCAGAGGTAATCATTCCCAGGAGGGAAAGGACTTTATTGAAGTTTTGTGGTTTTTTAAAAAGTGTTTAAAATAATTTAAGACATGGTTTCTTTAGCTAGAGGAAATTCCTAGATTATGTGGTTTCTGGTTTTCTAATGTACCAACATGGCATACATTGGAACATTTGTTAAACATATTCCTCTAAATTTTTTCCCTGTATTGCTTGGTGTAACACAAGCCACAACCCTCAGAATGAGCCAGTGGGTGACAAGAGCAGCTGTAGCGGTCAGGATTTTATCCATAGCCAAGAGGGAGAGCTGAGAAATACACATCTTAATTAACCCAGCTAAAGACAGTGTCGTTTTGCTAGGGCCGAGCAACAGAGTGAAAACTTGTAGACACGTGGCATTAAAAAGTATTTTTGTTCATTCGTTGGTCTAATTCAGACAGTTCTAATTTCTGTGGAGATGAATATCTTATCTAGCATTTTTCCTATTTAGCGAAACATAGAGAATGATTTCAAAGAAGTATAATTACACAGCTTATTCCTTAATATTGTCCCATGTAGATGATCCAAGCTGTAAATACCAATCAATAACGAAGACCTAATCCTGCTGTAAGAATTGTAAAAGCCACCACATGCCAAAATGTCAGTCCTAAACTAGGGCTTTATGCTTTAAAAAAGACAGAGAAGGGAATAAATTTCACTGAGTTCAGGACACCATGTTAGGGGAAATATTCATGTTTTTCAAATTAAATTAAATCATCTCCTCGACTTTTACAAAAACTTCGCCTCCCTCCTCTCCAAAATGTATATTTAAGTAGACTCATGGAATCATAGGATCATTTAGGTTGCAAAAGACCCTTAAGATCATTGAGTCCAACCATTAACCTAGAGCCTACTAAGTCCACTGCTAAACCATGTCCCCCAGCACCACATCTACCCATCTCTGAAATACCTCCAGGGATGGTGACTCCACCAGTTCCCTGGGCAGCCTGTTCCAGTGCTTGACAACTCTTTTGGTGAGGAAATTTTTCCTAATATCAAGTATAAAACTTGAGGCCATTTCCTCTTGTCCTGTCACTTGCTACTTAGGAGAAGAGACCAGCTTCCCCCTCACTACAACCTCCTTTCAGGGAGTTGTAGAGAGGATTAAGGTCTCCCTTCAGCCTCCTTTACTCCAGGCTGAACAACCCCAGCTCCCTCAGTGGCTCCTCATAAGACTTGAGCTCCAGACCCCTCACCAGCTTCATTTCCCTTCTCTGGACGTACTCCAACACCTCAATGTTTCTCTTGTCATGAGGGACCCAAAACTGAACACAGCATTTGAGGTGTGGCCTCACCAGTGCCAACTACAGGGGAACGATCACTTCCCTAGTCCTGCTGGCCCCACTATTTGTGATACAGGCCAGGATGCTGGTGGCCTTCTTGGCCACCTGGGCACACTGCTGGCTCATATTCAGCCTTCATTGAACCTTGGTAAAATTCTGACACTTAGCAAAACCTCAGATCCCAGACTCACGCTATGGCTGAGGTTGGCAGGGACCTCTGGAGAACATCTGGTCCAGTCACCCTTATCAAGTAGGTCTACCTAGAGCCGGTTGCTCCGGACTGTGTCCAGATGGCTTTTCAATATCTCCAAGGAGGGAGACTCCATAACCTCCCTGGGTAACCTGTCCCAGTGAACTACAGTTCTGGGGACTGGATTTCTGGAAAGATGTGGACCAGCTGGTTGGTGTCCAGAGAAGAGCAAAGAACACAGCCAGAAATCATGGCCTGTCAAGAAAGGACTTTCAGGAGGCTGGAAGGGACATGCTAACAGTTCTGTAAGATGCTGAAGGACTGACGTATGAAGTCAGTCAGCTGTTCCCTGCCCCACAAAACAAAAAGTAAAAACTTCACAAGGTAAATACTTGTGCTAGGGGTTTGGGGAGGCGTGGGGTGGAGGGAATCCCTCAGCCATTTTTGAGTTATACGGATAATGGAGCACTTGATAGCTGCTGGAGAGGCGAGATCTCACCCGTCAATGAGATCTTTAAGACCTGACTAGACAGATATCTGCCAGCAATCACTGTGTTATAGCAAAGCCTGCCTCTAGGCAGGGGCACGGTACCAGCAAGACTGTTAAATCCTTTCCGTCACACTTCAATCCCCCTGCCCTTCAGCTTGTGCATCTCATTGATTTCTGAAGCTTACATGTTCACATGCCACATTCCCCAGCAGCCTGAGGGAATGTCTGGCATAAACATTCTTTGGACCTTGCCTTTTTCCTTGCTGTTTGCTTAAAGGTAAGAAGTGAGGGATGGAGAAAACGCCACTCCAGAAACAGACAGTACCACACATGGAAGGGAAAACACAGGATGAGGCCAAACCTTGAGGGCTGTGGTACAGCAGTAGGTGGTAATAAACCTCAGATATCAGGTGGAACTTCTTTCTGCAGCTGGGACCTGGCTCACTCCTTCAGCCCCTCAGCATTTATTTCTGCTTTTAACGCGTGAAGGAGCAGAGCTGTTTTCTCTGTAAGTAAACAGAACTTAAACTGAAGCCACCTGCAAGTGTAACGACAAAACAGCCCAGGTTATCTGCATGCGGACATCAGAGCTCTAATTCTGGCAGGGAGTGACTGGAAGTCATGAGGTTGGGGTCTGTCTCTCCTCCCAAGTAGCAATAAGACAAGAGCAAACGGCCTCAAGCTGTGCCAGGGGAGGTTTAGATTGGATATTAGGAAAAATTTCTTCATGGAAAGAGTTGTCCATCATTGGAACAGGCTGCCCAGGGAAGCGGTGGAGTCGCCATCCCTGGAGGTACTTAAAAGCCGTGTAGATGTGGTGCTGAGGGACATGATTTAGTGGTGGACTTGGCGGTGTTAGGTTAAGGGTTGGACTTGATGATCTTATAGGTCTTTTCCAACCTAAATGATTCTATGAAAAAAAAAAAGATTGTTATATAGGTCAGGTCTAAGTTGCAGCAAGTCCCAAACTCTAACAAAAAAAGCAGTGTTGAACAGGCACTGGAGAATAACCAGAGGGCAGTCAAACAGCATGTTTCATCCCTATCATTCAGAAAAAGCTGCTCAGAAGCAGCACTTTGAGCATTCGCTACCTAGGAATACGAACATTTCTGTTCTGGTAACTGTCTCCTCTTTACACACAGGCACCAGGCGTTAGAAACTCAAGGATTTTAAGGTGTTACAGACACATGGCAATCAAATACTACGGAAAATTATTGCATTGACTTGAAACAAGTCAGTGAAACAAAAACAGTCTTGATAAAGTAGGTATTTTTTTCCGGCAATGCATTGGTTTTTCAACTGTCATAACTGCAAAGGCATTAACAGATCAAGCCTCTGAAATCAATAGTGTTTTATTTTGTTCCACCAACACAACCGCAGCGTCCCGTTAAATCAAAACGCAACATCACCCAGTGATGTTACAGCTCACCCATTTTGTCAATATGAATCATCCACTGAAAGGAAGGAAATAATCAGGAAACCGGGCTCTATAGCCTGTGAAACGAGACTTATCAATGGGATAATCCACCCGGCCTCCACACCACGCATTTGAAAAAGAGTCTTGGTATGATCAATCCAGAAGATTAAGGGGCTGGTTTTGCTTGAAATACCAGTACATTCCCAAGGTTTCAGCTCTACCCTTTGTTTATATATAAGAAAGAGATGTTAGGGGTGGCACGAAAGGGATGTCAACCAGCCAAGAGGAACCTAAGTAAAAGGGTCAGGATGTAACAAGTACGAGGATGGGGGAATTCACCACATGGCCATCCATGCAATAAAGAGCTGACAACTTTCTGTCTTTGAGGGCAAAACACACACTTGAGCAGATACACCTACGCCATCCTTGGACAAGAACATGAAAGCAAAGAAAGAACTGGAAAAGGATTTTAAACTACAAGTGGCTATTCTTGCAAGCTTGTATCAATTCCATGTTACTTTAATCATTTATTTTCTTCCCTTAATAGAAGAAGGAAACGCGATAGAAGTAATTTTCTTTTCCCGAGACGAGGATTAGAGCTGCACTGACTGATGTGGGTTTGACGGGACCAACGTCGGGAAGCTGAGAAGTAAAAAATGTGCATAAAAAATGGTACTTTGTGTTTTGCTTTTATCCCCGCTGGCAAAATGAATCATCTGAGTGTAAAAGAGACAGCACAGTATCCGAAGACGTTTCTGAAGTACCCAGCTGGGAATAGGGCATCAAAGCAGGATGACTACACAGCCCCTCATTGTGCTGTCAGGCCACACTGTCACCCCTCAGTGGAAGGACAAGACAACAGGAATTTTGGCCCTCATACCCTCACCAGAAAACCCACACCTGAGAAATGGTTACTATCACAGCTACGGAACTCTCGTTATCTTCAGGACTGAAACACAAGATTAGTTTCAAAGGACCTGTATGTCCTCAATTGCCAGAAAACACCTGACACACTGAATAAGTCAATAACTATCTCAGATATCATACAAACTTATATTTGAGATAGAAAATACCTTGTGTATACATATAAATATAACTTGTTCTAGAAGTCCTACAAACGCTTGTCCTTTAAATTTTCCTTGTAAATGACAATTTACAAGAGTAATTTTTTTAAAGGATGTAATCGGGTACACTGAGGACTACGAGAAGATCAGTGTGTTTGGGTAGAAGCAAAAAAGAAAGAAAGAATAAAAAAGGACTCATTTCCTCAGGCTTAAGTTGCCTTCAGGCTCCAGAACCCCCTGCAGACAGGACAGGTATGGAGGCAGCAGCATGCACAAACCAGGAGGGCAGGCAGCAGCCGCCCCAAAGGACACCACCAACATGGCATGAGGCATTAACACTGCACTTCAACGTGAAGATGGGGGAACCACCACCTATTTCCGAGATCTGTAGCAGAGACCAGACTCTCTGCTTGCCACAAGATACACTTTTTTTTTTTTTTTTTAAACTGGTTTAATGCTACAGTCACCAGGGGTTAGAGCGTTCAGCTCGCACTCCAGTCTCTCAAATGTATGACAGATCTGAGGAGCCTCGGGAAAGATCAAGGGAAGGAAAACAAAGGGGATTTGTGCAGGAAGAGGAACACAAGACTAATCAGAAACCATAATCCTTAGAGTTTAAGGGTACTACACTTCACACCCCCTACCCTACACCAAGTGATTTAAAGATAAGCCAATGACAAGGATGAATACCTCCTTCCCTTAGCCAGCAGCCCCAGCCCCTTGATGAAGCTCCAGCAAGAAGCACAGGGAGACAAAGCCTCCTGCTCCTCCGGGAGAGCAGAGAAAAAGACCCCAGCTGTCATTGTTGACACCTGTGCAAGTCAACAGGGCTAGAAATGGGGTGAAACCATCCAGCTGAGGTATTTAAACCACAGGTGTGATGGCTGAAACACTGAGAAGCAGCTTTTGTGCCGCTCAAAAGCTATAAACAACCAATTTCCCTTACTGTCATCTAATAATATTAGATGAAAAAGTCTCCTTGGGTTTGGTTGGGTTTTTTCTTGGGTTTTTTAGTGTGGGTGGGTTTTGGTGATTTTTGTTTTGTTTTCAAGCACTTTTCACTTTTCTCACTCAGATTTTGTAAGACAACGTCACATAAACCACCTCACAAATCATAAATGCCAGTTCATCAGCCCTTTTCATAACTAGATGCCCTATGGTTGTAAGACACACTGGTGCCTCAGTTCCCAAGCATTATCCTTGACTAATGACGAAGCGTTTTTAAAGTTCAAGCTGGTTTTGAATATTTCAGTCTTTGTTTTGTAGTTATGGTCAGTCACGTGTACTCCATACTACCTGAGGATCAGGCAAGATTGAATCACTGTGTTATGTACTTCATAAACTAACTCTAACGCATCCCTGTCTTCAAAGCACCTGCAACCCAGTCCTCATCCACCGTGCAGCACCTCAAATCCAGCAGCATGTGCACCTTTGGAAAAGGTGGACAGCAGTGTTTAGAGGTGCGTTTGGATTAACCACAGCAGCAGCCTCCAAAGGAGCGGTGTGTGCCGGTTCCTGTGCCGTAAGAAAAGAAAAGGCAGAGCTAATAGCCTACCTTCCAGTTTTCCTTAAATACTAAATTTCTAAACAGATCCTCTTCCCCTTCCACAGACACATCCCTCACCGCTTTGCTACTTCTCTCTCACGAAACAGATGTCTATTCCTTACGTATAGTGCTTGTTTACTCAGGCAAAAGCTCAGACACCACCTCTGATGTAAAGCAAGTGCATCCATCGCCATGTGCACAAGCCACTCCTTGCTCTGCTGTCACCAAATGCTGCTTTTGGGTCCTTCCATCAGCAACGCACAAGACAGGGAAAAGCGTAGAGTGAGAGGAGCAGGACCTCAAGTCCTTTCCATCAGCCTGATTCCGAAACTCAAGCTTTCAAAAGACTTCTCTTAAAACTTTCAGCTTAACTTTGTCTTAAATTTTGGACAGTTTCCAGCAGCGTGCCAACCTCACTGCTCGGGCTAAAACTCCGGTACTGGTGAGTTCCACACTAGCCAGGGTCTGAGGGCTTTCGCGAGGGAACACCAATGCTTGCTGAGAAGCCAGCACCGCTCTCCAGCCAGGACAGCTTTCAGAGGCCATCGGAGACACAGGAACGGCAGCAAGATCAATTCCACTTCAGAGCCCTATATCCAAGCGAGAAAGCCACACGCAAGTCTGCCCAGGGATGCTTACGCGAACAGACTGCCTGCGCAAACGCAGTGTGCGTGAATTTTGGGCTTCCCGTGTGTAACACGGGTGTGAAGAGGCAGGCGCAGGTCAGCCCGCTCCTGCCAATACACAAAAATTAAACCCTGCCGCGGACCTCACGGTGCTCTCGGAGCGTGAGACAAGACCGAGAGCACGCAGGGATATTTCTGGCACGGTGCAGCTTTGATCTGGGTCTAGAACAGATTTTTAAATGCCTTCCTGCTCTTGTAATGCAATGAAAACTCAGAAATATTAAATCATAGGTTGCATAAAAGGGTTTAAGATGTTAACATTCAGAATAAAGGGCTGAATATTCCATTTGGAAGGTCTCCTACTGCTTTTCTCTTTAACTTGTTATGATAAAGGCTTTCTCATCCTATAAATAACTTCTTATCTACCTTACTAAGAATACTTGTAACATAAACTTTACATTTACCTCTTCAGTTTTCAAGTTTTTTGTTGGTTTCTCAGCTATAGACTTTATCTGACATTCTTATCACTAATTTATTGCCTCTGGGTCATAATATATTTTTACATCATTTTTTTTTTTACATTAAGATTCTTCCAAAGATACATACAGACAGGGTAACACAATAACCTTCATCTTGGAGCTTGCTGTTTTGTCTAATGGTCCCTGGCCATTAAAATGATTTCACGGTTTAAGTGAAGCAACCTTTTTCTCTGTCAGCACCTGAATTTGAAGGCACAGCAATGATACCCACAGATGGTTTTAATCAGTCCGATAGCAGGCGAGGAGAAAAACCAAAACCATAGCATATAGTATGACCTCCAAACCCGATTGCCAGGTCAGATTTCTGTTTCTGGAGTCAGATTTATTCTGTTCTAAAAATGTCAGGGAGTGCCAGGAAGCAATGGGCCATTTCTGGCTCCACAAAAAAACCCCCCAAACCCTAAGCTATATCTTGATTTGAAATCATAGCCAGCAACATATATGGATTACTTGCTAGTTTTTACAGAAGCTACATTATGTGGATTGAAAGGTTTTCCCTTCCCAGCAGGCATCCTGGTGGAAGTTTTTTAGGAAGGTGCAAGGGACTCAAACCACGTAATCTTTCCATGTGCAGCCTAGGCTGTATTTTCAGGAATTTCAAGATTTGACAGATGCCTTTTTAAAACGTAGTTTGCTTCTAGTGGGTCATAAGGGTTCAATACTGATCATATTCTACCGTAAGACACTACACCCAAGGAACAGCTTTATGCTGCAGCCTCTTCAGTCAGATTTAAGATCTATCTCCTTGGAATTCAGTTACAGCAGTAAATAGTTGTTATCCCACCTCAAAGAGAACAGGGGATGAGAAATCTATCTCACTTCCAAAACACAAAAATACTGAACAGCCTTGCAACTGTTTTATTCATTTCAGTCACAAACCAACTGCTGCTGTTTACCTACTTTGGTGTCTTGAGGCATCCCACATTTGAAGGGTTGCTAGCCTCAAGCTTACTCTTCTGAGCACTGCAGACATACAGGAGGGGGAGAGATTCGTCTTGCTGTGCTTTTTTTTTTATTTTTTTGAGTCTCTCTTGTTGTTAAAGAAAAATAACCTTTGCAGATTATGGAGTGACTGCTTACCAGGGGTGTTTTCAGTTTGACAGCGCGTGGGCTGTATCTGCGGTGGCACGGAAATCACCCAGTGGGTCTCGCTACTCCAAGCCAACGCAGTGTGAGCTCTACAAGCAAGAGGCAGCCTCTTAAGATTAAAAAAGAACAAAACAGAGCTGAAAGTCTGCTGCTGTCGAAGAACGGGGGTAAGAAATTGTGTTCCTTTCACTTTTTGAAGCATGATAGACAAAGTCCTGAATGTAAAGCTTCTCCACAGCGTGCACCAGTATGTGTCACCAGCCTCGGAAAGGTCAGCTGTGGGTGGAGGAACAGGAAACAGTTGAGTAACTACACATCCCACCCTGTGTAAGTCGGTAACAAGAATGAGAACCTACGTTGGTGCTCGCAGGTGTGCATGAACAGAGGCGGACTTGGAATGGAAAGGGAGTTCCAACCCTTCCCCACCAGCCCCAGCCCTTCCACCCTCTGGGGACATGCCATTCTGACGGTGCGGTCAGCATTTCCAGGTTGTTAAGTGTCCCAAAAGAAAATCTGGATGAGGAAATGGTGGGTTTCTAGCTCATACCTTTGTATAAGAGTCTTGTCTGAACTCCAGGTCCCACAACTAGGCCCATGCAGAGCCCAGAACCGCAAGGCTTTGAGAGACGGAGGCAACCTGCCAGATTCCTAAAGAAGACGCTAAATGCTCCGTGCAGATAAACAAGAGAACTCACAGAAGTTGTGCACTCTTTGTGATGCACGGTCCATGTACCAAGTGTCTATTCAGTGGGAGAAGAAGCGTATTTTCACAGTGCCAGCTACGGTGTCCCCACAGAAGAGAGGGCAGCCCCACACACATCACTGCTATGAGCACTGCTGACCGACAGGTAGGACTCACGAGGTTATTGCACTCTATGCTCAGTTTATTTCAGTGTTTCAACCGTCTGTATGAAAACCTTGTCTTCCTAGGACTACAGTTGCAAGAAAGAATGCTCTGAGTTACTATCTGACCACCTTTTTTATTATTCTTGTTATAAGTGCCCAAAAAGCTTTGCTTTTCTTGAAAAAACAACAAAACCCCAAGGCAGGTGCTTCACTGGAGAAGCAGCACCTGTGAAACGCTGACTTCCATTCATGACTCTTACATAGGAGATGGCAATTAGTAAGGGACCAATAGTTTTGTTTTTCAATTAATGAGAGAATTAAAAGTTTGGCATATGTTCCATAATATTGATTACTATGTGACCCATTGTTAATTATAATTAGTAAGAGGCATGGGGCAAAATGAGGAGCAGACCAAAGTTAATTCTGTTTGGCTTTAGACAGTTCACCAGGCTTCTTCAGACAAATAAAAACCAGGTGCTCAAAGCCTCCCACCCTTTCATCCTCTTCCCGTAAAATAAGGAGTCAGAAAAAGATCCCAAGTTCATCACTGTACAAAGTTATGAATAGTTTTGATTTTCAAAGTAGTTTAAAGGAGTGTCTAAATGACCTTGTCCCACTTGACCATCAAATTCCTTTCTCCCTGAGGCTCATCTCTTGTCAATACATTATCAGTGCATAGAGAGTGGTAAAAACATGTTGTGCAGCACCAGACTGGAGAGGACAACATGATTAATCATTTGTACAACACTGCTCACAAGGTTATTGCCTTCATTATAAACAAGCAAGACAGTCAAGCAACACGTCACCTTTCCAACTCCATCTTAAGCTTGTATGAGAAGTTCTACGTTCAACATTGGGTGATTTGCTTAAAGTTAGTGCCTAGAAACACCGTGCAGCGTTTTTATTACGTTAAATGTTTCTCACTTGCACAAGACAGCCCATTCCTGCAAGAATAAGTTTCTCAGGCAGGCGGCTCTGCTCTGGGAGGCTCCGACTGCGCGCTGTGCACAACAGCAAAGGTCACAGACCCAGCATGCCTCAACACACTTGTTTTCCTCCCAGCTCTATGTTTCCCATTTCCTGAGCATTACGCTGTAAAAACCATTTACAGAAAACTGTAAATATTCCCTCTGTGGTGAAACCGTAAACATCTAAGAGAAAAAAGCAAAACCCAAAACCAAACCCCAAGGAAATGATAACCGGTACCGTTGAGAGACCTGAGCTACGGTTACAAACAGAGTATAAAACTTACTCTGAATAAGATAAAAGTAACCCATGGAGAGGACAGTTCCTGTAGCTGTAACGCACCTCAAGCTTAACGTGGTTTAAGGAATTGAACAAGCCTGGCCGTTCACTTTGCTGTCCTACTAGGAGAAGCGTATACAGCATACAGGCTGTTGATGGGCAGAGGATTTACATACACAAGGGTGTAACGACGTCTCCATTCGGTTCTCTACACCAACTCCTAGGATGCCAAGTTCGGCTCATTTTTGGTTTTTTGCCTGCCCTAAGATGGTTGACATCCGTTTTGCAACCCTGGGCACTGCCCTGCCATTGCTGTAGCTGACCCCCGCAGCGTTTCAGTGGGGCTCGGCGAGCAGCCCCAGAGGGATCTCCAGGCCCAGTGGGCTCCAGCCGCAGGGCTGTAAGCACCTTCTGCCAGGGCAACCTCACCTCTCCCGTCCCAGCTCACGGAGGACCACAGTGACCAGAAGGGGCTCTCTGGTAACCCCCCGAGCTGTGTGTTGTGAAGGGCTCCCCCCTTTAACTGCTTGTTACCCCCCGAGCAGAGCCCTCGGGTCCTACAGAAGTCCACCTGCTGTGACAGCAATTCCTTCCCAACACATCATCAACCAAAAGAACCCCACCGCTATCCACAGGTTTCATCTGTCCCTTCAAAGGCGGAAGCTTCTCTCGGTACCGGAGAAGAGCCAGCACATCCCCACGCCACCAAACCCACCTTGGGGAGGGGCAGCGGGGGGGGCAGCTCCCACAGCCGCCCTCAGCTCCCCACACCCCATGGAGGGCGGCATCCCCCCGCCGCCCCATCTCATGGGGGACAAGCTCCCGGCTCAACGCTCCCCCCCCTTCCCTCGGGGCGACCCTCCATCCCCACCGAGGCCGTTTGGCGGCCGTCCCGTCCCACCCGGGGCATCGCCACGGGGGTGGGGACGCCCTCCCCATCCATCCATCCCT
>VXAK01009982.1:0-11655 GCA_013399435.1 Arenaria interpres
GGGTGGATGTGATGTGGTGGCGTATCTTGTGGGGGTTTTTTTGTTTGTTTGGATTTTTTGTTTTTGTTTTGGGTGGGGTTTTTTTGTTTGTTTTTGTTGATGTTGTTTGGTTTTTGTTGTTTTGGTTTGGTTTGTTTTTTTTAAGGTTGGACTCGATGATCTCAGAGGTCCCTTGGTGATTCTGTGATTCCCATGGTGATTCTGTGATTCTATTTTGAGATGTTAGGGAAGATCCTAACTCATTTGATATATACCTTTATTCTGTATCTGTATCCCAGTGTACAGAAGGGCCACAGCTTTTACTTTTTTCTTGTGATTTCTCCTATGGTAGTGTGCCATTCTGTATTGGCTGTATTATATTTGGAGGTAAAACATACAAAAAAAAGGATTACCATACCAGTCAACTGAAAAACTTGGCAGAGCACATATTGCTATAGATAACAGGAGCAGGAGTGGCAGGTCCTGGAGAAAGAAAATCCAGCATGAGCCAGGTGGTACTCTGCAGTTTACCCAGTTTGATTAATTTTAAATTGTTTAAACAACAAGTGTGTCCTTGAAGAAAAAGGTTCTGAAAAATTCACATTAGTGGAACTTCCATTGATGTATTTTCAGTCGCTTGACCCTGGCTGGATGCCAGGTGCCCACCAAAGCTTTTGCATCACTCCCCTTCCTCAACTGCACAGAAGAAAGAAAATACAAAGAAAGGTTAATGGGTAGAGATAAGGTGCAGGGGAAAGGGGAATGGAGGTTGTGATCAGTTCCTCACACGTTCCTCACACGTTGTTTCTGCTCCAGTGCAGGCTCTCCAGAGGGTCATAGCCTCCTTCAGATATCCTGCTACAGTGTGAAGTCCTCCGTGGGCTGGAAGGTGGATATCTGCTCTGCCATGGACCCATGTGGGCTGCAGGGGGACAGCCTGCCTCACCATGGTCTTCACCATGGGCTGGGGGGGAATCTGTGCTCTGGTGCCTAGAACACCTCCTCCCCCTCCTTTGTCACTGACCTTGGTGTCTGCAGAGTTGTTGCTGTCACGTATTCTCACTCCTCTCTTCAGCTGCAGTTGTCCTATTTCCCCTCCTGCCCTCACCTTCTTAAATATGTTATCACAGAGGTGCTTCCACCGTCACTGATGGGCTTGGCCTTGGCCAGTGGCAGGTCTGTCTTGGAATGGGCTGGCATTGGCTCTATTGAACTTGGGGGAAGCTTCAAGCAGCTTCTCACAGAAGATCCCCTTTACCTCCTCACCACCAAAACCATGGCACGCAAACCCATTACAGTACTAACTGGCAGGCTGGTTTCCTGATTTACAGAGAAAAGAAACTGAAGCAAGGAAAGGATCCAAGTATGGATTTGGAAGGAACTTGCTGCTAGGTATAATCCAGGCCACTGAATCAAATGGAAAGGAGTCATCTCACATGATTCAGAACTCTTTGAATAATCTTTTCATTTACCCTTTTTTTTTTTAAATAAGAGCTGTAATTTTAATTTTCTCAGTAAATGAAATGAGGGATATTAAAATTAAACTATTAATAGTTAAGTAATGATTTATATTTTCCTTAATTGTAAAAAAAAAAATTATTTTCTCCTGTACTGTCTAATTTATGGAATTCAATTTAAAAAGAGGCTTCACTACTGAGGAAAAAAGCAAGAATAAAAATTCCCAACAACCAACCAAAAAGCCCAAACAAATGACCCCTATAGTTCTCACTTAAAGACTGGAATGCATTATGATTTACTAACTCTGTGTCACCAAACAGCTGAAACCAAACTCCTTAAACAGCTCTGTTCTTTAGCCTCCTCTGCCCAGTGGCCTTACAGTAGTAGTACCCTACTTTTGTAAGATTTAACTTCCCTGAGGATGAAGTGGACATCAGTTCTTCAAACAACTACGTAATTCCTCAGTTAAACAATGTTAAGGAAGTACTCACATGTTACAAAACAAACACGTACACAGAATAACAATGTCATCTACACCCACTTCATCCTACCACTGCAGTCTTTGTGAAACATGGAGACTTCTGTGAGTAATGTGGAGAATATATTTGCTTCCTTTGGGTAAACTGGCTGTTTTTCACTCTATCTCCTCTCTGAGATTTGGAGGTGGAGTCTGGACAGAATGACTGATTGGTGAAAATTAGTGCCTAATGTTGAGGATGTATATATATTATTTTTTTTTAATGTGTCTGTTTTCTGTCTTCTGTTTGAAAGTCCACAGCCCAGGTTTGCCAATGTATTTCTCTGCTTTTTGGAAGTCTGACACTAATTATGATGATGAAGGTCTGATTAATAAAATGGCAGTTAATTAAACTTATGTGACGTTGTAAAATATGTAATTTTAAGGCTGCAAAAGTTTCTTATCACAGTAGTCTTTTGTGAAAAGCATTGATGGACTAATAAAATTTGTAGTTATGATCTGAGAATATCTCTGTTGGTAGAAGAAGAAACTTTTTTAATTAGGAGAAAAGTTGATTAATCTGGCCAATGCCTAAGTGGCATTGCTATTTAATAACTGTTCTCATTTTGCTAAGATCTATATTGTAGAAGTTTCTGGTGGGAGAAACAGAACGAAAAACTGCTTTATTTCTGACTCACTTATTTAAATAAGTTATAGCCTTCGTAATTAGTTATATCTCTTATTGTCTTGCTCTTGCAGGTGGCAAAATCTGCAATACCTAGAAATACTAACACTGAAATTAACATAAAACACTAGCTTGTAGAGTTTCACATTACAATCCCATGTGTAAGTTGCTGGTGTGTGCAAAACATGGGAAATCAGCAAGGAAACATTCTGCAAGGAAACATTCTACAAGGAAATGTCTAAAAATCTGTATGTTTATTCCATTGTGATTCTTCAATGGATTGTGGATTCTTCAATTCTTCAGAGGAGTTCATTTAAAAGTACAACAGGTAGAATCCCACGTTAGGACAAATTCTATGTATAACTAACTTGTACAGCTAGCCGGAGAACTTAGAAGAACATTTTCTCATACCAACTTTTCCTATTTGGGATTAGTGTTAATAACCATGTAGTAGCTTTTGGCTTATGACAGTACAAGTAGAAAAAGTATATTTTGAATGGAAACAGAGATAGTAGCAGCTCAGTGTCACCCCAGGTGCAAACTGTTGCTGATCAGAACAGTTCACAGCTGCATCCCTTTAACATTATCTGAACTGCAAGAACTCCAAAATCAAAATATAGTGAATAGCAACAGCTGTGCTTTATTACTGAGCCAGATTTCCCCAGAGTTTTAGTAGTGAAAACAAATTATTTTTAGTGGTATGTTATAACCTAATTAGTTTAGCACTCTCAAAGTGGGCTTTTGTGAATACCTCTCTGATTATTTTTTTTTCCCTATATAAGACATCATGCAGTGTAACAGTGTCCTCCCAAGACTGATGTTCCTTCCCCTCTGTTGAAATCTTCAGAATTCTGGTCAGTTTGTCCTTGCAGAAAGCCAGGTAGGATTAAAACCTTTCTGTCTACTTGAGCAAATGTACTGATGTTTTTTCCTTTGCTAAATAGTCCTACAAGAAATCTTGAAAAATTGAAGAGAGAGAAAAAATCTACCAAATAAAGGGAAAATAGAGTATTTTTATGTGACATGTCAGCCACTGATTGTTATGACTATTTCCTACTTCCCCCCACCGCAAATTTTCAATTGTTAGGGGAGGAAGCAATTGAAGCATAAAGTACTTGTGAGAGACAGGTAGTATCTGAAAACCTTGGCTAAATCCAGTGATAACTTACAAATAGAAGCATTTAAAGTATGTTTACTGTTCTGACAGCTGATCTTCCAGTCTCTGATAAATAGTTTCTCACTTAAGTGAAAATAAACAGAATATATGATATTGATTTTACTATAGCTCGTTGAAAGGTCTGTGGTGTAGGTAGTATGGTGGAATTGTGATATGAAAAAGTGACTACTGGGTAAGAATGTGCTTTGATACTTCTGTCTTCTCAGTTTTCTCCTTATCTCTGCTTCATGGGAATAAGTAATTCCTTAGAAATATGTTGTTTCTAAACATGTTGTTTCTGTTTCTGGCTGGAATTAGAAATAGTGTGGCCGGAAGAAGTAGGGAGGTCATTGTCCCCCTGTACTCAGCACTGGTGAGGCCACATCTCGAGTATTGTGTCCAGTTCTGGGCACCTCAATACAAGAGAGATATCAAGGTACTGGAGCAGGTGCAGAGGAGAGCAACGAAGCTGGTGAAGGGCTGGAGAACAAATCGTACGAAGAGCGATTGAAGGAGCTGGGACTGTTTAGTATGAGGAAGAGGAGGCTGAGGGGAGACCTCATAACTCTCTACAACTACTTGAAAGGACACTGTAGAGAGGTTGGTGCTGGTCTCTTCTCCCAGGTAATTAGTGATAGAACAAGAGGGAATGGCTTCAAGCTACAACAGGGTAGGTTCAAACTGAACATTAGGAAAGAGTTTTTCACAGAAAGAGCAGTCAGGCATTGGAATAGGCTGCCCAGGGAGATGGTTGAGTCACCATCTCTGGATGTGTTTAAGGGACGTTTAGATGTGGTGTTGGGGGATATGGTGTAGGGGAGAACTTTGTAGAGTAGGGTAGATGGTTGGACTCGATGATCCCAAGGGTCTTTTCCAACCTAAATGATTCTATGATTCTATCTAATTTTGCAATCAGGGGAAAAAATGAGGATCATCTTTGCTCTTAGTTATATATATGTTCAACTTAAATAATTTCTTGATGTCCATAGAGCTTCTTGTGTATGTTAATTTAGTCATCAGCATAAATATTTACATGTTCAATCTTGAATTTCTATGACACTTGAACACCTCATTAGGAAACGTTTCAAAAAACTGCATTTCAGAGCTGCCTTTAGTAGCTTAACATAATATAGATGAGGATGCATGCCCTGGCATGATTTCAGAGTTTTGACTAGTACAAGGTTAGTCATATACATACAGGTGTATGCCTACCCTGGTTAAGTGCTCTGAGGAACTACAGGAAATGAAGAATAGGTAGTTACTTACTGTTCTTTTCTGTCACTAGCAGTAATTTGTTTTCTTCTTAAATGTATATTGCAAGGACAGAGCAGAGTAATAATCTAGAAATGGGCAGTTAACTTAACTGACATGCTTTATAGCAACTGTTGAATAAATCAACAAAAGTTGTGCTACAACTTCATTTGCTTTTGTTTCCTGATAGAAAATGTATAGCTATGGGTGAAATTTCTAAATTAAATTACTTTCCTAGTAGTATTTCCCTGTTGACAGCAGCAGTGAGTCTCCTTGTATAAACAGATTTCTGGTGGCTGCCAAAGACTACCTGAATCACATTGTCTTCTTCAGCTCAGTGCAGATGGTATTCTAGTTCTAAAACAATTAGTGGTTTATAGATCCTGATTAATTAGATCTAATTTTTAGGTAGTGTCGGACCTCTTGTTATTGAAGATGTGATGGAGCTGTGGTAGCTGAGAGAAATCATATAATCACAGAATCATAGAATCGTTTATGTTGGAAAAGACCTTCAAGATCATCGAGTCCAACCATGAACCTAGTAGTACCAAGTCCACCACTAAACCATGTCCCTCAGCAGCACATCTACACATCTTTTAAATACCTCCAGATGTGGTGACCCAACCACTTCCCTGTGCAGCCTGTTCCAATGTTTGGTAGCCCTTTCTGTAGAGAAATTTTTCCTAATATCCAATCTAAACCTCCCCTGGCACAACTTGAGGCCATTTCTTCTTGTCTAGTACTTGTTGCTTGGGAGAAGAGACCAACACCCATCTTACTACAACCTCCTTTCAAGTAATTGTAGAGAGCAATAAGGTCTCCCTTGAGAGTCCTTTTCTCCAGGCTAAACAACTTTTATTCCCTCAGCCAATGCTCATAAGATTCGTGCTCTAGATCTTTCACAAGCTTTGTGGCTCTTTGGATGTACTCTAGCACTTCAGTGTCTTTCTTGTAGTGAGGGGCCCAAAACTGAACACAGTATTTGAGGTGTGGCCTCACCAGTGCTGAGTACAGGGGCACTAACAGTTCCCTAGTTCTGATGGACTCTTTCTGACACAAGAAGTGGAAATTTATATTAAAAGAGAATGTCAGAACAAAGGACCATGTATGTTGACAGGAAAAAGGAGAAAAAGATGACAAATTGTTCATCATAGTGTATGTTGCCACATGATGCTTGACCCCTAGAATAGTTCCTTGTTATTGTTTTTATTGACCCTGCTATATATTCTGTTCCCATCTTCAAGCAGAAGTTTGAGTCAGATCCCAAATGAAATATATGCAGGTACTGGTGTAATTACAGTGTCACAGGTGTTACCTTCTGAGTCACTAAAGATAGCTTCTGTTAAAGGCACACAGGTGGGAACTTCTAAAATAATTATAGACATAGTAACTAGTGTTTATATGTCCTTCTGACCCCTGTGTACTTCTGGTACTGTTCTTTTTCTCCAGTCTTACTTCTCATCCAGCAACCTTCATTGATGTTTGGGGTTGCAACAAGTTCCACACAGGTGCCCCTGGGTATCCAAGAAAAGTCTTTTCAGTCTCCAATGAAGTCTGGGTGTGTATCTATTCACTGCTCTCCTCAGGATCTCCTGATCTCTTCTTGCTACATGCATCTCTTCTCATTCTCTTTTTTTCCCCACTTCCTTTTGTGTTACGGAAACATCCCCAAACTAATTATTTCCCGTTGGTCTGTGTGAGTACCAAGGGTATGGTAAGCTGTTGATCTGAGGAACATATTGTGCAATGCATTGTACACAGCGAAGACCTAAAACAGATACTATCCATCTGAATAGTTTGTATTTACAGTGTGTTCATTTCGTATGCAGAAAGAAAATTCTTCTTTTTTAATTGGGCAAAATATTCTACATATAAAAGCAATAAAAAAAGAGAATGACATTAAGATTAAAGTTATTTACTTATTTATTTGCATTCTGACTAGAAAGGTATAGCACTTAATAATAGAACACCACTGAAATATTGTTGCTTAAAAATCTATTAGAAAAAGTTAAAATTTAAGGATTTTTAAAAGGTGTTGCTAATATTCTTTCTAACTCACTTTTCTCCTCTCTTTTAAGCCTGCTTCATAATTACATCTAATGGTTTATACTTAAGTAAAGGATCAGATTGAAGTGTTGTTTTACTACTATTATGAATGACATTATTCTTATATTCAGAAGTGGGTTTGATGTCACAATATGTGCGTGTGTGGGAAAGCACCAATTTATGTTTTTCTCAAATGCTGCAAAAATTTAGCAAAGCAGATTACTCATTAAAAAAGATTGTATAGGCCTCAGTAATCTCAGCAAATGCTGGAAGTACCAAAATTATATGAATTCTTACCATCATGGTACACACAGTTGTCATCTGCAACTTGAAAGGGTGGATGAAACCTTTCTTTCTTCTTCCCTCTATTGGTTTTGGACTTGCTGAGAGCACAGAAGAAATAACTGGGTTAAGTGGTTCCTTTTTACTCTAAAAGTACATTCTTTCCTCGAGTACATAATTAATTAGAACTATTTAACTATCTAATGAATTAGCCACAGTCAAGATCTCTCTCCTGAAAGGTCATATAGTAGTGAAATTATTTTCTGAATCCGGAAATTTTGGGAGACATTTATTTGAATTAACTTTTTTATACCAGTTCTCAGAGCTGTCATAAGTATCTTCAGTGCAGCTAACAACATAGTAGAACAAAGGATTTTAAAAGCACTTCTATGCTTTTGCATAGATGATTAAGGTCTGTGTGGATTCTGCACAACATGAAATAGTCTTAAAGTAACTCCAAATGTGTTAATTAGCAGTATTTTCAAAAAGATTTATATATTAGGTGAGAACACGGTCTTTCAGAAATGCTTTGACCTTGCTGTACAGCCCCAAAACAAGCCTGATGAGATACAAAGAGTAGAAGAATACCACATCCATCAGTCAGATTCCTGTTTTCTTACTCTATAATTATTTTTTACTTTTAAATCATGTAGTCCTAACATTGCAAATGCTAAGTTTAGTTAATGCACTGGTAGAACTTCAGTGATGACGAATGTGCAGGAAATGTATTTGTCCAAAATGGCAAAATGTTTTTTGAATATTCTTCATAGCAAGCAAATATCTAAAGTACTTTCAAAAATAATGTGTTTTTTGGATTATTTTACTGAAAACCTTATACTGCCTATGTAAATCTCTTTGATTATTATTTGTAAAGAAAAAAAACAGTAATGAATGCAATCAGCCAAGTCACAAACAATATAGTAATATAATTATTGTAAAAATAAACTTGCATTTTTTCATACCATGAATACTGAATTCAACTCACATTCGAGTTAGTTACTTTTTTCCTTTTTTTTTCTTCTTTTACCATAAAAAACTCTTATTTTCTTAGAGCAAGAAATAAATACCAACCTACAATAAATAGGTTCTAATTGCTGTTATCAGATGGAATACAGTTTGTATCATGGCTGAAATATACTGTACAATCCTCTTTTGAGTCATATTAAAATGTAGCATATGGACTGACAAAAAAAAAATTGGTTATATGGAACTCGGTGTCAGCTGAAAACCTATTCCATTTTTTCCTCTTTGCAAAAACCAGTTCTAAATGTAATGATCTACATGTATGTGTTAATACTGGAAAGTCAAAATATTTTGTGGATTAAGTTACAGCCCAAAATACCTGTTCCATGGTATTTTTTTCCCTAGAAATTTTACTGAGTGATTGAAAGTAGGACTAAAATTTTACTAAAAGGAAAAGGAAGGATACAAAAAATATTCTCAATGGTTGATAAAACCCAGTGTAAATTCTGTTGTCTACTTTGTTTCATGTTGAAATGAATGACCTAACAATTAATTGTTGATTAACAAGAGTATTCGATTTTCACTTCTGTTCTTTTGCATAGGTGATTAAGTTCTGTTAATTCTAAGGTACCACTCCAGTGTAATTTCTCCTTCTGCTGAAAAGTTTGTGAGCTGTGAGAGGTGTTTTCAAATGAAAATTATCTTGTTACAAAAATTTTAATATGCAGTTATTTTTAAGGAAGAACGTGGAGTGGAGAAAGGGTCTATAGACAAATTTATCTCTGTGATTACACATGATCCACTTAGATGCATTTGAACCTGAGAAAGAAAATTAATAGGCTATTTAATCTCAAATACTTATTGTAGTTCTTTACTGCCCAAAGCAGTCATTTGCAAAGCATTCAAGTGCATGAATGTATGCTTGTATCTACCTATAAAAACTGTTTGGTCTAAAGTTATGCATTTCTATTTATTTTGGGGACATAGTCTCACGGTATTACCTGGAAGCTGTTATTAAGTGAATAGATTTAGTTAAAAAATCTGATGTGGGTTGGAAAATTATTAGCAGCTTTAATGACATTGATACATCAGACACATTAGCACTCAGGTGAAAGAAGTAGAAGAGTTCTCCCACACAAAGCATGCTATATTAACTGTAACGAAATGGGGGGAAAAAAGTTGCTTTAAAATAATAATAATCTAAACTATTAAATGCATCAAGAATAAAATTTCTCCACTTGTTCTGTCTTATTGCATTGTATGAAATGTTCCAGAATAATGAAAGCTAATACAATGACTATAATCACATACATAACTTCATTGAAATGTATGGTAAATACAGTATATTTATCCTTAAATATTTAAAACAGACTATCATAAGACCAAAATATATCAGTAAGAACTCGTCTTTCTTTTTTTTTTTTTTAAATACTGATAACAAGGTACTCGAGAGCTGAAAAAGAAGGATAATTTCTTTTTTGGTTTAAAAGGAGATTGTCAAACGTCTTCAGATAAGGTTGCTTAATGTTAGTTGCTTCTGTCCATGCACTCTGTGCAGGCCTTCAAAATTATACTAGAAATTGTCCATGTGGAGACTCAAGGAATAAGGCACAGAAAAGGAAGGTGCCTGAAAGAGATGAAGGAAAAGAAAATGCATGAAAAATGAATAGAGAGAGTTAGCTGTGCTGCTGTTGCCATTTGTCCACAGGAAAATAAAGCAGCTGCCTGTAGGACACAGAAGATGTATTTTGAAAGGACATGACCTAACACTGAACTTTTATTTGACTTTGCTTCCTGTACTGCTGATGGGTGCAAGTGTTGCATATGGTTCAGAAAGGTGAAAGCTGTTTATCTGAAGACCAAGCAATAGTTAGACCTCAGGGCAGATGTACTTTGGAGAATGTGCAAAAGCTCTCTGAGTAGCAGCAGATCATTAAGCCTATACTGCTAGGTTGGACCTTTGCTTGCTGGGGTCTGAGAACGCCCTATGGAAGAGTTCGGAAGAGACCATAGTCTCTGGCACTGCTTCAGGATCCACGTCCTGGACCTTCCAAAAAATCCTTGAAAGAGTATATAGATACCGGGAAGACTTTTACTCAGTTGTCACCAACAGCCTTACAGGCAACAACAAGCATAGGTTAGGATGATGTGCCTTTAGTTAGAAAGCAAAGCTATCAGCTGAGACTGTTTTGGTTACAGAAATGCTTCTTTCTTTTGCCCTCGCTTTCCAAGCATCATGAAGTCATGCAGCTTGTTGGGCACTAAAGGTGTCTAGCTGTAGCATATTCTTGATGATGAGACTTTCCCAGTCTCTGCATAACTGTGAGTACCATGGAGTACAGGGAGCCCATGGTCCTCAAGAAGTGTGAAGAGGCACTTTATTTTCCAGTTTCAGCAACTAGCTTGCAGATGAGATCAGCTGTGGGTGGTATTCCTCAAGAAGGGACAATGACAATGATATGTCTCATTTACCAGCATTCCATCATATCCAGGTGAACAGGATGTCCCTGAGATATCATTTAATTCATCACTACAAAATGGGCATATGGAAAAACTTTTGCACCAGGAGGAATTCCAGGGCAAATTTTTGCTAACTACTGTGAAGATAGCACTGGTGCTCTGCTGAACTCATATAAGACACAAGTTGAACCATTTCTTGATCTAGGTCAGTAGAACATGGGAAGGAACAGACCACAGTAAATGTGAGATGAATTCTTGATCAAGTGAGATAAGTTTGTTTCCTCATGTTCCTTCTTCCACTTTTTAATTAGAAGCTGAATTCATCTTCCCAGTATAGCTGCTCCAATGGTTACTAAAGCTGATCTGCAAGATGCTGATGAAGGTGCTGTGCACTTCTAAAGGGAAGCTGCTGTCACAGTGTTTACAGTTATTTGCTTAAAAAAAATATCAATTGTTTAAAAGCATTATTTAAAATATCTAATCAATGAATCTGTTATTTTTTGAGGGGACATGGAAATAAGAGAGAAGACATGCATGGTAGTGATGATGAAGTCTTTAAAAATCTGCAGAAGTACAAATAAAATTTGTGTGTAAGGAATTAGTTGCTTTTTAAATATACAGCCAATTTATTTGTGAAAGAACCAATTTTGTTTTCAGCAGTCAGAAGGAAACTGCCATATTAATTTATTTCATAGTAGAAACAACACGGGGAGACTAAAATAAGCTTTGCTCTATGCTGCATTTAAATGAGTATATGTGCATGTTTCATTGGAGTATGTTTGCATTTTGTTGTTCTGCTCTCATGTTCCCTCATTCTTTAGAGACTATTCCATTAAAGTTAAATTTGATACTTAAAAACGTGATTTTGGGGGGCAAACAATATGTAGTCAAACTGACAGCTTTCAAAACGTCTTTTCT
>VXAK01009985.1:11380-25768 GCA_013399435.1 Arenaria interpres
AGGGCAGAAAATGCTAAAATTTGTAAAAAAATTCGAAAATCGCCGCCTTAAAAAAAAACGGATTAAATGAGAATAATCAAAATAAAACGGGGCTAAAGAAGAAAAAGGGTTAAATATTTGGCTGAAAAAATTTCAAGCTGCCCTTTCGAAAATAGATTAAGTGAGAATAATCAGAGTCAAACGAGAATGAAGAAAAAAAAGGTTAAATTTTTCGCTTAAAAATTTAAAATTGCCCTTTTTAAAACACCTTAAATGAGAAAAATCAGAAAAAAGCAAGAATAAGTAAGAAAATAAAAATTTTTCAATTAAAACTATAAAACCGCCCTTTTAAAAATATCCTAAGTGAGATTAATCAGAATAAAACAAGAATGAAAGAAAAAAAGGGTGAAATTTTTCGCTTAAAAAATTTAAAATGGCCCTTTTCAAAACAGCATAAATGAGAAAAATCTGAATAAAACGAGAATAAGAGGCAAGAAAAGAAAATCCGCTTTTTTTAACTTAAAACTATAAAATTGCCCTTTTAAAGTGAGCTTAAATAAGAATAATCAGAATGAGAAGAAATGAGAATAAAAAAAAAAATCTAAGTTTTTTTGCTTAGAAATATAAAATTACCTTTTTTTAATAGCTTACATTAAAATGAGAAAGAAGAAAAAAGAATTAAATTTTTTTGCTGAAAAGTATGAAATTAACTCTTTTTTTTTTGAGAGTTTAAATGAGAATAATCAGAATAAAATGAAAATAAAAGCGGGTGCAGCTGCAGCCCAGGAGCTGCTTGAGCCACCGGGGACACTTTGCTAAAGCACTAAACTAAAAGGAAAAACAAAATGAAATTAAAAAAAAATCCTAATTTTTACATTTCTAATAAGTTAATTTATTAAAGATACATTTTAAAGATTAAATATAATGATGTTTTTAATTAAAAATGTTACAATTTAAATAGAACATAAAAAATTAAAAATGGAAAAAGGTAACAATTAAATGCAAGGAAAGTTAAAAATTTTGATGCAATAAAACTAAAATTTCGAAACGAAAATTCCTAAGTAAATTTTCAAGTAAATCAGGTTCAATAAAATAACAAATACAGACATTTCAAAGTTAAATACGATTAAATACAATCAGAGTTTTTAAATGAAGGGAAAATATTTAAAAGAAAAAGATGCAGAATTTGAAATTAAAATAGTAAAATATTCGAAATTAAAATAGTAAAATATTCGAAATTAAAATAGTAAAATATTCGAAATTAAAATAGTAAAATATTCGAAATTAAAATAGTAAAATATTCGAAATTAAAATTTAGAAATCAAAATTTTAAAAATAGTTTAAAACTGACTTAAAAATAGTTTAAAAATGACTTAAAATCCTCTTTTTCATGGGAGAAGGGGATCGATCGCCTCAATCCCTTCCCTCATCCTTTTTCCTTCCCCTTCTCCAGACGGAGCCTGGGAACCCCGTGGCTGAAATAAGGCGAAAAATGGGATTTTTGAGGCAAAAAAAACCCGAAAAAGGTTACCTTGAGGTTTCCTCTTCTTCCGCAAACAGGAAGTGACGTATCTCTCCAGCTCCCGCAGGGTGGAGGGTTTCAAGGTCTCGAAATCGATCTCGATCTCGTCGGGGTTGGAGTTTTTGAGGGAGGGCTCTCGCGATTGGATGATGTGGACGACGCGACCCAGCTTCTCCCCGGGCAGTTTGTTGATGTCCAGGCTGAGCTGCCGTTTCTCCTCGTAGGACATGGGTTTGCATTTCTCCTCCTCCTCCGACTCGTAGGCGGGAGGGGGTTTGCTGTTCTTCACGGCCACCGCCTCCTTCTTACTAATTAACAACAATTAAAACAACAACAACAACAACAACAAGTTATTAATGAATCGGGACGAAAAGCAGCCGGTTGGGTCCAACATCTTCAAGGTCGTCAGCGAAATTTTAATTTCCTGGAGAACCTGAGCGTGAAGCTCCACCACGAGGCTGGGACGTGGAAAGATGAGGTCAACCTGCCCTGAGACAAGAAGGTCGACCTCAACGTGCCATTAGAGACCCAAGGTTGACCTCAACCCACTGTAGGACACCCAAGGTTGACCTCAACTCGCTGCAGGACACCCAAGGTTGACCTCAACTCGCTGCAGACACCCAAGGTTGACCTCAACCCACTGTAGGACACCCAAGGTTGACCTCAACCCGCTGCAGGACACCCAAGGTTGACCTCAACTCGCTGCAGACACCCAAGGTTGACCTCAACCCACTGTAGGACACCCAAGGTTGACCTCAACCCGCTGCAGACACCCAAGGTTGACCTCAACCCGCTCTTACAGCAAGAAGGTTGAGCTCAACCTGCTATAGGACATCCAAAGTTGACCTCAAGCAGCTGTAGGACACCCAAGGTTGACCTCATCCCGCTGTAGGACACCCAAGGTAGAGCTGAACCCACTCTTACAACAAGAAGGTTGAGCTGAACCTGCTGTAGGACACCCAAGGTTGACCTCAACCTGCTGTAGGACACCCAAGGATGAGGTCAACCTGCTGCAGACACCCAAGGTTGACCTCAACCCACTGTAGNTCCCCCCACCCCGCTGCAGACACCCAAGGTTGACCTCAACCCACTGCAGGACACTCAAGGTGGAGCTCAACCCGCTCTTATGGCAAGAAGGTTGAGCTGAACCTGCTGTAGACAGCCAAGGTTGAGCTTCAACCCGCTGTAGGACACTCAAGGTTGACCTCAACCCTTTGTTAAGAAAAGAAGGTTGAGCTCAACTGGCTCCTAAGACAAGAAGGTTGAGGTTAACCTACTGTAGAAAACCCAAGGTTGACCATAACCAGCTGTAGGACACCCAAAGTTGAGCTGAACCACATCTAGGACACCCAAGGTTGACCTCAACCAACTGTAGACACTCAAGGTGGAGCTCAACCCACTCTTATGGCAAGAAGGTTGAGCTCCACCTGCTGTAGACACCCAAGGTTGAGGTCAAGCTGCTGCAGACACCCAAGGTTGACCTCAACCAGCTCTTAAGACAAGAAGGTTGAGCTCGTGATTTCCTTATCTCTTAATTTCACCTCGTTACAGCGAAATCTGCCAATTAACTCCTTTTGGCCTCAGGTTCAATCCCGAGGTTCCGCCTCCCCTTCCCGAGGGCAGTAAATTCAGGGCTCCCGGCATCTTTCCTCCGAAAATTAGAACCTACAGCTTCCAAAAAAAAGGGAAAAGGAGGAAAAATGAGAGAATTTGATGTTTGAGAGTCAACAACGTGACTCTTCGGGATTTTTTTTTTCCCTTTTTCCCCGTAATCAGGGACCCCGAAGGACCCCGGAGCCTGGAGAGGGGAGGGGCTGGCAGGGGGTCAGCCCTGGGTGTCGCTCATCAATAATTAAGTTAATTAGTGAAGAGAAACAACAAATGGAAGTAACGCGGAAGGGGGACAGGGCTGACCTGGAGGCGCTGCTGTTGCTGTTGCTCTTCTTGGCCTTCTTGGGTGGTGGCTCCTTGGCTTTGCTCTTCTTGGCCTCTTCCAGCTCCTCCTTCTTTTTGTGCTTCTCCTTCTTCTTCTCCTTCTTGTCCTTCTCCTTCTTCTTTGGTTTGTTCTGCTGGGGCTGGGACAGGGCCGCCAACTGCTCGTGCACTGCCTTCAGCTGGGAGACACCAACGTCAAGGTCATTTAACCCAGAACCACCTCCTTTTCCGTAATAATTAACGTTTTTCCTCTACTTCCCAACCCTTTTTTTATCTTCTCCTATTAATTACGTGGGTTCTTTCAGCTCCTCATCTCACCCAAATTTCTGGACATTCAATTATTGACCACTGGGAGAAGATGGAAACAACCTCTTGAGGGTTCTTTCTCCACCAGCCTGAAGAAACCACCCAATTCCTTCGTGGTTCCCTTGAAAACCATCCATTTTGGGACTGATGGTCACCATCAGCCAACCAGAACATCTAGGGCTTTGAGCAAAGACCCCGGGGCCACCGAGGTCAAGAAGAAGGCCAGGTTGGACAACCCCCAAGGCCATGGTGGTACCTGTTCCTGGAGCTCCGCTAATCGCTGAGCTCGCTCTTCCTCGGAGTCATCCGAGGAGCTGTCGCTGTCGGAGGAGCTGTCGCTGCTGCTGTCACTGGATGAAGGTGGAGCCACCTTGGTGGGAGGTGGCACCACCACGGGAGAAGAAGCCGGAATCACAGGTTCTTCGGGTTCATCCGGCATCTTGGCGAAGCGCATCTCGAACACGTCCTGGAAACACAAAGCCGGGGGGGGGGGGGGGGGAAATAACGTGAGGTTGGGCAAAATGGGATGCGACAAACGTGATCGGGATCTCCAGGATGGTCCCTACGGCCTCGTGGTCTCCACCCAAGGACTCAACACCGCGATGGTGTAGACAAGAGGATTTCCTCAAAGCCCCAAGTTCTCTTGGAATTCTGACCATCTCCAAGATGGTTTAGGGGGAAAAAATCAGTGGGGAAGAAGGACAAGAGTCATTTAAAAGCTGCATCATCCAGGTTCTTGAGATCTTCTATGATGGGTTGGTGGTTCCATTCCTGTCTTCTCTTCACCAAACCTGGATTTTCCCAACCCACGCTCCATGAAAACCACCTCGATTCAACCCAAACCCTCGCCCAAGGACCTTTCCCGGCATCCCAAAGAGCGACAGGTTGGAGGTGGTTGAATTCCAGATTTCCCGACGACAGGAAAGTCCATTTTTCTCCTCAAAACCCGACACGAAAATCCATTTTCATTTAAAGGAGGCAGGTAAGGTGGGACCTCCTGGTTTGGAGGCCGGTTGCATTTCTCGGTGCCTTCTCGTTGAAAGGACAAGTTTTGAGTGTGGTTTTTTTTCCAGTTTCCCAGAAGATGGAGTCCCACTTGCACCCAAAAAGAGACTTTTTCTTCCCAAGGTGCCACCTCGTGAAGGGCCGAAGTTCTCGAAGACAAAAAAATGCCACTTTTTTTGGCGTCTCATACTGGGTGAGACTCAAAATGGGGTGGATTCCCCTCCTTTTAGGTCTTTGGGGACTTATTTCTGAGCTCAGCGACTCCTTTGGGAGCCTGGAAGGAGCTCCCAGAAGACGACCTAAGGGATGGTGGGGAGAAGGACCATCGGTGTCCACCTCTTCAACGTCGAGTCGCAACAGAAGAAGAGAGAATTCCTCCTTCCTGCCCCAAAATTTTGACTTTCAGCCTCCGATTCCTATTTATTTTGGATATTCCAGCGAATCAACCACTTTTTCCTTCCCGGAGGTTCCCAGCTCTTCCAGTTGAGGCTCATCCTTGGGATTTTAAGGACATTTTGGGCTCTTCCTGTTGGATTTTTTTCCCCTTTTTCTTCTCAAAACTCCAGCCGACGGAGCGTATTTCTTCATATTTCTCCGTCCTCAACCTCCTCCTGCCCTTTTTCCTGGTGTTTTTCCAGCTTTTCCGGGCGCTGAAGATGATGTTTCGCTGCTTCCACCTGCCGGCAAAAGCCGTTTCATCCTATTTACACGCTTGGGCTCCTGGGGCTCCTGTTTGGGGGGAAATGGGAGCGGAATTTGGGAACTCCTCCAGGGAATTGGCATTTAATTGCTGCTGAATCACCGCGCTTAACGAGCGTTTACGACCTAATTAGTGGGTTTTTTTCCATCAACCAGAAAGGCCGGTCCTTGATTAACGCCAGCGGCGAAGGCCGTACCATTGCTTGGATTTCACGTTTAAGAGTCAGAAATCTTCCTGGTGTTTTTTTTTTTTTTTATACCTACTTAGTCTCTTAATTAACAGCAAAATTAATTTAAAGTTCTTTTTGTGTGGAGTTAAAAAGAAATCCACGGATTCGGAAGCATCTGGGTTATGAAAAGGCGAAGGATCCCCAGGAATCCACCCAGGAAGGGAGGGAAGAGAAAATCCTGAGAGTGGATAAGGAGCTAATAAAGCCTTTATTTCTTATTTTTATTTAATTGCTGAAGTTATTTTCTTCAGTTATTGACTATTTATTTAATTATTGACTATTTATTTGATTATTTTCATCTATTTCTAAGTAACTCCTGAGGGATTCTCGCCGCCGATGGTTTGTCCATCACCGGTTCCAGGAGAAATAAAACCCCCAACCTCAGCCAGGAGCTGGCATTGACCCCGAAAATCCCCAAAATGATGACAAAATGGTAAGAAAAAAGCGGAAAAACGGGTTATTTGGGTGGTGGAGCTTTCCAGGCCAAGGGATAACGAGGGATAATGAGGCATCTCCTTGAGCAAGAGGCTGATGAGATTTTTTTTTTACGGGATCTCAAGTCCTGGCTTCGTTCCCAAACTTCAGCAACGCTCCAGAAACCTCCTTTTTTTTTGGTTTTTTTCCCCCTAATTTTTATTCCTTAAATCCATTTTCTCAGCAGAGGAAAAGCCAAGGGAGAAGCGACGTCCCCGGGGAGCAGGATCCAGCCGGTGTTTCGGTCCCCGGCTCCATCCATCCCCACAATGGGGAGGCCAAAATATTGAAAATATTGAAAACACCCACTTTTGGTGGGATTTTTACAGTCAAAACCCCCCTTTTTTAACTCTTTTTGTCCAAAATCCAGTTTTTCCCAGCAGTTGCTCCGTGCGGGGTTCGTGTTCCTGAGCTCATCCAAGGGCTTGATGGGAGTGAAATCCCAATTTCTTGGTCCAGACCTGGCGATTCCTGTCATCGAGGATGTTCCTCCAGAAAAAAAACAGGTGGGAAAAAACCCCCCAAAAAAGGAAAAATCTCGAGTTTCCATCAAAATATTTGGTCGTTGGCAGCCCCCGAGAGGATTTACTGGAATTTCACATCGGATTTGTTCCGGTGCTGGTTGGAAAACACCCCGAGATGTCGTTTGAAGAGGCTGCGACGATCCTCGTTAGAGCAAATAAAGAAAAAAGAGCGGCCAAAAGGCGAGAATTGTGTTTTTCAGGTTTTTCTTCCCAGAAAATCCAGAGAAAAATACGAGTAAAATGATGGATTTGAGAAAATTCATGCTAAAAATAAGCCCAAACTCGTATTTCTTCGGTGAAAATTTGTGTCAAATTAAAGCAGCCCTAACCTGAGCTGGGTTTTTATAAACAAAATAAATAAATAATAAAAAAAATATGTGTATATATATATAAAAAATACAAAATATAAAGGGCAGTGGCAGCTTCACATCTGCATGGAAGCGAAACATCTGGCAGCTTCCTCAGAAGCTGGGATTTCCCCCCAATTTAATAGCTTTTCCCCCAAGTTAACAGCTCTTCTCCCATAATTTAATATATTTCCCCCCAATTTAATAGATTTCCCCCATAATTTAATAGCCTGTTCCCAAATCAAATGGCTCTTCTCCCATTTTTAATAGCTTCCCTCCCCAATTTAACAGCTTCCTCCCCAATTTAATAGCTTCCCCCCCATTTTTAATACCTTTCCCCTCCAATTTAATAGCTTTTCCCTCATAATTTAATACTTTTTCCCCCAATTTAATAGCTTTTGCCTCCATTTAACAGACTCAACCCCACATTTATGAGTTTTTTCCCCATTTTTAATACCTTGTCCCCCAATTTAATGGCTTTTCTCCCATTTTTAACACCTCCCCCCCCCCAATTTTATAATTTTTCCCTCAATTTAATACCTTTCCCCTCCAATTTAACCACTTTCCCCCTAATTTTATATACCTTTTTGCCCAATTTAATGGTTTTTCCCCAACTTTCTCCCTTTTGGGAGCAGGAAACGTCCCCGTAAGAAGGAGGGGAAAAAAAAGTCATTAAAATCAAGCAGTTCCCATCGCTTATTTTTCTCTGTGGGCATTTTGGGGCAGAAAAGCAACATTTTACGGTTGCGTTTTTCCTCATTCCTCCCTCAAAAAAATGAGGAGGACAGAAAAAAAGAGGCGATTAAACACAATAGAAGAGTTTAAAGAGGCAAACGGCGCCGAGTCGGCCTCGTTCCAACGGCAAAAAGGATGGGGTTTTGACCGTTATCGATGTTTTTGGGCTTATTTTGAGATTTTTTGGGTTTTTTTGTTGTTGGAGAAGACCCCGGCGCGTCCTCACCTGCAGTTTCCGGGCCATGGCCACCACCTCGTGGTCGGCTGGGTTGTACTTGTAGCAGTTGGAGAACATCAACCGGACATCGGCAGCGAATTCCTGAGCGTCCCGGTATTCCCGGGTCTCCAGTTTGGACTGAAAAAAGAAACAAAAAGAGGGGAAAAAGGTAAAAAAAACCCACCAAAAGAAGTCTCTGCTGTGAATCAAAATCCATCAAATCCGTGGGTTTGATGGAGTAAATCCAGCCCCAAAGCGGACACGGGTTTCAGCTCTTCCTGAGCTGGAATGACTTGTTTTNGGGTTTTTATAAACAAAATAAATAAATAATAAAAAAAATATGTGTATATATATATAAAAAATACAAAATATAAAGGGCAGTGGCAGCTTCACATCTGCATGGAAGCGAAACATCTGGCAGCTTCCTCAGAAGCTCCACTTTCCCCCTAATTTTATATACCTTTTTGCCCAATTTAATGGTTTTTCCCCAACTTTCTCCCTTTTGGGAGCAGGAAACGTCCCCGTAAGAAGGAGGGGAAAAAAAAGTCATTAAAATCAAGCAGTTCCCATCGCTTATTTTTCTCTGTGGGCATTTTGGGGCAGAAAAGCAACATTTTACGGTTGCGTTTTTCCTCATTCCTCCCTCAAAAAAATGAGGAGGACAGAAAAAAAGAGGCGATTAAACACAATAGAAGAGTTTAAAGAGGCAAACGGCGCCGAGTCGGCCTCGTTCCAACGGCAAAAAGGATGGGGTTTTGACCGTTATCGATGTTTTTGGGCTTATTTTGAGATTTTTTGGGTTTTTTTGTTGTTGGAGAAGACCCCGGCGCGTCCTCACCTGCAGTTTCCGGGCCATGGCCACCACCTCGTGGTCGGCTGGGTTGTACTTGTAGCAGTTGGAGAACATCAACCGGACATCGGCAGCGAATTCCTGAGCGTCCCGGTATTCCCGGGTCTCCAGTTTGGACTGAAAAAAGAAACAAAAAGAGGGGAAAAAGGTAAAAAAAACCCACCAAAAGAAGTCTCTGCTGTGAATCAAAATCCATCAAATCCGTGGGTTTGATGGAGTAAATCCAGCCCCAAAGCGGACACGGGTTTCAGCTCTTCCTGAGCTGGAATGACTTGTTTTGGGCAAAAGCATGACAATTTTGGTCAAAGGAAGGATCATGGATGGTTTATAGAAAAATAATGACTAGTTTTGGGCAGAAGAATGATCAATTTTGGTCAAAAGAACAAGTAATTTTGGTCAAAGGAAGGATTGTGGACGGTTTATGAAAAAAATAACGACTAATTTTCATTAAAAAAATGATCAATTTTGGTCGACTGAAGGATTGTGGAAGGTTCCTAAAAAAAATAAGGAACGATTCTGGTCAAAAGAAGGATCAGTTTTGGTCCAAAGAACAACTCATTTTGGTCAAAGGAAGGATTGTGGATGGATTTTAAAAAATAACGACTAGTTTTGGTCAAAGGAACGATCAATTTTGGTCAAAGGAAGGATTGTGGATGGATTTTAAAAAATAACGACTAGTTTTGGTCAAAGGAACGATCAATTTTGGTCAAAGGAAGGATTGTAGATAGTTTATCAAAAGTTAAAAACTACTTTTGGTCCAAAGAACAACTAATTTTGGTCAAATTGAAGGATCATGGATGGTTTATAGAAAAATAACAACTGGTTTTGTTCAAAAGAATGATCAATTTTAGTCAAAAGAACAACTCATTTTGGTCAAAGGAAAGATTATGCATGGTATATGAAAAAAAACCCAACTAATTTTCATCAAAAAAAAGATCAGTTTTGGTCAATTGAAGGATTGTGGAAGGTTCCTAAAAAAATAACGACTGATTTTGGTCAAAAGAAGGATCGGTTTTGGTCCAAAGAACAACTAATTTTGGTCAAATTGAAGGATCATGGATGGTTTATAGAAAAATAACGACTGGTTTTGGGCAAAAGAACGACCAATTTTGGTGATTAAAGTCACAAGTGAAGCTGAACTCCGAAATAATGAATTAATGCTCGATAACCAAAAAGTCAAAAGTTCAAAATTAACAAATTCAGGTTTTCCACCTAAAAGGTTCCATTTCTAAATCCTGAATGAACATTTCCAGGGATGATTTTGGAGTCGTTTTTTTTAAAATTAAACCTGAATTAACGTTTCGAGGGGAAAGGGGGATGAATTTATTCTTTAAAATGAAGGAATTGTGAAGCAGAAGGAACTTTCTGTACTTAAAGAAAGGCCCATTTAGATGGAAAACGCGGGGTTTTCTATGAAAAAGGACTGAAAAGGAGGTTGGTTTAAAGCCAAACCCCTCATTCCCATCTTTGACGGTCTCTGGGGCCACCTCCTGGCCGGAAAAAAAATGGGAAGATTTCTCCAATAAAGGGAAATTTTCTATAAAATCACCCCCCGTGCGAGTGTTTCTTGGTTGTTTTAACGGAAAAAAACCCCACAATTAATGATTTGTAATAACATCATTTCAAGACCATTGCTCGTTAGGTCATTAATAACTGACAGATACTAATTATCGGTCTTGAGCAACCAGTTGGGGACTGGTTTTTCCCTCCAGGAGGATGGTTTTTAGGGTTTAGTCTTCACTTTAAATGGTCAAGAAAAACACGGATGTTGGGTTTTTTCCCAAATATCACAATTCCGACGAGAGGAGAAGAAACCGAACCTACGGCCGGTGCTCGTTAGGTCATTAAAAACTGCCCGTTATTAATTCTTGCCCTTGAGCAACCAGTTGGGGACTGGTTTTTCCCTCCAGGAGGATGGTTTTTAGAGTTTAATCTTCAAACGGTGAAGAAAAATGCCGGATATTTGGGTTTTTTCCCAAATATCACGATTCCGGTGAGAGAAGAAGACACGAGATCGACCCCACCGCAAACCCCCGGCCCAAATGAATCCGTCCGACATTTGAGGACGCCTCGTGGGGGGTGAAAAAATCACCTTTTTTTGGGTCTCTTACCCCGCTCCTCGACCTCCTCCCCTCCCCAGGACCGGTGCTTACTTTGATGGTGCTCAGATCCATGGGGTGTTTAATGATATCGCAATAATCGTGCAGTCCCAGCGCCTCCACGTCCACGGGTTTGTAGAAGGGCCAGGCGTAGGCGGCGTGTTTCTTGGCGAACATCTCCTTGATGATCCCCCCGCAGTATTTCAACTGCTCCGAGATTTTGCTGCTTTTTTCTACCGCGTGTTGTTGAGAATCCGGAACGTCCTTCTTGGGAGGTTTCACCGGGCGACTGCTTTCCCGACGGGGACCCAGTTTGGTGGCTTTGGGTTCCACGGGTAACGAGGAGGATTCGTGGATTGGGTCGATGGTGGTCGGCGTCGTGGTGTCCGCTTTCCTCTTCACCCCTTTTTTTGTCTAAAAGCGAGCAAAATCAATCAAGATTAACTCATTATATTGTATTTTGGAGTCGGTGTTTCTTGTAGCGTTGACTTGGGTTCGCTCTCGCTAGGGTCGTCACCACGGGTTCATCATCACTGGTGATGACCCTACGAGAAGGACATCAGACGCCCTTCCGTAAATATTCCGGTAATTTTGAGCTGTAGGAAGCTCTACAGGGAAAAACATGGATTATTTCTACTCAACCACCAAAAATCAAAGGGAGGAGTCACTTCAGCAAGTCAAGAAATTCTTCCCAACTCACGTAAAACTGAAGAAAAGGTGGTTTTAAGAGCATTTAAGAGGTTTCCACACAACTTGGGTGGAATTCCCCATGCCCAACATTAACCGGTGTCAGGGATGGTCACCGTGGGCTCCTCAAGTTGCTCAAACTGATTTTTTTGACCCAACTGTGACCCGTTTTGCCTTAAAATGAGCCTCCGGCGGCAAAGCGAAGAGCAACCCCTTGACCAACCGTGGCATGGAAGTAATTAAAGCCGTTGGGGTTGAGATAATTAAGAAAAGAACTCACCTTGACGGGTTGGGCGGGCGTGGGGATGACGGGAGGGTGAGGTTGGATGGGTTGGGGGGCNCCATCGTCATGACGGGGGTCTGGACGATGAGGTCGGGGGTGACGGAAGGGAAGGAATGAGCCGTTTGGGCCGACTGGAGGGTCTGCGGCGGAACCGGCGTCTGGGCCGGGGAGGAGGCTTGGGGGGCGTTGGGGACCGTGGAGGAGCCCGGTTTGGACGTCACTGCCAAGAGAAGAAAGAAAGAAAGAAAGAAAGAAAAAGGTCATTTCTCCCTTCAAATGTCCTTATTTTAATGGAAAAAAACCCCAATTAATCGTTTGTAATAACATCCTTTAAAGACCATCATTCGTTAGTTAATTGAGTACCTCCCAGCTCCTCCTCATGAGCGACCAGTTTTCCTCCAGGAGGATGGTTTTTAGGGTTTCACCTTCACCTTAAACGGTGAAGAAACTGGGTTTTATGAGTTTTATCTTCACCTCAAAGGGTGAAGAGACTCAGGACTCGGCCCCCGTCCAACCTTGGCCTTGAACCCCTCCTCCAGGGATGGGGCAGCCACAGCCTCTCTGGGCAACCTGGGCCAAGCTCTCACCACCCTCAGAGTCCCAACGCTCCCCGCCGCCCGTTGTGTCACCGATGGCATCGCCAACGGTGTCACCAACGCTTTTCTAACCCCCAANACTGTTTCACCAACGCTTTTCTAACCCCCAATTAACAACCCCCCCCCGCCCCGATTTAGGCGGGATGAACCCGGCCTCGTTACCTGCTTCCTTCCTGGCGCGTCCCCTCCCTTTCGTTTGGGCGATGACGATTTCCGTTTCCTCCTGGGTCATCTCGGAGATTTTCTGCAGGAAAAGCTTCTCTAGAGCTTCCGCCATTAAGACTATGTCATCCCCTGGCTGGAGGGAAACCAGAAACCACCCATCAGGCAAAATATAGATGAATTTTATATCAAAATATACCTAAAATTTCTCTCTGGGAGGATTCCCAGAGAGAAGACATTTCCCGCCCCCCCTCGTTAGCAATGCTGAAGAGCTCAGAAGGGCTTCCAAGGCCTTTTTTTTTCCCCAAAAAGGAGGTTTTTTGAGGAGGAAGTTGATCCTTGGGAGAGTTTTCTTGTTGGGAAGGAGAGAACGGCACTGAACGGTGCTTCCAGACCCGGAGGAGATCGTTCTGAAGGAGCCAAAACTGCTGCAACGGCCACGGAGATGGTTTGGAAGGACCAAATGCCAAGGAGATGGTTCTGAGGGACCCAAAACTGCTGCAATGGCCAAGGAGATGGTTTGGAAGGACCAGAAGTCAAGGAGATGGTTTGAAAGGACCAAAGGCCAAGAAGATCGTTTGGAAGGACCCAAACTCAATGGCCAAGGAGATGATTGTGAAGGACCAAAGGCCAAAGAGATGGTTTGGAGGACCCAAAACTGCTGCAATGGCCAAGGAGATGCTTTGGAAGGACCAAAGGCCAAGGAGATGGTGTTGAAGGACCTAAAACTGCAGCATTGACCAAGGAGATGGTTGGAAGGACCCATTTGTTGTCCTTTTTGCTAATTAAGAAGATAACAAGGGAGCGTCTCGCTCTCCAGAGGGCCTGGTGCCACCTCCAGGAACCTTCTCCAACCCTCCAAGGTCCACCATCGCCCCCAGGATTTGGTGGAAAAGCTCAAGATGCTCCTCATCCCTCCCCAGAGATCCTGTCCTGCACCCCCAGCGGTCTCAAAACTGTTTATAAAATGCTTTTTGGGGACGTTTCTCACTATCTGGAGCAGAATCTTCTCCATCCAAACCAGGTTCAGGCACAAAAAACTTCATTTCCTGCTTCTTTTCCCCATTTTTTTTTTCTTCCTTCCCAGATTTGAAGAGTTTCAAGCCTCAATCTGGCTCTTTGAGAAGAAAACCGAAGCCCAAATCAACTCCTCAAGGATTTTGAGACCGTTCCTGGCTCCACTCAAGTCAGAGTGCAAGAAAAAAAGCTTAAAAAAATATCATTTTAAGCAAAAAAATTAAAAAAGAAACGATTTCTGGGAATAATTCTTCCAGCCCGAGCTCCCGTTGCTTGAATCCCCTTTATTCTCCCCAAAAAAGCTGATTTTGGTGGTGATTCTGTTTAAGGAGCAAATCCCGCATTTCCGGGGGGGTCTGAGGAGGAGGAGGGAGATTTCTCTCCCTCAAAAAAAAGGCAGATTCGGGCAATTTTTTCTGTACCTTATTGTAGATGTAGCAGTTTGTAAACATGGTGTTAAAATCCTGGATACATTCTTGAGCGTTCCAGTAGTAATTATTCTCCAAACGTTTCTTTATTGTTCCCATATCCATCGGAGTTTTAATTATCTTATAATAATCCTGAGGAGGGAAAAAAAGAGGGAGACGAGCACGTGAGAAGGAAAAAATTCCCTTTTAAGGACCAGCATTTCCCCCTTTCATCCCCAAAATTCCCCTTTAAGGAGCGGGATTTCTCTCTTCCATCCCCAAAATTCCTTTTAAGGACCAGGATTTCTTCGTTT
>VXAK01009987.1:0-11297 GCA_013399435.1 Arenaria interpres
TGGGACGACTGCATTATTAGTCACAGCACTGTGACCTCTCGCCCCAAGTGATAAAGTACACAGGTCAGAATTGACAATACATACTCATGGCTGATCATGGCTGCCAGTTATTGATCCGAGGAGGGAGAAAAAAAAGAAAACTTTGCAGGAAAAACATTGCTCTGAATTACAAACACGCGTTCTCCTGAGACTCAGCAAGTCTCTGGGTTTCTCCCACTGGAGCTGGAAAGCAAGAAGTGAGTTCAGCCAGTATTTAATATCAAGTGAATGTGGTGTTTAATCAATACTATTCTGCTTTTGTTCCACGATGTGGAAAGCAGTGTCTATTCATTCAGTAAAGGTTAATGCCAAGGGTCAAGTGATTTCACACTCTCTGTAGGATCCACAACATTTCAGTAGTTCAGATGCCTTGGACAATGATGACTCAGTTGGACTGATTTATTGCCACTCTAAGGCCCTGCTTAATACTAAAGTGCTATCTTATGATAATACCTCAGAAAATAGCACTGATAAAAGAGGAGGCAATAATTACCTACATTTTGAAGTAATGTCTTCATTTCTAACATCCTATAAAGATGTAAGGTCCATTTAAAATGATCTGCTCCTTGTATTAGCAAGTCAGTTAAATCAGATATTATCAGTGTTCTCTGGTTTATGAAATGCTATCTATGCAAAAGAAATCCGGCGGATGTATTAAGAAAAATGCAAATTGCAAGCAAATGTAATACAGTACATCATTTAACATACATTTTAAAGAATAACTTATTTCCTTGTCTACTTGCCCAAATAAAGAAAGACTGTTCTAAGACAGATTAATAAGAAAAAGAGGAAGAAAATTGTCAGACAATGTAGAATAAAAATATAGCAATCACAGACACTCTACGTCCTAATCAGGCTTAAATATGTGAGACCACGTAACCAACAATATTTACAATTTCTTTTTTTTTTTTTCCTTAAAAATTTCTAACTTAAAGGTAGATATGCAAAAAGGGAAAGGCTATATACTACTCTTCAATATGATACACTGAAAATGACATTAGGTGAGGTCATTGTCTAAATCAGAATGCATTTGACTTTGTCAGGGGTTCTAATTTTGAACATGTTAGGATCCCTGATTATTATTCAGCAATGTCTTATTCAAGATGTGTTTTATATAATGAAAGAAGTTCAGATGTCACCAGGAAAATAGTGTGAGAAGAATTAATTGGAAGGCTTATCAGAGAAAAGTCATTTAGAATCCAGCTCTACCTAATATATCATTGAATGATGAATATACCAATCAATTAATGAAATAAAATAAATTCTGCAAATTTGACTGAAGACATCCTATTATTATAAGTGGGAGGATATTTGGAACAGTTAATTACTCCTTATTTTAGGTTCTAAGTATGCAAAAATCCTTTATGTGAATTTTCAGCATCCCTCTCTCCCCCAATTACAGATATTTAGAAATTTCTTCTGACTTGTTTTAAATGACGATGTCATATTTTCTATAACACTACGGCAGATATAGAAGAAAGGCATTTTAATGTGAGTTAAAGGAAAAAAAATCCTACATTCTTAACATCTGTAAGATGCTGCGTTGTCTTACTAAATAGAGTAATCAGTGTAAAAAAGACAAAATGCTCAGCATTGTATTTATTGAGAAATGGACTAGTTATTATGATAGAAATCTACATTATAAGGCGACTAGTTTACTGTCTTTGATGTAATAAATTATTACTGATATTGTAAATGTTTAGTGAGTGAATTTTTCTTTCCACTTTTTGACTACTCTTTGAATAGGAAACGCCATAAATATCACTAAAGGTTATGAATAATGGTGAAACAATACTATTAAATACCAAAACCAAAAATTTCAAGACACTCTCCTTAATTTTACAGACGTATAAAGCTCTAAATACTTCACAGTTCCAGTCAACAGATTCATAGTATCTGACATCTGTTGATTTCTTCTTTTCCCAACAAGGATTCAAAGTCACAGTCTGAATTATAGAACCCCACCACCTTTCTAGTTAAAATTTTGTACAGAAATTTAGGTGTTGGTAATTAATTACTTCAGAGATATTGAAGACCACCTCCTAATGCATCTGGAACAGAAAACCGTAAGTTTGCCTTCTTACAACCAATGAAAGTTAAAAAATCCTTTGTATTAGGAAGGAAAGTGTGTCTTTTTACTTGAATAAGACTCTTTCTTTAATTTATTTAAAACAGAATGCCTTGGATGATCTTGGTTTACAGTAACAAAGACTTTGTCACACTAAATCAGTCCACCGCACCATTAAGTTCAGAATCTTGCCTGCAGCCCCAGCCAGCACCCAATGTGTCAGACAACAGGAACATCCAAGGAGAAAGACATATTCTTTCTGACCCCATTGGGTATGAGTATCTGCCTTGCAGCGGGAACTTTATTAAGCCCATTTTTTTCTGCACAAATCCATATTAGGGATTATTTGCAGCTAGATCTTCACAAATTAGCATTCTTATGTAGAGGAGTGAAGAAAAAACACAGTCCATCTTAACACTAATTAATTTTCTCAGGACTACAGACAGGCCTAAAACATGTGTAATATGTAGCTTTGCTGCAAACAGGAATAGCTATGCAGCACCAATATCCCAAAATCATGACAAAGAACAAGAATATTCACAGTACTTAGTGGAATAAACAGTCAGGAAAGCTGAAAATTACAAAATAGGGCCAAAAGGTGTTCCTATACAATTTAGCATTACTGTATGATCTAACGATGCGAATGTTCCAGCTTTAATCTAACGGCTGAAGTGCATATTGCTTCTTTCTGTTTTGCACACTGTGGTGGAATTCTGCTAGAGCAGGTACTTTGGAAATGGAGTACTGAAAAAGAGTAAGTTGTAAAGAGAAGAGAATGGCTATTCAGATCAACATCACTGTAATACCTAATAGGCTACCAAGAATATAAAAAAAAAAAAAGAAAAGGGAAAAAAGAAAAAAAAGACATGCCAAAAATTAGGCTTCTGAATCCATACTTAGGCAATTAAATAAAAGGCCTAATTACGCAGACTGCTAAGCAGCCAGGAGCTCCTATTATAGTGGGTGTCATCCTATTGCAGTGAGGGCAGTGAACTAGCTGGCTCCTGAAAAATGTGGCTGAGTATCCAGGCTAATTATGCAAAATACCTGCTTTGTGACAGAGTGCAACATTGGTGAGATTTATACAGGCAGATTTAGCCGCCTTTTATATACCAAGTGGTACAGAATGAATTTGGATCTCTGTTCCTGTACAAGTTATGTGTGATATAAATGGACATGTGAATCCATCATGAGTAAAGTGTTTACTACAACTCTGTTACTTATTTCTGATTTATTCTCTTGTCTGCTGTTTTGTTCCATTTCTATCATATTTTTTTTTCCCTTTAATCTTCAGTTGTGTATGACTTTGGGGTCTGGCAGGCTTCCAGTTGAGTTTTAACTGTGTAACATTATTAGAGTACAGAAGAAATGAAAAAATTACAAATAAAATGTTTTTCAAATATAACAAACAAAGAAAACAAATTTATTTAAGGATTCATTTATTATAAAATAGAAATACTGATTTCTGTATGAGGCCACCTGCCGAAGGTCAAAATAATGAAAAAGTTAATCTTGCTTAGTTTCATGAGAAATAACACATTGTTTGAGATAATTCAGTTTAAAATAAGTTATTTGTGGAACAGTGGTTTACCCAATGGTACTAAATGCAGGCATAACCAAAAACCACCCATGATAATCTGAATTCTACTCCAACAGCTGGTGTTTCTCTGCAGCTTACTGACGGTTCAAGGACCCTGCCAAGGCTCGGGGTTCTTATGGGAGAGGACTTCCTGCAGGACTGAAACCCCGATTTGTAGGAAATTTAAACAAAAATATCCTTGCTGATATGAGGATATCACCAAAACTTGAGATGCAACCTTTCCTTCTGGAACAGTTTCAGTGCCTTCACCAAGGTGTGCAGTGGATTTCATGTGCTCGGGTGCAGCCTGTTGAGAATGCATATGTGCATCTCAAACCTCTTAAAAATTTCAACCTGAAGTCTCCAGCTGTTAGAGGTTGGCTTCCACTGACCTGGAAGACTAAATAGCTACCACCAGCGCACGGAACAAGGCTGGCATCCTAACTGAACCCGCAGTGCGACTTTGGAAGGCAAGACACTCTACTTTATGCTCCCGGCATATAAGAGTAGGGTAAATGTGGCTTTTCGTATCACTAAGAGTTGTGATGGACGCCACACCAAAATGAAATAAATAAATAAATAAATAAATAAATAAGCCTTCAGAAATCACCCTGATGATATCACGCTATAGTCAGTTCAGTCTGAACTAACTTCTCAATTAAAACCAAAACAGTTCACCAAGCCAAAAAAAATCAAGGAGATCAAATAAAGTATGCTGTTTACCTTCTCTGTTTTCTTTTTGGTTTTGTTTTTTTTCTTTCTTTCAAGTGTTTCTTCCAGCAGTTATTTATGCTGGAAGTGCAGGTCACCATGAGGGAGACTCTAGGAGAAAAATATTTCCCTTTTCTTTCAATCCTAATGAAAAATCCCATCTTTCCTCAAAACGCTCATACCATTTGTAAAGTGCCATTATTCTCTGCACCGTGTTTGCTAGCCACAATGCCTCTAAAAACAGGAAATTAAATCCATCATTGTGGACCCGTGAGCCAAATCCCCACCTTTTCTCATAGTTATAATAATGTCTCTCAAGAAAACACCGAGGAGTTGCTGCACCTTGCACCTCCAGGATCTTGCTCAGCTCCCTGTTATCTCACTTGCTGTCCTCTCTCTGTCCTTGGCTTGGCCGAGCATCCCTCCAGGATGTAGCTGTCCCTTCTTTGCCATAGGTGTGTCGTGATGCACTGGGACCACCTGCGAGCTCAGCATCCTGAATCCTGACCCCTGGGCACACTCAACAGCCTCCCCGATTTTCTATACCTGTGAAGCAGACGGCGGGGGGGTGGAATATGTCAAAGGCAGCTGCTTTACTGCACAGCGTTAGTCTGTTTTTAATCTCCTCGCTTCAGTTGCTGAACTGAAATGTTATATAAATATGTCATTCTTTATGACAAAAGCCAAATAAATGCTAATACTATCATTAAAAAGGAACTTGTGTCTGGGGTGTAATGGGGAGATCAAGTGACAGAGGCAGTAGCTTTTGCTCGAGGAAAGCAAGTGTAAGCGTTCCCCTTCCTAAAAGAGCGATGCGACCGCAGCCCGACCGTTGCGTTACGTTGATCTGGGGGGGAGCTGCACAGCACAGATTCTCCAAAACAGGTCTCCGCCTGCTGTCCCTAAGCACAGAAACACTGACCTGTGATCCCCCGGACTGGAACAACACGCTGGCTGGCTGCCGTGAGAAACCTGGCCTTGCTGCCGGAGACTGGGCTCGGCTGACCACACTCTGCAAAGAAGCCTCTAATTGGCCCTCGGAGATGAGGTGTGTTGTGCAAGCACATGACCTTTTTGGTACAAAGTGCATATTTTTCCAGGAAATACCGTTTTTTACCTGTAACACACATACCTTTGCTATGGATGAGGTCTCGCCACTTCATTTTTTGAGAGTGATTATCAAGTAACACATACTTAAAGTAGATGACAAGAGGAACCAGAGCTCTCTTTGAGTCAATCAGAGACAGTATGGTTTGTCTAGCTTGGATAAAGAAGACTTTAATCTTTACATGCGCATTATTTGTTCTGCCTTTGCACAGTGCCCACCACAGTGGGACCCTCATCCAGCGCTGGAGCAAACAGACAGTATAAAAACACAGAAGGCTCTTACTTCCTTTCATAACTGATGACTTATCATCATCTCAGGCATCTAAATACCGTGCTTACACGTAATGCTGACTGAAGATCAAACGGGTGTGTAGACAGCATCCCTCCACAACCTCCCATCCCTCTCCACACAGCTGTTCACATCGTATTTGAGGTCAGTTTAGTCAAAGCTACCTCAGCTTTGTTAAATTTTTTGACAATACTGTAGCTTTTGGATGCCAGTGCAAACAAGCTGCCATCGCATCCCCGGGATTAGGAAAGATTTTAAATTTCAGTCAACTTGGCCTTGTTTGTTTGCCTTAGCTAAGATGAGGAGTTGTCAAACTACACAATTTCCATAGCTGTCAAGGATGTTTTTGAACATGCAAATCTGCAGTACATTTTATCACAAACATTGCAAAAAGCTTTAAAACCGGGACATATGAAATATGTATACTTTCTTTTTGTTAAAAAAAAATGAAGTATCTAGCTCAGAATATAGGCCTTCACCCTGTATATCAATGTATTGCTGTCTTGTTTGTTTTGTAGCCAGATGGAAACAATAGAGCATCAACAGCATTGTCAGCTCCTTTGGTTTATCTCGTTTGAGCCTTTTATTATACACAGGCAAGAAGAATGTTATTCTTACTCAGTTTTTATTCTGCTTGGAAGCCTTGAAATTTTCTGAGGATGCGACTACATCCCCCACACCAGGCTTAATTTACTCCATAGAATCATAGAATGGTTTGGGTTAGAAGGGACCTCAAAGTTCACCCAGTCCCACCCCCTGCCATGGGCAGGGACACCTCCCACCAGACCAGGTCACTCAAAGCCCTGTCCAGCCTGGCCTTGAACACCTCCAGGGACGGGGCAGCCACAACTTCCCTGGGCAACCTGTTCCAGTGCCTCACCACCCTCACAGCAAAGAATTTCTTCCTGAAATCTCATCTCAATCTCCCCTCTTTCAGTGCAAAGCCATTCCCTCTCGCCCTCTGGCTCCCCTCCCCGATCAAGAGTCCCTCCCCAGCTTTCCTGAAGCCTTTTTAGGTGCTGGAAAGGTGCTGGAAGGATTCCTTGTAGCCGTCAAACAGGAATTAAAGAGAGGTTGGTACACAAAGCAGTAGCTTGCCTTAGTGCACCAAGAGGGTACCAAGAGGGATGATGATCCATCTGGACCATGTTGGCTCCATTGACCAGTTCTCAGGTACACACTCCCCTTCCTCACTTAGTGACTGCAGTGCCCACCCACAGTCCCGTAGACATCTGACTATGGCTTCTGCAGCACTTTAAAAGTGAGTGGGAGGTGTCACTCTTACCACTTAATGCATGAGAGACCCATGGTTACAATGACTAGGAAATGATAGCTAATGATTTCCAACAACCATCGTCACAATTTAAGTCAGGTTGCTTTTTCCCGAGAAGTACACTTGACATTAATGAAATTAACATAAAATATCATTTTAGGAAATGTTTCTCCCCCTCGATTTCATTTAAGTTTGGGAGGGTTTTTTTGCAAACAAAAATGTGTAAATATGTAAACGTCAGACCCATTTCATTCACTTCAGGGGCAGAATGATGTCTTTTGGCTCTCTCCCCCCCATGCTGTGCTCTCCTCCCTCTCCACAGACCTCGGTCGCTGGTGACACGCACACACACAGGAGGAGACGTGGCGGTGATTCATCAGCCTGCAGGTCTGCCGCTCAACCCTGCGTTCTTCCACTGGTGCCTAAAAACACACGCAAGCTGGGTCTTGCACGCAGGAGAGAATTCTCCACTTTTTGGCGAGGAGAAAAAAAAAGTTGGTCTTCGATTTTTACCTGCCTGGAAGTTTTAATCTCAGCCACAATTAGTGATTTCACGTTAAGTGGGCTAACTCTGCTACAGCGGCAAGGGGACATTTGAAATGCTAATGAAAGGCCCAGACAAAACAGACTGGGGGGATCTGTTGGAGAAACCGCAGAATCCACCGGGATGCCGAGGAGAGAGACTGTGAAGAGAGTGCAGTCCTTACCCCTGCTGCGGCAAAACCGCGTCGCCTTCCTTGGGCGGAAATTTTGGAGAATATTACCCGGTTTCGAGCCTTTAGTGAAGGTTCACCTCGAGTCATTTGTTTCAAATAAGCCAGATCACTGCATTCTACCTACAGAACCCCAAAACAAAATATCACGTTTCCCCACCTCCCACGTGGAATAAACATACAGGAGCAAAACAGACATGATTTCATGTTATATTTGGCAGTTAGTCTAATGACTCATTGCCAACATACATTTCTTCTAGAAGCACATTGCTTATAGTATATATGGAGTGTTAAAACCTTTATATTTCAGAATATTATAAGACTAAGCTGAGTGCAGCTATTTCCAGTACAGAAATACAGCTGTCAAGAAATAAGGGCGATTCGAATACCTCACTTTTACTCTTTCTTAAGGACAGCAATCCTCTGTGCTCCTGCAGACTTCTTGAAGGGGTTGTTGAAATGTATTATTCTGCACATTTAATAAAACGTAGAACTCTGAAGAGATAAAGTTATACAATGCCTTAGGCAATTACGAACAAGGATTATGGGGGGGTGGGGAGGGAAGGCTGTAATGTGGAGTACAAACAGCATGATATAAGCAGAATATTTAATATTTAGGACAAGAAAATAAATACCACTCTGTCTTGGCTAACAGAATAACAGACAGCATTTCTTTTTTATGCAGTTCAGATCCGTTTATCTGAACCAGTAATGTTCAAATTCATTAATGAAGCCATTATTGATTTGTGGAACATGACTTAAAATCTCAGCAAACACCGAACAATCTGTGAGGAGCTCTTAAATACTGAACGTATGTAACTAGACATCTCAATTTAACAACCAGACATACATTAAACAGCATTAATAGCTAGGCACTTAATGGATCAATTCCCACTGTTTGTGTAATGTGGAAATAAAAAAGGCTTATTAAATGACAAGCTTTCCCTGGTTTGTGCTAATTAATTATACACTGCATCTGACTGCTAATTTAGTGGGAAAATGCAGCCCAAAACTATGGTTTCTGCTTGAACTTTGCCTCAGCACCACCTAATTCAGCACAGAGTGCAGCTGCGACCTGCCTCTGAACGACGACAGTATTAAATTAGAGCACAAGGCCATCAATTTAATAAGTACTGTAGCAGGTAATTTGAATAAGGACAGTATTAGTATTCTACCAGTGCACAACTAAAAGCAGCTGACCTTTCAGACCAGAGAAGATCCTTGAACACATCTAGCTGAATCGGAGAACACAGTAATAATCTGGCCATGTTAAGAGTGCCAAGAGAGACTTTTACAGCTCTACACCCATTACTATACATCAGCTACTCTACAGTATATAAGAACACTTTATGTACAGAAAAACAAGGTTATAAATAGAACAAAGGCAGTGTGAAAGATATATTTGCAGTGGCACATTTGAAAATTCTCCTTATTACCTTGATTTATGGTATAAAGAATGTAAAATTAATCAATGCACATAAAAACGCACTATGAGCACCCACATAACAACTAGGTGACTTCTCACCACAAATTTAGTACCGAGAAGAACACAGGTACGTGTTGCGTAGTAAAAGTATACAGCATGTAAAATTATTTTGCTATCATATCTGTTTTAAACACAGCAATATAAGAAGGACATAGCATTCAAGCAGGAGAAAGATAATGCTTTTCAGCTAATTGGCAAGTTTTTTGGAGGTTTACAACTACAGTAAAAATTGCCTATCAACAGACTGTTGGTGTAGCCACAATGTTATGCAAAATTCCTCTAAATTCAGTGAAGCCACTTTTAAAGGAACAGGGAGGTTTTGTGCATGGGTCTGCTTATAAATATTAAAAAACACACATAATAACAACAAAAAAAACCCCACGATCATGTTCATATGACTGAAAGCATAAAAATTTACATGAACAACCAGAGAAATTATTTTCTCTTTTGTTCATATTCTAAGGGATTTGGGGGTGTTATTTTTTTTACTAGGTGAGGGGAAGGTTTTTGAGGAGTAGGCAATACCCACCCTCGGGGATTCATTCCTCATGGGTGTCTTCTAGCAGATTTTTTTAAATAGGAGAAGAGTTTTCCATATGGCCCTGGCTCCTGTTTATCAAATTGTCCCTTTTACAACGTGCACAAATAATTCTTAGTATGAAATAGTGGAAAAGTACACTACCAGAATTGCTCCAAAAGCAAAGATATATAGTGAAAGCCTGATTAAGACCCATGTCTTTTATTTCCTTCCTAAAAGGTCCTCAGGTCCTACCGGGTCCACTACTTATTTCAGAAATGAGCATTGTGCATTTACACACTGTCAGTGACCACACAAAAAAACCTGTTTATTGGTGCATGACTGAAATATTTAGTAATATTTGACACCTCTCAAACCAGCAGGCCTTTTATTTTCAATGACATAAGCCTGTTTAGCACGATTTTGTTAGAATTGTGCAAAAAAACCCAAACCTGTGGGGCTTAGAACATAGCTACATGGACGCGTAAATTGCTAAATTGCCATGAAAGAATTGATATTTCCTTTGTACCATGGTGTAGGCTGTAGTGTATCCTGGAGCGTTGCTTACAAATATTAAACTGAGCCTGAGCTTTTAAACCTCTCACCACAGCAAACAGACACAGGTTCATTTTGGACATCTACCTTTGATCCTCCTGAGTTGGAGCTAATGAGACCCACCTGGTCCGGTTGCCAGTAGGACTCAGCAGAACGGCCATGCATATTTATGCAGACTCCTGGAAACCAACACAGTTTGTCACATCTCCTCAGAAGCCAGGCCTCAGAAATTCCAGGCGTTTTTTGCTTTCTTAGCACTGGCAGGAAAATTCACCAAATTTGGGGGGGACACAATTGATATTTTGATATTATTGCAATACTGAGCGCATTTTTCATAGCCATAACCGGGCATACATCATACTGACAGACAATTTACAAAATGGGCATTGTTCAGTTAAAATATGCATAAAGCATTGTGGGCTATATAAAATATTTATGGTCCAGATGTAAATGGCAGGTAGAGGACCCCTCTGGGGCAGAAGGGGTCCAGTCTGGAAGGAACACAAAAGAAAAACAACATGGAGGATAAAAGAGCTGGTATGGAAATGGGGAGGATAAAGCTACATATGGAGGTGAGTTGCTGCCTAGAAAATAACATGATCCTCTGTTACAGGTTCCCCTAGTGTTCATGCCATGAAAATGCTGTTATTCTGTACATATTCTAGATTAAAACCGATGCGTTGTCCCAGATTACAAATTCAACAAGTATGAATGAGAATTCTCCGGGGAAACAAAAAAAAGGCTTAAAACTAGGATATTTTTTTTATTTTTTTTTTTTTAAATATTGAATCATGACCAGGAGTCAGACAAAAAGAGGTATGTAATTCTGTCTGTTTTCCCATCCCAAATTCTAGCCTATTTTATGCCTTTACCTAGTAACAGGCTAAATACATTGGATATATTTATGTCCAACCCACCCTTAATGAAAAGGGACATGAAAATAAGGTCCAAAAAAAAAAT